>OZ010598.1:41838162-41855662 GCA_963932145.1 Acanthosepion lycidas | reverse complement strand
TACACATGAAGGAGAGAAGCTACCGAAATTTTAAAATTTAATTTTTTTTTTTTAAATGTGTTTAGGTATATAAACTCCTGGCCAAATGAAAATAAAATAAATATATATACCTTTTGCATTGTCATATGTTCACCAATTAAAACTTCATTTAAATATGGTCTGAAACTTTTGATAGTATTTCAACCAATTTCTCAGTGTTCATATTTTCCCTATTAAATGCTAAAAAAGTTAATTTTAATTTTTTGAAGATCTACTCAAATAAATGATTGCGTCTAACAACGCAAAAGCTAGATTTTTCTTTTTCATTAAGATTTTGGCCAACAGTCTATCTGTAGATATTATTTGTGCATCTATTTGCTTATTAGATATATTTGTGAACAGACTGTGTGAATAGATGAGAAACTAGTTTAATATTTCATACATTTATTAATAATAATGAGATCCGTGCAGTTGAGAAAAACCTTTTACCATAAGATATTCCCGTTAAATCTCGTGAGTCGTTTAAACGAAACACAGAAATGACATTTACCTAAAGTTGACAATGAGATCCTTACGTCAGTTTACACTGAGACAATGAATGGGTGTTGGCATCAAGACAGTGATCCAGGTGGCAATAGATAACATGGTTTTATAAGGAGTAAGATTCCTAAGAACCTGGGTTCATTATTAAATATATATGGTTTTCATGCCGGTTCAGGTTTTGAATAGATAATTATTTTGTGTGGCATCTGATCAAGAGATACCAAAATTACTTTAACGGACATTAAAAAAAGAAAAAAAAGCAACCTTTGTTGCACTCTCGTGGGTCGCGGTTTGCCCACAACTGATTTAAGGAATTCATCTGTCGTTATAAAAATACATTTAAAGATAAATAACCTTGTCTTGGGATTTGGTTTCCATGAGACTTTTTTAAAACTCCCTCACCCACAAAAAAAAAAAAAAAAAAAAAAAAAAAATACGAAGAAAAAAAAAAAATACGAAAAGAAAAAAACGGGGGGGGGGGAGGACGAAAAAACAAGCATCAGGCTCTGTTGCTGATCATATTGCTTGTGTAATGAACTTGATTTTCACAAAAAATTATTTTTGAGAACATTTACTTTATATTAGAGGTAAGGTCTTATTAATAAAATATTTTCAAAGAATTATTTTAAAAGAAAAGTCAAGTTGGAGTCAGTACAAAAACTAAATATACCGACAGATTGGATGTTGCCCCAGACAATATTTCATATTTCAATATCAAAACAAATTTTCGGAGGATAGTATTAGAATATGAAAATAAAATATATACATCAAACCAATAAGACATGTCATATGATGAGAATATTAACTGTTTCATTATAAGGAAACATTCAGCATTCATTGACCGAGTAGCTAGTGTTACTTTCAGTTGAAATCTATAAAATCTTTCTCTTACCATTTTCCCTGACGCGGATGTGTATATACATTTTTTTTTTTTTAATGAAGGTGTCTTTTTCAGACACCAATGAATAAACATGCTCCAGAATAATTTCTGGCTTCAAATACCCTGCAAAAGGTCGATAAGCCATAAAAAACAAATCAGTCATGTTGGAGGTTCTCTTCCTGCCCCACATACATCAGGCTTCACTTTTTACCCCATTGCATGCTTACAGTGAACCCCTCACACCCGAGACATCCATAAAGGAAAGTACCAAGAGAAATGTACAATTCTTGTTACCAATTCCATGCAAGTATGAAATTCCTAATTTAATGGTATGCAAGAGAAAACTAAGATATTCAGCCAACAGATGGTTGTCTAATATAAAACTGCACAGATGTAGGCATGCAATGGCAAAACACTGTAAAGGACTTTTGAGATGTTTAAAGAGATGAATGTCAGCTGAAGAAAAATAAGTGTGACATTTGCGTGAAAGGATTGAAGAAGATTTCCATTAAACATTGAAGAAATTTGACAAAAGCCTCAGACAATTTCAATCATCTCGCATGACTTGTTGGGAGTTCCCAGAGGGAGTAATCTGTTCGTGGCATTCAGAAAGGATACATTTAAAAGCTCATCAGGCAATATAAAGTAACAAAAAAAAAAGAGAAAAAAAAAAAAAAAAAAAAAAAACACTAAAAATAAAAAAATAATTTAAAAAAAAAAAAAAAAAATCACTAAAATTAAAATAAGAACTCTAAATTAATTCTTATAAACACCTAAGATTAAAAAAAATTAACAAAAAAAACTTAAATTACTTAAATAAATGAGAAATGAAAAAAAAAAATGAAAATTATATAAAATCAACAACTCAATGATTTTTAAGACAGAAACAATTTTTTTTCACTTTATTTTTTAAATTCCATTTTCTCAATACTTATATCTTTTTCATAATAATAATAATAATAGTTTTCATATATTTTTTTTTTCTTTTTTAATTGCATGCATATGCCAGAATGAAGAATACTTAACAATGATATCAAGTGTTGTCAAAAACTGTTCAAAAGTTGGTTGATGCTTGGGAAATCAGGAGGGGATACTTATTTTCAAGAATTAGCCAAAAATCACAAAAATATTTTTGTAGAAGAAATAAAAAAAAATGAAATCGTGTTTGTGTGTGTGTGTGTGTGTGTATATATATATATATATATATATGTATGTATATGTATGTATATATATATATATATATATGTATATGTATGTATATATATATATATATATGTATATGTATGTATATATATATATGTATGTATGTATGTAGCATTTTCTTCAGTCTAACAATATTTCTTATGACTAAACGTTATTTCAGTGGGTACACAAATATATTGAGATGTCCAACAGTAGAATTATTGTCTACTGGTTTAGATCATCAAGTCTTGTTAAATAAAATATACCTTTCATTAAGAATTGAAACTGCATTTATTTGGAAAACCATCTTTTTTTTGTAAGCCCTACCTTGGCTGAGATGGTAACAGCTCACCTAACTAAAGGTGGTTTTCCTGACAAATGCAAGTTTACTGCCATGATTTTTCATTTTACTTAATAAGGCCTTCAGTGATCTTGGTCAGTAGACATTAATTTCCCTACTTGTAAGTAAAGAGAGGTGTCTATTGAATCGATGGTGTACCCACCAAAAGAGCACTGAAGTAATAAGAATTTTGTAAAGAAAGCGTTATGTACGTAAGAGTGATTCATTCTGAAACAGGGGAAAAGTAAACAGTCATGAGAATTACTACAGCTGAAATTTCCATAAAGAAGAAAGAAAAGACAAAAAAGAAATTTGGGATAAAAATTAATTAGTTTGCTAAGATTAACTTGGATAGGATAAATAATAACACCATTTTGAAAGCTGCTGAGATTTTAGTAAAAGACAGGTTTGTCATAATTGTATTGCCAAGTAGCTTTTCATTGGGTGTGTGGGGTCATGTAGCTAAGGACAGTGAATATGTATATATATATATTTTTTTTCTTTCAACAAGAATCTTTTTGGGCCATTTGGAAATTTTGCTTTTACGAATCTTCAGTATTTTTACACAAACCTGTTTGTATATTATGACTGTTCACAAGATTGAAACACAAATTGGATTTTTTTTTTTTTTTATTATCATCTGATTAGAAATAATTGGCTTTCAAAGCCATTGTTTTAAATTTAACCCCTCGCCAGCCAATCATTTTTTTAACGGTTGTTGGATTTAATGGCATGTCAAATTGGGAAAAACATTTCATTTTCAGATAAAATTTTTTATTTGTTTTTAATTTAGTAACTAAGAAACCGAGGCACCTTAAAGTACTGGAGGAGTGGCTGATACCTCTCCTAGACGTATGAGTTGACAGTTTCAATCTCAGAAGGGCATAAAAAGAATCAAGATCAACATATAAACATATCTGTAGCCGGTTTCGTTATGTTTTGGACATGTTTATTTGTTCATGTCTGGAAAAAACAAAAAAGCACTTTCGGTAAAAACACATCTCTGCCGGGGAAGGGGTTAAAGCATTTTGGTTGTATTGGGCATGTGGTGGATGGGGTAGAAATGAAAATTATAAAATATTCAAGTATAAATTAAAGAATACAGGTTACATTTATCTTTTATTTTTCTTAAGAATTATCATCCAATGAAATATTCTCAAGATATTTTAATTTTCTTTTTTTTCATACCAATTGGAGAGAAAAAAAAGAAAAAAGAAAGAAAAAAAGAAAGAGAAAAGAAAAAAAGAAAGAGAAAAGAAAAAAAGAAAGAGAAAAGAAAAAAAGAAAGAGAAAAGAAAAAAAGAAAGAGAAAAGAAAAAAAGAAAGAGAAAAGAAAAAAAGAAAGAGAAAAGAAAAAAAGAAAGAGAAAAGAAAAAAAGAAAGAGAAAAGAAAAAAAGAAAGAGAAAAGAAAAAAAGAAAGAGAAAAGAAAAAAAGAAAGAGAAAAGAAAAAAAGAAAGAGAAAAGAAAAAAAGAGAAAAGAAAAAAAGAGAAAGAAAAAAAGAGAAAGAAAAAAAGAGAAAGAAAAAAAGAGAAAGAAAAAAAGAGAAAGAAAAAAAGAGAAAGAAAAAAAGAGAAAGAAAAAAAGAGAAAGAAAAAAAGAGAAAGAAAAAAAGAGAAAGAAAAAAAGAGAAAGAAAAAAAGAGAAAGAAAAAAAGAGAAAGAAAAAAAGAGAAAGAAAAAAAGAGAAAGAAAAAAAGAGAAAGAAAAAAAGAGAAAGAAAAAAAGAGAAAGAAAAAAGAGAAAGAAAAAAAGAGAAAGAAAAAAAGAGAAAGAAAAAAAGAGAAAGAAAAAAAGAGAAAGAAAAAAAGAGAAAGAAAAAGAGAAAGAAAGAGAAAAAAAGAAAGAGAAAAAGAAAGAGAAAAAAAGAAAGAGAAAAAAAGAAAGAGAAAAAAAGAAAGAGAAAAAAAGAAAGAGAAAAAAAGAAAGAGAAAAAAAGAAAGAGAAAAAAAGAAAGAGAAAAAAAGAAAGAGAAAAAAAGAAAGAGAAAAAAAGAAAGAGAAAAAAAGAAAGAGAAAAAAAGAAAGAGAAAAAAAGAAAGAGAAAAAAAGAGAAAAAAAGAAAGAGAAAAAAAGAAAGAGAAAAAAAGAAAGAGAAAAAAAGAAAGAGAAAAAAAGAAAGAGAAAAAAAGAAAGAGAAAAAAAGAAAGAGAAAAAAAGAAAGAGAAAAAAAGAAAGAGAAAAAAAGAAAGAAAAAAAGAAAGAGAAAAAAAGAAAGAGAAAAAAAGAAAGAAAAAAAAAGAAAAAGAGAAAAGAATAAAAGAAAAAGGAAAAGAAAAGAAAAAAAGAAAAGTAAAGAAAAAAAGGTGTGTATAAAAATAAATATATAAAAACCTAACAAAAACATGTCTATCACAATGAAAAGGTTCTTCTCTCAAATAGGCCCCTTTCCTTGCACGCCTACTGCTTACTCCAGACTTCAAGTGAAATTTCTATATATATATATGATATATCACTGAAGATGCAGTCTTGGGTGAGTCCAAAAAATTCTATGTGGCCTTGTAGTTTAATTGTTTTCTGCTTTATGCCTTTCTCATGGACAAAACACTGCAAGTCTATCATTATTCTATGGCTATTTCCACGGAAAATGTTCAAATAAGCTACATCCCTTAGTTCCCACAGCTCTAATCCTCCCAGTTAAGGCCTGCACACATTGAGGTGAATCACCCTCATTAGCTTTGTATGTCTTTAGTAAAAAGCGAGTTCCTCTTGGATAACGTCTTCCCAAGAACTGTTACATTATGGAACAGACTCCTGAGAGGATTCTTTCCCCCAATCCCTACAATCTCAAACTCTTCAAGTCTAGGGTTAACAATTATCTTTCCCACATATTCGCATAAAGTACATCCCTTACTCATATCAGTTGTACAACCAACTTTAATAGTCCTCTAACGTAAGTGTTCCTTGGGGTGTGAAAATTAGTATTAACAAAAAAAAAAAAAAAAAATGATGAAAATTATTTTATAATTGTGCTTGTCCCTCCTTTTGCTAGTTCACACCACCATTACGCCCCACCAATACCTCATAAATAATAAACAATGGACTATCCTGTTTTGATCACTCAAAAGAGATATCAGAGATGCCAACTGGTTTCAGCTAAGAAAAAAAAAAAGAAAATGTTTAATATCTCTTTCTAATACCTCACAAATAATGGACTATTCTGTTTTGTGAGAAAACAAGACAAATCAAAGTCACTGCTTGTTTTCAATGAGAAAATGAAAGAAAGAAGGGAAGATAGAAGCATTTAACGTCTGTTTCAGTGAAATAGAAAAAGTTGTCAATTTCAAATATTTCATTTGTACCCCCTTCTTAAAATAATTCATATTTATGATTGTTATTGCAATATTTTGTTAAAGTTGTTAAGCTCAAATATTTCACAATGCAATAGAGGAATTTCTACAGATATTGTAGAACTTGCCATGATCTTATTCAATCATTAACTTAAGAATTAAGATTTAAATATCAAACAGAGTGAAAGGTTTAAAAAACAAAAAAAAACAATTCTTTATTAAAGGTTTAACTTTTCGTCGAATTGCAATTAATATTGTCTAATTAAACCATAAGTAGGGCATGGTATGTTGCTCATGTTTTTTTTTGTTTTTTTTCTAGCATGTGTACTGTGACATATTTGAAATATTACATAGTTTGGGTTCCCTAATGTCTTTTGAGAGTGACTTTATGTGAATGGATCATTAAAAAAAAAAAAAAAAAAAAATTTGCAGGCAAAATAAATGTAAACTCTGAAGATCGGTCGCATATACAAAGATTTTGTCAAATTACAGTATTGAACAAAGACAAAATAATTTTATCATTTCTAAATTTTTATAAGGTAAGGTAAAAGGCCTTCATTAGAAGCTAGCATAAAATCCGCCTGAAGAGTGGCTTCTAAGCCAGTTTATATATCATGAAAGAAAATTTTATTTGCCTAGTAAATTATTTCAAAACATTTTTCTATTATTGATCATGTGCCATCCCAAAAAAAAAAAAAAAAAAAAAAAAAAAAGTCTTAATGAACTGACAGGAGGTAAAATGTAGAATTGGGTTTTAAGAGATTAGGGTATGGATACCTAAAGTAGACATTTCAAAAAATATGACCAAGATCTTTTATTATGTAATTAGTGAGAATAATAAAAAAACATCTGAAACAACTATAATTTACTGCAAGACTTGATTACTCCTGGGTGTTGAATACATGGCAGGGGGTCTTAATAATTGAGTAGGGGAGGTGGAATGTTTCTTGATATGCAATAAACGAGGGATGGCATAAAATCATTTAACATGTTGACTGCCAGAGGTCAATTATGAAATCTACTTCAAACACTAATTTTAGGCAACTGAGTAAATAAATAAAAAAAAATGTTTGAGTTGATTTATAGTTTCAAATGAAGTCTTAACATTATTTTCAAACTAAAGGTATCAGTGAATAAATAACTCATTGGTCAGAGAGATAGTTGGACAGAGAGATAGACACACAGATAGGGACAGAGAGATAGATAGTAAGAGTTAAAATAAACCGAGAGCTCAATGCCAAATATTAATTCAATAACATCAAAATCCATTACTCATTTTCATGTGATAACAATTATAATATATATATATATATATATATATATATATATATATATATATATATATATTAGTTTATGCAAACTTAGGTAATCCGTATGGGTAGACCCGAGGAGGATGATATCCGAAGAGCTCAATGTAAAATTCAGACCAGATATGTTTGAATAAAAACAGACCACTTTAAGGTTCCATTTAATAAATTATTTCACCATAACCCCTTTAACAGGGCTCTGGATCACCAGACTTTACTTCCAAGCCTATATATATATATATATATATATATATATATGTGTGTGTATATATATATATATATATATATATATATATATATATATATATATATATATATGTGTGTGTATATATATATATATATATATATATATATATGTGTGTGTATATATATATATATATATATATATATATATATATATGTGTGTGTATATATATATATATATATATATATATATGTGTGTGTATATATATATATATATATATATATATGTGTGTGTATATATATATATATATATATATATATATGTGTGTGTATATATATATATATATATATATATATATATATATATATATATATGTATGTGTATATATATATATATATATATATATATGGGTTTGTAAACAGTGACTATTATAGCTTATATATAGCGAGACTCTTCGCATAGTGAATTGAGTCACTGGGCGTGTTTATAAATAAATAAATACGCTAAAAATCCACCTACTTCCCTGCCGTGCGCCAACGGCTTAGCGGTAGAATCTCCGGCTGATACCAATTCAGTCGGGTTTCGATCAGAGCTAAAGGCAACCGGATGTCTAGCCACACTGATGAGCTGTGAAACAGCGAAACTGTCTGTGGATGATGTTATATATATATATATATTATATATAATATATATATATATAATATATATATTATATATATATATATATAACTCCTAAAATTAGCAGTTATATTTCTTTTTAGATATAATAGCTTCAGAAACAATCTAATTAACTATTAAATAAATTACAATCTTGAAACTTTTTTTTTTTTTTTTAAATCAAAGTTGGCAAAGAAAAAAAAAAAGACATTCAAATGATCTTAAGTGTTATTTTGTTCTTACCGCAACAAGTGAATTTAATACTGAAAGATTGCAACACATCCAAAAATAGAAAAATAAATTTGAAGGCTAGAAAGACAATTTTCATGTATTCTACCACAGGAATTTTTCAGACCCACTTACTTGCCACAGTGTGTGTGTGAGTGTGAGAGTGAGTGAGTGAGTGAGTGAGAGAGAGAGAGAATAAAGACTAGAGGAAAATTTATCTGAGCTGATAGGTTTCTTCTTTTAATGGACTTTATCAAGTCAAATGTATGGATTTTTATTTTGCAACAAAAAAGTTTTGTTTATAAATACTTGATGCAAAATAAAAACCTTACATTTGTGTTGATAAAGTCCATTAGAGGATGATTGATATCAACTAAGTTTTCTTTTTTATCATTATTCATATCGACCTTTTACAGATTTGATAGAGATATAGAGAGAGAGAGAGATATATAGAGAGAGAGAGAGATATATAGAGAGAGAGAGAGATATATAGAGAGAGAGAGAGATATATATAGAGAGAGAGAGATATATATAGAGAGAGAGAGATATATAGAGAGAGAGAGAGATATATAGAGAGAGAGAGAGATAGAGAGAGAGAGAGAGAGATAGAGAGAGAGAGATAGAGAGAGAGAGATAGAGAGAGAGAGATAGAGAGAGAGAGATAGAGAGAGATAGATAGAGAGAGATAGAGAGAGATAGAGAGAGAGAGATAGAGAGAGATAGAGAGAGAGAGATAGAGAGAGATAGAGATAGAGAGAGAGATAGAGAGAGAGAGATAGAGAGAGAGAGATAGAGAGAGAGAGATAGAGAGAGAGAGATAGAGAGAGAGAGATAGAGAGAGAGAGATAGAGATAGAGATAGAGAGAGAGAGATAGAGATAGAGAGAGATATGAATGAATGAGACTGTTATAGACAAAAAAAATAAAAAAAAATTGGCCAAAATCTCACATCTGCAACACCTATATTTGTGAGATGTTATCCGCATAAGAAAAACAGTATGGTTGTTGACAAAAACCTTTGTAATATCAAGAAAATTGTAAATGAACACGGCTCTTTTTTTCCTTTAAATCTATGCAGAATTTATATTTGTTTGTTTTGGTTAAAATGCAAGAATTGCATGATTTGGGGGTTGGGATAAATTTAGTTATAGATTAAATGTACTCCTGCCAATTGCCAGGGAAGATCACATGGGTCACGACAGAGCAATCATGAGGTCACTTCTGCATCTGGCTCCTCAGAAGATCACTACACAAATTCTATTCTGACATGATCCGCATCACAAGACATACTACACACCATATACACAAGTTGACAAGCACATCAGTTACAATTTTTTCATATATAAGACACAATGCATAAGAAAGGCTTTTTTCTTTTTTTTTTTTTTACTTCTTATGAAAAATCTATGTTGGAAATAGATATAGTCTTCCTAATATATTAGATTTAGAATTTTCCTTTAATCTAGATCCAGGATGGCCAAATTGCAGCTCACGAGCCACATGAGACTGACCTTTGACATGTGACTCATGCAAATATGTTGGATGAGCTCCTTTTTACATCACAATTAATATAAAAAGAAAAATTTCAAGTTTTATAATTATTTGCTATGTATGAATTGGATAAAAATGCAATGTAACGTGTATGTTAATGACGTTCATGTTTTGCGACTTTCAAACATCTAAACTTTATTGCATGTTGCTCTTACATTAAGCAAGTTTGGCTACACCTGATCTAGATAATACAGAATATTTTATACTTCTTCAAACAAAAGGGAGGTAACCCCTATCAGTACTGAAAAGAGCAATAACAGTTACTGGACTTGAGAAACCAGTTACCCTCATAAATAGTTTTAAGAGAAAGATTTTATGATTTGTAACTGAAAGCTGTACTAGCTGCTTGGTCAATGAATACCAAATATATCCTTATAGGTTGGTTATCTTTCTTTAGCAGCATACAGTATTGCGAGTTATTTAATGCTGATATCTTTTTTCTTTTTTTTTTTTTTACACTATTTTATTTTTGGAAGTAAGTGTTTGAGTGACAAGTTTTACTAATTAACCCCTATCTGGGGGAAGAAGAGGTGGATTCATACTTTTCCCCAAGGGTATTTGCACTTTAATAAATACAAAACCCAATTTGAATTGGAACTCGGCTCTGATCAACTCAAATGGTCACCCATCTAGGTACTGACCAGGCTCAATGTTGCTTAACTTCAGTGATCATATGGGAACCAATGTTTCAACATGATGTGGGCATAAGTCATTTTCTTATAGGAAAATAACTAAAATTAGAATACTATAAAAAAAAAAAAAAAAAAAGAAAGACAAAGAAAACAATAAACATAAAAACAAAACCTTATACTCCCCTCCCCACACCTGGTAGTAATAAAAAGAAAAGTATGAAATTAATCTGTTATTTTTTTAACTGGTTAGTCATGAAACATTCTAAAAAGTCAGATTATGACAATCATTATGGCATGTATAAAGGGTATAGGGTTCCCTCCCCCACCACAAAAAAAAACAAAAAAAACAGGAAATTTTAAATTTACTATATTATGAAAAAAAATTAACATAAAAAAAATACTATATATTTTACTATATGAATGAGCGAAAAAAAAAAAAAAAAAATTATATATATATTAGGTTGGTGCAAAAATAATGTCGTTTTCTCACATATGTTACTATGTGAGAAAACGACGTTATCTTTGCACCAACCTAATAAATTTTTTAAATCATTTGTTGTTTCAGGATACCAGCATTAATCAAATTTTCAACACAAGGGGATTGTTTTCTTTAAGAAAGAACATCCAACTTAGGGACCGCAGAAATGTCAAGAAATTTTGCCAGAGTTCTTTAGTTTGAATGCCACATCTATCATTTGTGCTTTTGTTCCGTCTAAAGCTACTAAACTTTTGTTTCAAATAACTGTAACAAAAATTCCAACAAATAAACTATACCAAATTTCCTGTTCCTTTTGTGGGACAGCCAGTATTAGAAAACAATGCAACAGATTGCATTTAAGAATTTAAAAGACACTGTTCCAACATTTTGCTCCCATAATCACATCTCAACCGGGAGAATCCAGTTCCTTGTACGAGTAAGGACAAAGCTAGACTGTAAAAATCACCAGTTTATATACCATCACTTGCAGATAAATTACCATCATCAAATTGGTAGAAAGGAGACTTAGTAATTATACATTATATCCTAGAGTAGTTTATACCTATCAAATCTGGTCAATACATAGTAAACCAACTTCTGGCACTAAAGGATAAAACACTTTTTCTTTAAAATCTCATATCACCAGGGCAAGTCCAGTTAGGGTTTCATGTAAAGCCAAACTCTAAAAATTAACCCTACTAGTTATTATTTTTATGTTTTAGAGAAATCTGTAACAGAGGGGGAAAAAGTTTGCATGACGCATTTGATCCTTTAAGACTTCAGACTAAAGTGATGTTCAAGTTGATACGAGACATGCTGAGAATTTTAAATTAAATTCATTTTCTTTCTTTTTTTAAATATATTTTTGGGATATATTCTAGCCAATTTTATTTAGTCTCTCTTTATTTGTTATTAAATATCCCACATTGTGATAATAGATGATCTGCTAAGAGAGGTGAATGGTAAAAACTTGGCATCATTAACTTGATATGGCTGCTGGTAAATCTCCTGCCATGAAGGAGTTGAGCCCCTGATAGCCACCTTGTCCCTCTAGCTCTCACAGATTTGGCAGAGCATTGAAACATCCGCAAGCACCAACACACGAGAGAGAGAGAGAGAAAAAAAAGAGAGAGACAGACAGACAGAGAGAGAGACAGAGAGACCGACAGACAGAGAGACCGACAGACAGAGAGAGAGAGCTCATCAGTTTTAAGTTCCAGCAGAAGTAAGCCTTCATGCCTTTTTTTTCCATCTTTCTCGATACCTCTTTCTTCCATAATTTGAATGTCCTGATAGAATCTTTCACCTTGCTCATCACATCTTAACATCATCCAAATTAAATGAAATCACTGACAAACTCAAATTTCTATCACTTTGATACAGATGATATAAAGGGACTATATCTAAGGACATTATAATGTTTCCAATCATAACTTAGAACAGTAAACTACACAGGCATTATCATTTAATAGGAGTAGATATGTTCACCTATTGTCCGGTTAACTCCTCCACAGTCTTTTGAAAAAGAGTAGAGATGTATCTCTTGTTTCCTATTTAGGATTGCATTTCTAGTTCCTTCTAAAGTCTACTTCCATGCTATACTTCTAACATCACTGACTGAAATGTTATTCACTAATTAAATCTTGATCTCTTCAAATTTAGAATTAGCTGTTATGTTTCCTAGCCCCAAGAATTTCACTTGTTGCCCTTTCTCTAATATAACACCACACAGTAACACTCTACCTCGAGGGTTGGGTGAACATTAGTCAAAAAAAAAAAAAAAAAAAAAAAAAATATCTAATGACTTCTCAATCATAACTTAGAACAATATAATTTAATGGTTAAAATAAATACTTATTTAATAAAAATGCAATACTGTTCTTTAAGCTTTTATATACAAGAATCCAGTTTCTAGTTCGCCCTGCATTTGCAAGAACTATAAATAAATTACAAGGCCAAACACTTCAAAAAGTTTGAATTTGGCACCAGAAGGAAATATTTATGCATGGCCAGTTTATGTTGCAAGCTCAAGAGTAAGAAATCCTATGAATTTATTCTTCACAGTAAAAAAAAAAAAAAAAAAAAAAATTGTTTACCATGAAGTCCTGTAAAATTAAAGAAATTATTAGGTTGGTGCAAAAATAATGTCGTTTTCTCGCATAGTAACATATGTGAGAAAACGACATTATTTTTGCGCACCAAACTAATATTAAAGGTGTGAAGTAAGGTTTTTGTCAAGGTCTTTTTCCAAACGAATCAGCTTATTCAAATTACATGGATCAGTTTGTCCATTTCTTAAACTACACTTCGTTCAATTTGCAAAGTCCAACAATTTATTTATTAAAGACATTTTTATGTTTAACGTTCTTTTTATAGATACAAGTATTTAAGTAAATGCTCTGTTTATAATAAACAGTATTAAATAACATTTACCGGCCTGAATGTCCGAGAAATTTTCATAGAAAATATTCGTTCTTTGACAGGATTCGAACCTGCATCCTATACGGAACCGTCATTTACGCTGACGTATAGGATAACGTAAGGCACGTCAGCGTAAATGACGGTTCCGTATAGGATGCAGGTTCGAATCCTGTCAAAGAACGAATATTTTCTATGAAAATTTCTCGGACATTCAGGCCGGTAAATGTTAATTAATACTGTTTATTATAAACAGAGCATTTACTTAAATACTTGTATCTATAAAAAGAACGTTAAACATAAAAATGTCTTTAATAAATAAAGTGTAGTTTGTAAATATCAACAATAAAATGTTAGCAGTAATATCAACCATGCTGTAAGGATTTCAACATGTGTTAGCATGTTGCAAAAAAAAAATAAAAAATAAAAAAGAAAAAAAAGAAAAGAAAAAAGCATTTTTTGTTGTATATTTTGAAAGACATTAACAAAACTGTAATGAGCTCACAGCATGTCAATGATAAAAATGTCTTTCAAAAGATACACCTATTTATAAGGTTAAAAACAAAGGTCGCCGTTTAAGAGATAGAAAGTACTTGAAAAGAACTTTCGCGTTATTCAACCACCACCAGAGACAAATGTCACCAGCAACATGATGATATAAGTGTGGCCTTTCTTACAAAATCAAGACATAAAAAATCTCTTGAATAAATAAAAAAGCAAACCAAAAGGTGGTGGGTCTGTAATATCAGGTGTTACTGCCAGATCTACTCCTGTAGCCAACATGGTGAAGCAGGCACTTACCATTTGAGAACCCACAACAGATGTAAAAGACTTTTACAGAAATCTTTTCACAAAGTCAAGCAATAATAATAATAATAAATGCTTTGATGCTACACCAGGATGGCTCTCATGGCTTCTGAACATAACTGACTGGAGGTGCTAACATGTGTTTTGCTTGATGATTAAAATCAGCTACAGTAAATATCCTGTTCACTACCACAGATCTGTTTGTCAGTTACTCGACTGTAAGCAGTTGGGCATGTTCCAAAAGGCTGAAACTGTATATCTGTTCATTAGTGAGAGTGGAGGAAGCATCATGACCAGCTATTGAGAGGGTAACCTCCATTTGTTTTTTTTTTTTTACTTTGAAAGATGGAGGCAACCAAGGCAACTTGGGAGTCACAAGTTGGTAGCACCCTCAATCAGAGACTGTACGAGTCAGTTGGTTGATTGACTGATTCATTCTCTGCAGGTTATTTAAAGGTAGAAAATATTTTTAGATTGGAATTAAAAAAAAAAAAAAAAAAAAAAAAAAAGGTTACAACTTAGTGGTACAAGTCTTACTAATTAACCCATAGCTGGGAGGGAAAAGAGGTGGATTCATAAATTCCCCAAAGGAAGAGAACATAACAAACCCAACTGGAATTGGAACTACGGTTAAAAATTCCTAGACATTATCCATTACACCACCGACGCATCCAAGCACCTGGCATACCCAAGCAGTCATCCATTTAGGTAATGACCAATCTAAATGTTGCTTAACTTTAGTGATCATACAGAAACCGGTGTTTCAACAGGATGTGAATGAATTGATTGGATTACTCAATCTGAAGATATCTTCACTGCTTTTATCAAAACCTGTCAACATATTGTGCACATTTGGCTGTGAAGCATGTGCATGTTATACCCTTATCAGCCTATGTCATCATAGGTACATTGAGTTTCATATATTTGTACCCCAGCGTCACTTTTTTGGCATACTGCTTTCTTGTTCAATAATATAGATATGAAAGATTCTAAAACTGGTGAGGAACTGGATTTTACAATGATTTTATTTCATTTGAAAAGATTTTATTAAATATAACAGACAAAGAATGTCTTGAGTCTTTTGGAAAGTCTTTCCTAGTGTCAAACAAGTCATTTAATTTTTGGTTAAAAACTTGTAATGGATACAGTGATTTGTGTTTTATTAACCTTTGTGGGGTATTTAAAGTCGAGACATATTTGGGATTGTATGAGAGTTCACTGCAAAGTTCAGAGGTTGACCAAGATTTTATATATATTAGGTTGGTGCAAAAATAATGACGTAATAATGTCGTTTTTTGACGTATTTTTTAATGTCAAAAAACGACATTATTGCATCATTATTTTTGCACCAACCTTCTATATATATATATATATATATATATATATATACACACACACACACACACACACGGTGACCCCAAAAAACGGGAATTTTTGAAGTGCGTATTGCCAGACATGAGCAAGTGGCAACACTGCGAGACAGTGACCTTGAGCAAATAAACATTTCACCATTTAGAATTCAAGATGAACTTCACAGTATCCCAGCTGAGATGTTACAGCAGTCAATGAGGAATCTCAACAGCAGATTTCAAGAATGCGTTTGTACAGGAAGACGCCATCTACAGGACGTAATTTAAAAAAAATGAAAATTCCATCATTGTTTCTTAAATGGCATGTTTTAAGGTTTCGATTACTATGAATAAAATATTTTTCTTCCATCACTCTTGGTTTTATTGGATTGTTAAAAAGTTCCCGTTTTTTTTGTGTCACCTCGTATGTGTATGTATATATATATATATATATAAAATGTAAGTAGAAACACTAATTAGTAGACTAAAAGACTGCAAGAGTTACCAAAAAGATAACTGGCCAACCAGCTGTTGTCTTTTGGCAGACATGCATGTCTTTTAGTCTACCAACTGTTGTGTCTACTTACATTTATATCTTGGTCAGCCTATGAACTTTCCCGTCGAACATCTATTCGATTTCGCCTCTAAAAACGAAATTATGTATTGAATTGCCGCCACTTAAGAAAATCATCTGTAATTTTGTTACAGCCCAACATATGAGGATCGACAAGAAAGTTCATAAGTGGACCAAAATTAAGCAGACAAACCTGTTGGTAGACTAAAATTTGTGCAACTATACGAGAAGACAACAACTGTCAGTCAGCTGTAGTGTTCTAGTACACTTGCATGTGTTTTAGTCTATCAATTGGTGTGTCTACTTACATTTATACCTTGGTCAGCCTATGAACTTTCCAGCCAACCCTCATTAGAATATTTCTTTTTTTTTTTTTTTTTTTTTTCGGTTTCATTAACAATTTTTTTTTTTTTTTTTTTTTTGATGCTGACAATGATTTTTTTCAACCCAACTATTTAACCCAAACCTAGGGGGAGATAAAGAGACAGAAAGATGGATTTATTGCTTTTCCCAGAGTATTTGTGTGTAAGTGAATGTAATAAACTTGACTGGAATTCAAACTTGATCAAGATTTCTCATTCTGAGATGTTATCTATTGCACGACACACACATTGACTTAGAAAAGAACTTGCCAAAATGATGTGTCATGTTCTCAGCATTTCTGGCCAACTTGGCACTTTTGAGAAAATATAGAAACTCAAGATTTAGCCAGTACAGTGTTTCAGTTGTTAACAGTTTCAAATCGACTTCCCAGCCATAACTGTGCTGACCTAGGCACTTTGACAGTGTGTAAAGGTTATCAAGCTTCTTTTGCTAGATCAGTTATGACTGAATAGTTTGATCCTCACTGGTTGCCCTGTACTTTCAGCTTTGTGCCATATCTAGGCTACGTTTAGAAAATCCCCACAACAATACTGACCCACATTCATTTCAAACTAACCTCTTAACAGTGTAATCTCCATACTGTTTTACAACTCTTGACCTTGACCAACAACAGTTAAAAGTTATTGTAACATTACACACAATTTCGGCAAGTTCCTTTATCAGTTTTCACATGACATTAAATGATTTATTCAACATCAGGAGATATTACCCAAAAGGAGC
>OZ010598.1:41821923-41837962 GCA_963932145.1 Acanthosepion lycidas | reverse complement strand
CTTCAACCGAATGGGTGAAAAATAAAGCTTTTTGCAACATCCCTTTTTGGCAGGACAGGATCATTCTGGTTACAGGTAATTCGCCATGAAACTTAAGCTAGACGGATCTCCAAGGCCCCCATCTTATCCTTACGCATCCAGCAGCTACACTCACCATTCGAATTGTATTTCAACTAATAAAGTTTTGTTAATCCTCTTGTTTCATTCTTTTATCTTTCTTCACATAGACATTTCACCCCCCCCCCCCCTGGAAACACAACAGTTAAGAAATCTGTTGATGCCCATGGTATTTACATTAGTTCACCCGTATTTAAATATAGACATTACAATGTACATTCTGTTGAATACCCTGTATCATAGAGAATTATTGTTGCAACAGATTATGGGATACATTTCTATAGCTTCATCTTTCAGGATAAGGAGCTCTAGTATATTGTTACTGTCCAAGTTTAAGTGCAATACTAGGCTGGCAATGAGATCTCATCAATTTACAGTTAAGCAAGAGTCACTCGGTTCCATGAGGCTCATCCCTTAATCGAGATGCAATTGCGCCAATCCTCCGAAGGAACGCCATCGAACGAGGGCCAATAACCCCTGAAGTATCCACTGCCACAGGAGTAAAAAAAAAAAAAAAAAATCTATGAGCAAGAGAAGAATATTTAACTATTTTTTTTCATCTCTGCATCCTGGGCAACAGACCCTGGCTCAACCGTGGACCTGATCAAATTACTGGCCGAAAATGTATCCACACAGGTCGCATCCCAAATCAACGACTTCCCCCATTTTAAAAGGGAAAATTATTGGATTGTTTATTTACAAGGATATTTTTTATATTTACAACATTCTAAAACCTAATACAATTAAATAAATGTAATGCAATATCTATGATTTACCAATTTGACACACTGTCTTATTGCAGCCACATTCATCCATGTTTGCCAAAATGTATTTTAAAACCAAATCATAAAATTAGTTTCCTCACCTTGATTGTTTATTTTTCTTGGGGTCCTCACAAGAGAAAATATGGACAGTGCCGTGATCACTGGACACACAAAGCAATGTTGAATCTTGATTAAAATTTAAACTGAAAACGAACGAAGTAATAAACCAATAAAAAAAAAAAAAAAAAATCATGAAAAGCTGATAACTTATTGCAGAAAAAAAATAATGATTTAAACATATTAATCTCTATCCATCTTCACACTGACATAGTTAAATATTTATTATGTTTCTGAATAAACCATGACATGTTTCAACTGTTAGCTCAGTACAAATAGAACAATTCATCTTTAACTGAAATAAGAAACTACTGTACTTCAAATCCAGTGTGCAAGTAAAAAATACAAGTAATTAGAAAAATACCACCTTCTTTCTTGGATACTGGATGGTAAGTCACAGATGTTTCAGGACCAGACAGTGCATAGTGTAGTTAAAATGTAATCTTTTAAAGACTCTTTTATATTCAACTTTATTATGACTTTCTTCTGATTTAAACAAAATCAAATATTTTTGTTTCATGAAAATAATTTTGAAAAATTATTTAATAAATTAAAATAAAAATTTTAAAAAAAGTAATGAAAGCATTTCCTTCAACTATATAAATATGTTAAGTGCCAACTTCAAATATTATATTTTAAAGATTCACATTTATCTTATGACTTCTTTGAGAATGAAAAAATCAAATGTTTTTTTGTTTCATAAAAATAATTTACTAAAATAAAATTAAAAGAAACAAACAGAAAGAATTTCTTTTAACTTCATTTGTTAAGTGCCGTTTAGAAATTTTCTATGCATTGTTGATTATCATACATGAAGCAATGTTTACTGTTTTTTAAAGACAATCTATCTGTACAAAAAGTAATATCTGCAAAATATATTTAAATAATTTTTTGTTTTAAATTAATAAAAACAATCTTATTGAATAGTTTAAGAAGTTACTTAGCACAATATCAACATTTTAGAGGTCATGGAGCATTAGGATGATTGTCTTTAATTATAATCTTTCTCGGAAATCGTGCACGTATGTAGGAAAAAACTCTAAACTTGGCAGGGTCATATCTTCTAAAGTAGACATAAAACCCTCACAAAATTTTTTGGTGAACTTGAGGAATAGATGAAAAGTTGTTGATTTTGGTGTCATGTATTAGGATGAGCAAAATAAAATTTTGTATCAAGTGTAGGCTTGAAATAGTTAAATATTTGGATTCTACACTTTTTATTTACCCTACATATCAAATTTCAGAAATATTGAAGGTATAGAAGTATTTTTCTTTAATTTAAAAAAAAAAAAAAAAAACACTGAAATTTGGCGACGTTGCGCGGCCTTAATTTAGAGGCAAAATAGGAAAATTATACCCTCCCCCCCACCTTAAAATTGGAATGGTAAAGTCTAACAAAATAATTTGGCACACTTTCCTAACTCATGAAGGGGAACATTTGTGCCAAATTTCAAGTAATTAGGTGGTGTCGATGGTGAATTGAGATGGAATGACCCTTAGTGAAGCTAATGTGCACATTAGTAACTTTAAAGATATTTATTTTTAATTCAGTCAGTTATGTGCCATACATGATACACGCTTAGTCAATTATGTATCTTTCGATACATAACTGACGAGGCAGATTTCCAAAACACACAGTAGGTTGCCATTTCTTTCTGCTGTAGACCAGTTGCTGCGCATGGCTATAAAACCTAGTCAGTCCTGCTATTTATCCATAGCTGGAGGGAGAAGAAGAGGATTCATACCTTACCCAAGGGTCATTAGCATGCAAGTGAATGTAATGGATTAGACTGGAATTCGAACTTGGCTCTCCAATTCCTCAATCCGAGCCACTATTCATTACTCTATCCTTTTAATTACCATGATTAAACTAAAGAATGTTTTACTGTACTAATCAAGTATTATGTAGTATACACTAGTTGAATTTTGTTATATAAAAATTTTAACACACTAATTGAAAACATCAATTGAAGGATGCATATATTAAAACATTTTACATTACTATACAAAAACTTTCATGTTTTGGAACTTTAATTGTTACTCATTAGACAATGATAGAATATATATATCTATAAGAAATATAGTCTTAAGATGTGCTATATTTATGGGATAAAGTTCTCAATATCAGAGATAGAGCATGTGTAAATATTAAAGTGAACACTGAAGTTAACACTTAGAAGCGACAGTGTTTCATGCTAGATGCAATCGTCAGACTATGAGTGCTGTTATTTTTCTCGGCTATATATCACACACACAGAGGCATGTTGGAGCAATGGATAGTAGCTCAAATTGAGGAATCTGAGAGCCGTGTTTAAATTCCAGATGAGTTTTTTTACATTTACCTTACTTGAAAAAGATATGATCCATCTCTTCTCTCCACCAGTTATGTGTAAATAGCAGGACAGAATGGGTCCTATAACCTTGGGTGTCAACCAGTCTAGACAACTCTGAATTTAAAACTTAAGCAGGGGTGTTCAGGGACCTTGTGGCATGTGGTGCACCCCTTCTCTGCATTCAGCTCTTCCAAAAAGAGTGTGGTCGGTTCTGCACAAGCCATCACCAAAATCAATGTGTGGGCAATCTAGCTGTTCAATCCTAAGTACTGAGATACTAGACCCTCCAAAATTGAAAGCAATGGGAGAGTCCTCAATTTTAGATACATATATACATATATATATATATTTCAAGCATGTTTGCTTCTTAATGCTGTTATTAAATTCATAAAGGAAGGCACCATTGTTTTTCATTTCTTTTATTTTCCCCCCCAAGTGCTTTCAATCTCATCCAAGATCATGTTCAAAGGTGAATTACTAAGACAAAAAAGTAGTGTAACTGATAGTTGAGTTTTTTTTTTGTTTGTTTATGCACATGAAAGCCACTCGGTTACAATTAATTTAAAAATTAACTGACTGTTAAAGCTATGTTTTTAATTAAATTTTATGCAAAAGGGAGCTAACTTTAATTTCTATAACTGTAATATTTTTAAAAATACAATTTAAGTTTTTTTTTAAAAACATTCCTATTATATACATTGTAATTAAAAAAAAAAAGTATTACAATTTAAGTATTTTAAAAGCATTGCTATATCAATTACATTAACTTTTTGTCTTAGCAATTCACCCCCCTGAAAATGATCTTGGATAGGATTGAAAATACTTATAGAAAATAAAAATGAAAAAAAATCTACAGCACCTTCCTTAATGAATTAAATGACATTAAGAAGCTGATCTGAGAAATTGAGAGGATTAATATATATATATATATATATATATATATATATATATATAAAACAAAGATTTGAACCCACAGAAGAAGAAAATAAATTTAAATAAAGGCATTATATCTTGAAGGCAACTCTTTTGACCATTAATTGAAAGGTGGACATTGAATAGAACAAAATAATGTAGACAATTGCAGAAATACTGAATGAGAAGGAAAGACTGGAACACATTTAAAATAGATTTCAAATGTAAACAAATTGTTGATTAAAAGCAGATAACAAAAGGTTCCAAAAAGAGTATAAGATAGAAAAAAATTTATTCGTATTCCTCTGAAGAAACAAAAGGAACGAACGAAGTTATCCTTCTGCTTACATAGGATAGGATGATGAAATTTGATGTACACATTTTGGAGAAATCTAAGGTGACAAACAGAGAGAGCTCCTTGTAAAACAGAGAAAAATGTCATCATATTCCAGCTTCCCCCTTCTCATTTTCTATTTCTGTAGTTGTGTTTACATCATTTTTTTTCTATTTGCCATTGTCCAGCTTTTGTGTTGGCTGAAAAAGTTACCTTCAAGGTATAATGTCTTCTTTATTTGTGTGCATGTGTGGAGATATACGAGAGAGAGAGGTAACTGTTTCATGCTTAAATGCAAACTTCTGCCCACACATTTAAGCGATGGTCTCAGTACCCACTCTTATATTTAGACATGCCCTATGTCAGATATCAAGTACTTTTATTCATAAATATCACATGCATTAAAACTATATCTTTGCTCACTTAGCTCTAATCAAATTAGAAAAGGCATGAATTCATCTTCCCTAAGATATGGGTTTTGTTTTGTTTTTTTTTATTGTTCCTAACAAAGCAAGGCAATAAAGCCATGGAGACAAGGGGTTACTGAGAACAAAAGCCTGAAAAAAAAAAAAAAAAAAAAAAAAAAAAAAAATATATATTTAAATTTGCATTTAAATTTTAAAAGATGAAAGCTGATTAGAAAGCAAGACGCTAGAAGAGAGTTCCACAAGCAAGAAGTGTGAGAGAAGAAACTATTAACAAAAAAGTCATGGTTAAATAGCAGGGAAGGATAGGTGCTCTTGATTTGAGTGACAACCAGTCTAATAGAAAAAAAAAAAAAAACTAAATTCAAACCAGGTCTTTCTTGGGAGGGTCATTTTTAAGTACATTCACTCTCCTACGGTTTTGGCATTTAGACTGGAGAGGTTAAACTCTATGACAAGAAAACATGAAGAGATGTTTCTTTTTTTTTTTAATTATCTGTTTTTCTAAAACGTGTCATTGGATCTGTATATCTTCACTCCAGTAATCAAGTCAACTGTGTGGATAATCAGGTGGTTCAGTTCTAAATAGAATTGGTGGAGCTCTCATTTGTCAAAACTGATAGAATTCATCACATATTTATTGTAAAATAATCACTTTTCTTTTACCACAGTACAGAACTTGCATTGTTTTACCTCTCTTTTGTTTGTCACCTATTTAATGTGGCGAATGTGCTTCAGTACAGACGCAAAAGAGGCCTTGGATCACGTGTGGATGTGTTCATCAACACCAGTTACACCCGAGTTTTCCTCCTTAGCTGCAGGACAGCTTGGCATGTCTAGATATGAGCCTCTCTGCAACTAGTCAAGTAACTTTTAAAACATTTTTACTAATTAACCCATTGCTGAGGAGAAAGAGGTGGATTAAAACATTTTTTTTTCTTTGCATTGGTTGATTGATTTATTTTCCATGGCTTACCAAGCCTTATTTGAAGGCCAGAAAATATTTTTGATTGTAAAATTTTTTTTTTTTTTATTTTTTAAATAATGACTATAGTTCTGAAATGAGGTATTGTAATTATTTACAATATTTACATTGTTCAGACTGTTGTCCACATCTTTGTTTCCATATTCACAACATTTCAGCAGTTGTAGTCCAGACTAGAATTTCAAACTGAACTCTTTATTTTGTCCAACTCTTCTGGATGTCAGTTATCTCCCTTTAACTCAACTCTCCAAGCTTTTCTTCACCACTGCAGTAGCCAGGTATTGAACTCACAACTGGATCCAACCAATACTTTTATCCACTGTGCCATGTGTTCTTGAGGACATCAGTGTATGAATTCTTAGGACTTATAAATTTAATGTCTCAGTAATTTTTTTTTTTTAACCAGAGCTAATATTGCAATTTTGCTTTTCTCTAGCATTCCATATTACTGGTTCATATATATTCATTTCTATGCTTGGCCAGGTTAGATTTTTGTGGCCTAGCATATTACGTTTTGTATGTAAATAAAAAGATAATGATTTAGAGATGTAAGCCTTACTAATTAACCCAACAGTGGATTCATACCTTCCCCAATGGTATTTGCATGTAAGTGAATATAACAAAGCCCAACTGGAAATTGCACTCTGATTAACAATTTTGAGCCATTATCCATTACATCACATGCACATCCAAACTTACAACATGTGGTATTTCCAAGCTGTCACCCATCTAGTTGCTGACCAGGCACGACATTGCTTAACTTCAGTGAATATATGGGAACTAATGTTTCAATGTGATGTGGCCATAACTGACAAGGACAAGGAAGGATGGTGAGGACTTAAAAGTTGCTTAGAGCAATATAAGGTAGGAAGTTGTGGAGAGTCATGACTGCCCACATCCTGAAAGGACATGGGATACAAAAGCAGAACTGAACATGTTTGCTATGCTATCAGGAAGTTCTTTTTAAAGACTACCTTTCTGCAGCCTACTGTTATCCATCTTACAGTAGTCTTCTGCTCTCATTAAACCCCCATAGAGAAACTTCTTGCCTCCTATCCGTATGATTGATGCTCAACTTCACAAGAGTCTCACTGTGCCTTCTAGGTCTCAAGTTTTCCAGTGAACTGAATTAGAACAACTACATCGAATCAAGAGCTGCATCTATCGCAAGGAAAGTTAGTGCTTTGTGTCATGCCAGAAGGTTTTTCTCGTCCGAGTCCATCCTTCACAACTACAAATCTACCATTTGTCCATACATTGAATACCGTTGCCATATATAGTCTAGTGCCACCCTCTGATTATCTTCAGGTTCTCAACAAAATTTAAAGAAGGATATGCAACGTGATTGGTTTTCACTTGGCAGCTCAACTGCAGTCACTTTCTCACAGACAATGTGGCTTCCCTCTATCTTTTCTACAAATATTTTCAAGGCAACTGCTCTGATGAGCTATTTTCTCTGGTGCCACGACTGCACGAATTTAAGCGTGCTACTAGGTTGGCATCTTGGTCCCACCTTTTTACGGTCAAAACAGTTAAATGTAACCACCTCTTCTACTCCAACAGCTTCTTCTCTCGCACTTCCTAACAGTGGAACTCCCGCCCTCTTACTTGCTTACCTGATAGCTATAATCTTCAAAAATTTAAATGTAATGTCAATCAACATCTTCCGATACCCTGAACCCTGTTCTTTTTATTCTTTCCTCCATCTCCCTTATATCCAGTTTTTTTTTTCTTACTTTCACTCTCAGTAACCCCTTGCATACTAGTGGCACTCCTGCCTTGCTTGGCATGAAATGCTTATAAAAAAAAATAAAAAAAAAAAATAAATAAATATATATAATTATTTGAACATTTGTTTAAGGGAGACACTTTTGTATACATTTATTTTACTGTTGTATCTTTCCATGTAAAATCCTTTCCACTATGTGCTGACTGTTTATGCACTGTTCTCAAACTGCAACTTCATGTGACTTTCTTCCTTTCCAAGAACTTATCCTTGCAAATTTTATACATATACATTTAAGCAAATAATTTGCGACTTCTCTCAGGAGTAAGAACGTAGGTCTAAATCGGTATGTTCAACTGCTGGCTGCCTTTGTCATATTCCTTTAACCTTTCTATTTTATTTATTTGTTATTCAGACTAGTCTCAAGTTTGTATTTCTTTCTTTTTCTAGTTTCCCCCTTTTGGCTTTAAATAAACCTGCTGATGAACAGGACTTCATCTTCAGTTTTATTTCCCTTGAGGCATTTATCTGGCTGTCTTGGGGTACATGTGCATGAAAGATGGATGCGTACATTGGAGGCGAAACAACCTTTTTTTGCAACTTCACTCATTTTATAAGATTAAGCTTTAGCTGGTAAGCAAAAAACAAGAACGGAAACTTGAGTAGACCAAGTTCCCCTACAGTACAGAGATAACACTTACCAATATATATGAGCACTGTTTGCTCCTCGGCGTAGTTCATGGAGCTGTGTACAGTCTGAAGTGTCAAACACACGAATTAAAGTTCCCTGTGAAAGAAGAGGTGAAACCATAAAAAAGAAAAGGAAACAATAACAAAACAAGATTTAAAGCACAGACATTTTCATTAGCTAAAAATGTTTGCATTTAATTTAGGACTAGTTACAATTTGTTTGTTTTTTTGTTCTTTGTTTGTTTTTGTTTTTAAATCAGTGTCACCCCAAACAAGGCAGTGAAGCCACTAAAATGCAAGGGGACAAATTAGGAACAGAAACATTAGTAATGAGTAGAAAGAGAAAAGAGCAATCAGGAGAGTAGATAGCAATTGATATTGCATTTAAATTTTTGCAGATTAAAGTTGGTTGGAAAGCATGGAACTGGAAGGGAGTTCCACAAGTGAGAAGTGTGAGAAAAGAAACTGTGAGTATAGAACTTACGACTAAACATAGCCAGCTCAACAGTCAATTAATGAGATCTTGTTGCCAGTCTAATACTGCACTTAAATTCATAAAGTCTAGGTAGAATAACAAAGAGCTCCTCTGAACAATTACCATGAAAGTATTTATAAAAAAGGCAGCGAGAGGTAGCCATAAAGAATAAATTACATTCAAATATTTCATCCACTCTGGGAATATATAAAAAGATCTTAATCGGTTAAATCTTATTGGCACTTTTAGATCCACAAGTAATTTCTCTAACTTTTTGGTCTTATAGATGATGATGATAAAAAACAGCCAGACCAGATGAACTGTATGGCCTCTTGGTTTGGTTTGTTTTATGGTATATCAACCTCAATGAGTTATTTAATGCCGACAAAATTTTTATTGCTGATAATGTATTTTTCCTCAAAAATGTATAGGTGGTAATATTTTTTTTTTTTTCAAAATGTATAGCTAGGAATATCTTTGCCTTTTTCAAAAAGTAATAATCTTCTACAAAGCATTTCTGGTACTAAAACTTACTTTTACACTTTCACAGTGCTTTGACCCCAGTTTGGAGGCCATCCATTAGCCCATAGCTGGGGCCCCAGTTCTATTTTATCGGATCAGTAATTGGCACCAAGAATGCAAATACGTCCAATTGACTACCCACTTGTTTGGTGAAGGCCCCGTGTGATAAAGTCCAAGTGACATTTGGCTAAGATAAAAATCCAAGGGTTTGTGGTTGGGCAGAAGGAAAGAAAGAGAAAGAAAAGAAAAAGAAAAAGAAAAAAAGAAAGATAATTTTTTTTTTTTCTTTGAGCAAGATTTTTTAAACCGAGGCTAGTCTGGCCACACCCACGCTGCTGAGCGCCCATTGGCTGAATGGTGGGATGAGCGTTAGGCAGAGGTAATCATGTGAAGAAGGAGGGGAGGCCTGTTGCGCTCCCCTGTAGGGATAGGTGTGAGATGCCACTGTGAGAGAGAGTGGAAACCCGTTGACACCCTCTGAGGGCATGGTGAGATAACAATATGAGAACAGGAGAAGGTGGGAAGACGAAAGACTTCCAAAAATGGAAAATAATAAAATTTTTCTGACCGAAAACAAAGAAGTGGATTGTGGGTTTAGAATTATCAAGGAACCTCAAACTCCGACAAGCCCACCCCGGTTTTGGTCAGCATCCATATAAGCAGAGTAGCAGCGAGTTAAGGACCAGTTCGAGTTCAAGTTCTCAGTTGGAGTTGCACCCGCCCCGCAGAAACCTGGCTGAAAGATTCCACGCAAATCACGACTCAATTTCTAACCAAGAAAAATTTATTTTTGAAGAACGACTTAGACTCACACCACCAAAACAAGTTTTACGAATATCACCTGAAGATACACCAAGAACCAGTTTCTTAAAGAACAAACAACTTAAGATGTTAAAACTCGCCTAACAAACACAAAATGTCACGAATCCATATAGCGGGTTGGGAAGAAGACGCAGTCCTGTATTCAGCAACCAGATATGAAATATTGTTATCCTTTTTTTTTTTAACACATTTGAACTTTGAGTTATTATTTTATTTTCTTTTACATATACTTGTGCATGTTACCCTTGATCGAACTCGGCTTGCATTACGGCCCGGCAACTGGTTGATTTCGTCTGCCTAAGATCAATTCACAACGTGGGTAGGTTAGACTGGAAATCAAAACAGTTACTTCGGTAACCAGACGTTGGAGGCGAGCTGGGAACAACAAGGCTGATACCGAATCTAACCAGATTCCCATCCGAATCACCAAAAGGTTAGAACGTCACATTTGGTGCCGCGACCAATACCAAGCCAGTTGGTCGTCACAGGACAGGATAGCACGATGGACGTAGCTAGGCAGACGTCACATTTGGTGCAGCAACACCGGGGGTGGGGATGTCACATAAAATTTTATTTCGGAAAATGACTTTTCTTTTTCATTCATTTTGATTTATTTTCTATGGCTAATCAACGCTTTACAGGTTATTTAAAGCCAGAAAATATTTCTGGATTGTAAGAATTTTTTTTCGAAGAATGATTTAGTGATGCAAGTTTTACTAATTAACCCATAGTTGGGGGAAGAAAAGGATATTTGTGCATAAGTGAATATAACGAATCAAATAGGAATTGGAACTCTGCTATCTGATTAACAATTCTGAGCCGTTATCCATTACAACACAGCACATCTATGCTTACAACATCTGGTATTCCGAAGGGGTTACCCATCAAGGTACTGACCAGGCTTGATATTGCTTAACTCTGTTGACTTTACAGTGATCAGTGTTTCAACATGATGTGGCCTTAAGCCACAAAGACAAAGAGGAATGATAAAGACTTAAAAGAGCAACAGAAGACAGATTCCTTTTTGATAATTTAAGTATTCAATTATCCGGAAATTTTGAATTATCCGAAGATATTTTTTTGACTGTCCCAAGGAGACCAGATAATCAAGCAAGTACTGGACTTGCAACAACAAACTGAAAACTATGATATTCAAAACAATATTACTTCAGTTATGTACCATATTTAATACACACTTAGACGATCATGTATCTTTTGATACATAATTGACGAGGCAGATTTTTTTTTCCTGCAGTAGGTTGCCTTTTCTTTCTGAGGTATACCAATTGCCATCCAAGGCTATAGAACCCAGTCTATCCTGCTATTTCCCCATTGCTGGGGGAAGAAGAAGAGGATCCATACCTTCCCCAAGGGTATTAGCATGTAAGTGAACGCAATAGATTTGACTGGAATTTGAACTCGGATTTCCCATTCCTCATTCCGAACCGCTATCCATTACACCTTCTTACTTACAAGATTTATTTACTTGACATAGATCGCTTTGTACAGGAATGAAAAAATTTGTACTTAGAATCAGAAAGAGATAAAATGTCTGGGACACATTGTGAGAAAAGAGGTGTTGGAAAATTTGACACTCACTGGATGCATTAAAGGTAAGAGGGTCAGAGGTAAACAGCAAGTACCATATCTAATGCATTTGTGTAAATAGATAGCAGAACAGGGACTGGGAAGGATAGCAGAGACAAATATTATTTAGAACTATGAAGGCTAGGAAGTTGTGGAGAGCCATAGTCACCTACCAAACGAGCTTGTGGAAATAAATAAATTTCATTGCAGGGACTGAGGATAGTAAAGAGACATTATTTAGAACTACAAAGGATAGGTAGTTGTGGAGAGCCATTGTTGCCTACCTAATTAATTAGCTAGTGTAAATAGATGTCAGAACAGGGACTGGAAAGGATAGCAGCAACAAATATTATTTAGAACTAAAAAAGGATAGGAAGTTGTGGGGAGCCATGGTCACCTACCTAATTAGCTAGTGTAAAAAGATAACAGAGCAGGGACTGGGAAGGATAGTAAAAGTTAGAGTCACAAATGATAAGAAATTACAAACAGCAAATGAATGTCCATGTCCCTTTGGGACATGGCATATAACAGAATATCATCATAACACCCTTTTACTACTTTTCTGTTAAGACGAGCACTTTCTTAAGAATATAGAAATGTTCTTCAAAATCCTTTGCCAAGGGTTTTTTTTTTTTTTTTTTTAAAACTTCTCAGAATCAGAAAAAAAAGGAAAAGGAATGAAACTCACCTTCTCTGATGCTGTGCCTAGACGAGTTCCTTGTAAATTTAATGCAATACAACTAAGGGCCGCCTCATGAGCTGGAATGTCCAGTGGGGACTTTTCAGTATTAGCCAAATCCACCAACTGGACGTGGCCAGTTTTACGCCCTGGGAATGCCAGCAGTGAATTATTACTGTTTGGACACATCACACACAGACCTGTGAAAATGAATAGATTTGGAAAAAAAAAAAACTTTAAAAAAATACATATTTACCTAGGCAGTCAATTCAGGAGAATTATTAGATCGGGCAAGACTGTACAGAAAGTCTCAGCTCTTGTTACTCACATTCACTTCAGCACAGGGAAACTTGGTAAACACACAACTGCTTTAATCTTTAAGCTACAAGAACTAGACAGCTTCACAGAAGATCAAATCTAACCTAAAACTCATCACACTATTCCATGATCCCTCTAGGAACTATATTTGTCTTTATATTAGAAGTATTAGTGTTACATTTTTTATTCGGTAGATTATTATCAACCATTATTATGAATCTTTGACTACTATTTACTTTCATCTTTATTTTTATTATTTTTTTTAATGCTCTTCTCTTTCAGGATTATAGGCAAGAATGGCTCTCCACTGATTCATTTTCTTTATTATCTGTGAAGTGCTGTAACTTCTTGGGGAAAATAGTGAAACAGTTTCAAATTCATAGTTGTCCTTCCAGACTGACTTCCAACTAAGATTAAAGAATCTTAGTAACTTTAAAGTCTACAGGAAGAGTTTATATGGTGAAAGGCACTGGGGGGGGGGGGGGTTAACGAAAATAACTTTAGGTTTTTCTTCTCCTGCCATGTCCCTTCAAGGCATGGGCAATCATGGCTCTTCACAAATTTATTTTCTTTATCTATGAACAGCCATGTCCCTTCAGGGTATGGGCAATCAGACCTCCCCACAGATTTCTTCTTTTTTTTTTTTTTTCTTTGAATTTTTAAATGTGAACTGCTATAGTTTCTTGAAAAAGAAGAGTGGTTTCCCCATTGCCTTCTCTACAGTTTCAAATTCAGTTTTTCTTTTTGGGCATTTTATTAGCTAAAATATTAATTCTGATTGACTTCCATCTTCATTTTTTTTCTTTTTATAAGACGAAGCACTGTCATCCATTATTATTGATCTTGACTAGTATTTAATTTTCATCTTGATATTTTTCACTGTGTTTTAAAGCAACTTTACTCCAGTTGTCAATAAAATATAGAATAAAAGAATAAAAGCTCATGTTTCACATTAACAAAATGTCTGTTATGGCTAATATATAGGGTGAGAATGGTTAAATTGGTGCCATTTTATGCAAGTTGCTTTTGTCAAATGCACAGTATAGTAGGGTCAGTTGGGCACTGTGAGAGAAAGAGCACCATGATGCAATGCACACCACGAAATATTTGGAAACTGCATGCTGTACTGCTTGGTATTCACACAGGAAGCTCCAATACGAACATTTCAGAGTGTTTGGATATCAATCTGAGGACAGTGCAGAGGATTTGGAAAGAGTTGGAGGATATATCCAGTTAACACCTTGATGTTTCGAGTGATCATTAGTGATGGCGATGTTATACCTCCATCTTTCTACAGGGCCTCAGACTCAACACAGAGGCCTATATAAACTGCCTTTAGGTGGTAGTGCTGCCTTAAGTCAAGAGGATGGCTGCTGGAAGACCATATGTCTGGCAAAAGGACTCTGCAACATGCCATACAAGCAGGAGAATCCAGTAATGCCTGTCAGACAATTTCAGCAACCACATCACACCTTACATCTGGCCACCTAAACCCCCCCAGACTGCCACCCCTTTAATTATCATGTGTGGGGCACAGTTGAGTGAGTAACCAACAAAACTCCTTGTAACACCAAAGATGAACGGAAGGCAAGGATTATGGCAGCATTCACCAACTTAAACAAGGAAACCGTCCAGAAGAGTTGCAGGAGATTCCAAAATCATTTGGAGCCTTAGGTTTTTTTTTTTTTTTTTTTTTTTTTTAAGCATTTCACCCCAAGCAAGGTGGGAAGCCACTAGGATGCAAGAGGTTACAGAAAATATAGAGCAAAATCAGATAGGAGTGATAGAAGAGAGTATGAGGAGAAGGGTAGTGGATAGTTAACTGGAGATGTCGATTGACATTACACATGAATAGCTGGAGATTATAGCTCTCGGGGAAACTAGAATAGGGAAGGGTATTCCACAGGCGAGAGGTGCGAGACATGAAGCTATTAGAGTAGAAGAGACAGCTACATTTAGGAGTTTCGACAGTGAAGGGGTGAGAGCGGGATGCCAGCCTCGTAGGGCGCTTGAACTCATGAAGTCTGGGAACCAGCGAATGCAGGTTGAAACTAATGGTGATTTTATTGAATAAATTTACTCTAGTATTTCAAGATAATTTTGTGTAATGTTGGTAAAATGAGATGTCAGCGTTATTTTCATTTTTGTGTCATTAAGGCAGCAATTTAGCCATCACACACTGTAGATGTGTGGGTAGTGTAACTTATCAGTATGAAAAGTGAAACTCTTGGGTCAAGGCTGTTTCATTCTCTTTGCACTAATGCCCTTGGGAAAGGCATGAATTAAACTTCCTCCAGTTATGGGTTAAATAGCAGGGGCAAACTTGGAGTCTTGGGGAAGGAAAACTGGACAAAGTTTAACATTCATATCTGCAAAAATAACCAAATGTTAAAAGGACAGTTTTTCTATTGACACGGCTTTGTCTATTACCTTGGAAATTTTCTATTTTTTGAATTTTAATAAAATCCAAACACAAGGAACTGGATTTGTGTATTCTTTTTTTTTTTTTCCTCAAGAACTGACGACAAAAGATTTAACATGCTGGGTATGACAATATTCTACATCCAACAGCAAGACCTCTGATCAGGAGGTTTTGAGGGGCAGGGAACCACCTCTTAATTGCTGGTGTTCTCAGGTCCACCTTAACCCAGGGTGGTAGCACCTGTTAGGGTCCTAGCTATGGGTAAATAGTTACCCCCACCCCACTTCGAAACTGAGGCCAAACACTATGAAAATGTAAAAAAAATTATTACCAGCAATAAATTTTTGAAAAAAAAAAAAAAAAAAATAAATAAATACCAACATTAAAAAAAAATAAATATCAGAAATAGATTTTTTTGAAGGAAAAAAATATTAGCAGCAATAAAAAAAAAAAATCTATCAGCATTAAATAACCCATTGAGGTTGATATGCCATAAAACAAACCAAACCAATAGAATTAAAGACTATTTTATTTGATTGTTCATTTTTAAGAATAATTTTATATTTACAAGTTTATAAAAATTTGATCCAACTGGAACGCAAAAATAGAAATAAATATGAAAACTAATTTTTTTTTATTTATAAATTCTTAGTAATGTTTAAAAAAAAAAAGGGAAGAAAATTTAAATAAACATGACTATGAGTAACTGAAATTATCATTAAAAAAGAAAAAAAAAGAAAAAAAAGAAAAAAAAAAAATCTTCCTGGTCATTTTTCATTTTTTTATTTATAAATTCTTAGTAATGTTTAAA
>OZ010598.1:41804423-41819423 GCA_963932145.1 Acanthosepion lycidas | reverse complement strand
TGTTTTGATTTTTAAAAAAGTTTTTTTTTTCCTTTCCCCAATCTTCCTTTAGCTCTGTTGAGCAAGGTTCAAAACCAGTTAGCTAGCCCATTTTTTTATTTTTCCATTTTGTCAATCATGAGTATTATTAAAAAAAAAAGTGGGTTCTCTTCATAGCGGTTATAAAATTTTGTACCACCAATAAAATTTTCATACATACATACATACACACATATATATATAAATAAATAAAGGTTTAATTTGAAAGAATCAGAGAATAAAATGTTTTTGATAAGGAAAGAAAATTTATTACATTAAATGTTTTTATATTTCTTTTATTGTTGACAGCCACCAATGAATGAATCTAAGTACTAACCTTTGGGATTATGGCAGGTTTCAAAGACATGAAGTTGCTGTGGATTCTGTGTGAATGTGTAGACCTTGATGAGGTTGTCAAGAACAACCACAATCCTGCAAGAAAGAATTTACAGAGTCTACTTACAACCTTCATTTCTAATTTTCAATTTCTCTCACTTCTTGCCAAGATTCAAATTTCAGATTCAAGAATTTTATATTTTATTTTTTACATTTTAGAACCTTAAAATATATTATAATTCGGCTTGTTTCTTTGTTCCTCAGTTGGCATGTACATTACTCCATACCAATACTTCAGAAATAATACACCATTCCATTTGATCGCTTGGAAAAAATGGAAAAGTCATATCAGCGTTTCAGTGAGAAATTTATCAACTTCAAATCTTTTCATTTGTACCCTCTTACTTTAAATGTACTCTAAGTTTTTTTTTTTTTGGTTCTTTTAAAATTTAATAGGGGAGATTCTCTGTAAGTTGATACCCTCAATACATAAGACCAAACAAATATGCCCCAGATGATATATTTTCTTAAAATGCAAAGAAAAATTTTTCTAATTTGTAATCTGATGGGTGTAATCAATAGGAGTATATGGGATAGAAAAAAAAAATTCAGATTATAAATCTCAATTTTTTTTTTCTTCTTCTTTTACAAAGCTCTACATGTTATTTTTGTACTTTTTTTTTTTTTTTCCACACCTGTATTGAGCACTTTTTAATATTACTATTTCCTGGCCCGATTGAATATATATATATATATATATATATATATATATATATAAAAAGGTTATGACTGTTAAATAATTGATTTCCTGTGTTATAATTCAATGAATTTTTGTTAAAGAATGAAGAAGGGTTTAATTTTAAAATATGTCACCCCAACACGAAATTTCTAAAATCCTATAGTAATACTGACTTTCTGTTGACTTCTAGAACTTGTATTTGTTTCTTTGTAAGTTTTTTTATGTTATACTATAACTATAAACTATTAAATGCACTAAAAATACATAAGAACTATCCAGTTACATGATTAACAAATTGAAAAATAAACCTTCTGAAATATTTTGATTTTTTACCTTTATTGCATATATGAATTGGATAAAATTGAATTTGGGAGGGGGGGGGGGGCGACCTCTTTCAAGAAATCAAACAAATTAATGATTTTTTTCATTACTTTTGAACAAAACTGCATCAATTTATGACACAGGAACATAGGGTTACAAAAAAAAAAAAAAAAAAAAAGCCATAACTTATTTATTTATGTGTTTTCATTATCTGAAGTGATTACTTTATAGCAAGGGTGACCAAACTGCAGCTTGTGAGTCACATGCGGCTCTTTGCTCCTTTAATATGCAGCTCATGGAAATATTTTAGCTGAGCTCCCTTTTACATCAGAGTAAATATAAAAGGCAAATAAGAAAATTTTCGAGCTTTATAATTATTTACTGAGTATAAATTGAGACCACATTGGATTAAAATGTACATTTAATGTTCATAAATCCTAATTTTAGTGCTAGATCATTGTTCTTTAGTGCTGTGGGAAGGAATGGTGAGAGGCAGAGAGATTCAAGAAAATTCCAGTCTTCAATAGTTAAAGAGGAATGTCAGACAACTGAGGTCATAGATTAGGGGATTAAGGAGACACATTCACATCATGTACATATATAATTTTATGTTACTGATATACAAATTTGCACCTTTTTCTTAGAACTTCCCATAGTAAGTTACCGCATTAAATACATCCAGTATAGTTAAAACAATTGTCAGTTAAGATTTTGAAAAAATTTGATATATATTAAATGTTTAAATAATGATCTGCTGCTTCTCTCTCTCTCTCTCTATATATATATATTATAAATATATATATATGTGTGTGTGTGTGTGTGTGTGTGTGTGTGTGTGTGTGTGTGTGACGTTTCACATAAACATATGGATTGCTTGCAAGCAGAATTGTTCATAACCATTTCTGGTCCCCACCAGTCGAGGTGCAATTGAAATGGACCAAAAGACAATTGCATCTTTGTAGTGAGTAAATTGTTTTATTATATATATATATATATATATGTGTGTGTGTGTGTGTGAAACAAGAGAACTTTTCTGTAGCGTGTTGGAATCATATTTTTAAATAAATAATTATATATATATATATATATATATATATATATATATATATATATAATATATGCACGCACAATAATTCTTGTTGAAATAACCTCAAATTTTCACAAAATGTATAGAAACAGATCAAGATTTTATAATTAATGTGTTATTTTTGCTATCTCAATGAGAATCTGCCAGAGAGACGGATCAGGCATGGTGGCGATAAAGACAGTTTTCTGATGAAATGCCCGCCATGGTCACGAGACCTGACCCCCATGTGATTTCTTTTTATGGCGATATGTGAAGGGACTGGTCTATGTACACCCACTTTTCCTGCTAGCACTGATGAACTGAAGCAAAGGATAATGTTACCGGAGACGTGCTACAGCATAATTGGCAAAAGCTTAACTACAGACTTAACATGTGCCATGTCACATATGGTGCACATATTGAACACTTATGTTCAACACCTAAACTGTTCAATTTCATTGAGCTGGACTTAGTAGTTTTCAAGATAATTGCTTTTAAAATGATGTCACATTTTGTGTGTGTGTGTGTGTGTGTGTGTATATACTTTGTGGTTACTGAAACCAATACAAATTAAATTTAAGAAACTGCATACATGAATAAATATTACTGCATACATACATTAATATTTATATAAAGATTTTCTAACAAAATGCGTATGTAACAAAAAAAACGTATGTGCAAATTTTGTTCATGTTTTGTGGCTCTCAAATATCTGAACTTATCGTATGAAGTTCTTACATTAAGCAAGTTTGGTCACCCCCTGTTCTATACTAATATAAAGAAGAAAAATAATTGAGAATGATTATTTCTGGTTGTAATGACTATTGTACAACTTCACCAAGAGAAATTTCGTCCCTTCCTTAATTAAGACCACGCCTCTTGTATTACTAAGAGTAAGTTCATGTCTAATAAGAACAGATAGAAGAATGAGAAAACTTTACCATAGCCTTACCTGTCTCTTCTCAGCCGGACACTGCGTACTTCTGCAGAAAATTCTAACTCAATAACATGCTTCTTTTTTAGGTCATCCCATACCATCACTGAAAGATGAGAGAGAATTAAAAATATCGGGACAATCTTCCTTTGTTTAAACATGTTCCATTAACCTTTACCATGCTAATTTCTTTCTAGAGTTGTCTCCCCTGCCACTCCATTTTTTTTTTTTTTTTTTTTTTTTTACGGTGAAAGAACATGAATCCTACTGTTTTAAAATTGTTATAACTTCCCTTGTATTGTGTGTATAGATTTTAAATTTTCTTCACTAATAAAAGTATGAAGAAGTAATAATTTGATGTTTTGACGTTGAAAACAAAAAAAATTGATTATTTTATTACTACTTGTGGAGTTCTGGGGATGCAATACGAAGCAAAAATCGCTAAGAGGGCTTTCATTTCATCAAAAAAGTGATGTGTTTCCTCGTGTTTGCATACGAGAAGACACTAGCATTTGTTTTCACTTTTTTTTTCACCTGACTCATATTTGTCTTGTTGACGAATCTTGAGTAAAGCTTTCAAAAGGATCATTGGAGTCCTAAAGAAAAAGTCCTGAATAAAGGCTTTGTTGGCTATTGATGTGGCCATTTTTGTTTACAAAAAAAATTGTGAAAAAATTAAAGTGGGCTTAATTGGTGTTACACCTCATATAGAGTCCAGAAGAATTCAAAATGGCGTTGGAAAATGGAAGTTTAACCTCATTCAAATACCAGAAATAACAGTTGACAAGCGTTTATTTCTGTAGCAACCGTCTCGGGCGACAAAAGGTGCCTAGAGTAACAAAGGGAGACAATTCTGCAGCAATAATTTTCGCCTGCAGTGTGGTAAAGGTTAAAGAGAATGGACACAGAATATCTGTTTAGCCTTTAGTGTCTCCAGTTATTGAAAAAATTGTTTGATGTCGGGTGGAAACTAGTAAAGGAACTTGCCAAAATTGTGTCATATTCAGAGTACTTTCAACTGTTGGTCATTTTCAAGGAAAGCAGGAGAGTCTTATAGCATTTATGTTGTTAATGACCCAAAATTTGAAATGGACAAATGGTTCACATTTCCACCTAAGGTCAACAAAATTATTTGACATCAAGAGAAACTCACCAGAAGGCCTGACAGACATTTTCTTTCCTTTTGATTTAACAGATCTGTTCTATTTAGCATCATATATTGAGGTAGCAACTTTTCATTTAGACATGTCCAATTGAACAAAATGGACAGTGAATGAATGTTAAGCCTCTTGGAGGGTTTAGCATAGTGTTGGAAAATGTGTACAACAAGGAAGTTTTAAAAATAATAGGAATGAAAAGAATATTTGTGCTTAGAATTACAAGGTTGAAATTTCTGGAACACAATGAAGAAAGAGGGCTTGGAGAATTTAACACTCACAGGATATAACAGTAGAAAATAGGTTTGCTTATCTGGATCACACTCCTCCACAGTTTTGAACAGGGAGTAGAGGTTTATCCCTTGTTTGGATTGGTTTTACAGTTCCTTCTAAATTCTACTTCAACTCCATACTTCTAACATCTCTGCATAAACCCTGAAATTTTATTTACTATTTATTTACATTTGTCCTCTCAATGAGTAGATAGGTTCACCTATCGTCCAGTTCACATTCCTCACTGGCTTTTTGTACAGGAGTAGAGGTTTATCCATTGTTTCCTGTTTAGGATTGGGTTTCTGGTTCAGTCTAATTCTATGTTTCTAAAATCTCTACCTAAAATCTGAAATTTTATTTGCTATTTATTTCTCTTTTATTTTATCGCAATAGGAGCAGATAGATTTGCCTATGGTCCATTTCACATTCCTCCCCAGTCTTTTGGACAAGAGTAGAGGTTTATCCCCTGTTTCCTGTTTAGTATTGGGCTTTTTGGAGTAAAGTGATTAGAATATATTATATTTACTAGCTTAAAGGTTGCCCTATCAGGTGGCATTTATGCTAGCTCCTGCGGAGGGTACTTGATTGGGCCTTCATCACAATAGGTAGGGAGGAGTAGATGTGATAGGCAACAATAAACTACAGAAGAACTCAAAATTAATCACTGCATTTAAGTATTGCATTAATATTTAAGCTTACCTTTTAAGACTTCAATTCTTCTGTTGCCACTTAATTTAAAGACAATTTGATGTACGTAGGTCCTTACTTTCTATACAAACAATTATTTTTATTTCAATGGTGACTTTCACAATTAATTTAGATTATTCACACATTTATTTCAAAGTTATAAAAATTTTTATTGTACAAAAAAAAAAAAAAAAAAAAAAAATGTCACAAAAAATCATGTTAAAAAAAAAAAAAAAAAAAAAAAAAAAATATTGCAGTAATCAAAACTCTCGGGAATCCAATATTTCAGGATTGCGGATCCGGATCCAGCCCAGAATGATTTTAATTTGCTCATGGTGTCAGCCTGATTCCAAAATGGTATATGTTGGGCTACAGGCTCTAACCTAACCGATGAGTTTGTATAAAGGATTGGCAAAACATGGACTGGAAGTGAAGGAAAGTAAGGGAATAGATACTGCTTAGAGCTACAAAGAAGTTGTGGAGATCCATGATCAACTATATTCTGAAAGGTCAGAATCAAACAGTGAGTAACGTACCTAATAAGTTTGGATGGCAGAACATGGACTGGAAGGAATAGTAAGGTGACAAACATTGCTTAGAGTGCTGAAAGATAGGAAATTGTGGAGAGCCATGATCACCCAAGACCTGAATGGACATAGTAGTACATAGAAGTACCAGCAGCAATAGCATTATTTTTCATTAGAGGACACATTGCAACATTCAAGAGTTGTTCACAGAATATTGGTCTCCTTATTGTTAGAAGTGTTTTGGATGACTAATTCTTCAAAGCTTCCTCTCTATAGGAAGAGGTGTGGCAGTCACAGACTCTCCACAAATCAGGGATCACATGCTATATGGATTGCCTATCAAAGGAAGACCAAAGACTGGATCATTCTGAAGTGTAATCACAGAAATAATGAGAATAATTGTTGGAATAACTCTAGAAATGATTACTTTAAAAATTGTCCAATGATTACTTTAAAAATTGTCCAATGATTACTTTAAAAATTGTCCAATGATTACTTTAAAAATTGTCCAATGATTACTTTAAAAATTGTCCAATGATTACTTTAAAAATTGTCCAATGATTACTTTAAAAATTGTCCAATGATTACTTTAAAAATTGTCCAATGATTACTTTAAAAATTGTCCAATGATTACTTTAAAAATTGTCCAATGATTACTTTAAAAATTGTCCAATGATTACTTTAAAAATTGTCCAATGATTACTTTAAAAATTGTCCAATGATTACTTTAAAAATTGTCCAATGATTACTTTAAAAATTGTCCAATGATTACTTTAAAAATTGTCCAATGATTACTTTAAAAATTGTCCAATGATTACTTTAAAAATTGTCCAAGACTAGAAGTGGAGGTTACATTTAACTATTTCAACAATAAATGGGTGGGACCTAGATGCCAATCTAGTAGCACGCTAAAGTTCATGTATGGCATTAAAGAAGTCAAACACACAGTTAAATTGTCCGTGATGAAGTTAAAAAGGAATCCTGTCCTCGATAATATAGTCCTCATTACTAACCTTTATTTGGTGGATATTTTGGATTTCTGCCTCCCCCAACAAGAGCCAGATAGTTACAACGGAACAGCATCTCAATGTGACCAATTCCTCCATCATTAAAATCTGAAACAAAAAACAAGAGCTTAAAAAAATATATAAATAAAGAAAGAAAGAAAGAATACTGAAAGTAGAAATTAAAACAGGTTTCAATTAAGTACTGTATATGTCAGCATACAAGACAACCTTTTAACCATAACCCACCACTCCCAAAATAGGGGACTGTCTTATACTCCAGGTATAAAATATGAACCTTAAATATTGTGGTTTATGTTAAGTTGTTAGCATGGGAGTTTTTTGATGGTAGGTTGAAACCCGTCTCACCTCTTTTTTCACTGCTGTTTAACAAAAACACAATGAGATGTGTGTCTCAACAAGCCGTTTAAAATGGAACAAATGGCTGGTTAGTGTGCAAAAGTCATTCAAGCTATTGTAATAGCCTACTGAAAACAAAGCACATGAAGTATAGTAGATTGTGGTAGCTAATTGACAATATCCCTCCTCCATTTTTTCATTAGAATTTGAGTGAAAAGAAAGTATATGCTTACAAAATTTATTTAATAAATTCAGTAAAAAAACATTTTAAAATACAATTGGTAGGGAGGAGTTGTCTTATACGGTGAATATACCCCCCCCACACACACACACAAACCTATTGAAAATTTGGTGGTTGTCTTATATGCTGAGTTGCTTTGTACACCAGCATATTGCCATTATGCAATGAATTTGTGCCAATAAAATGATAGTCTTAACAAAAAACACAAAACTTATTTAACATCACATTTTACTCGAATACAGTGTCAGTTTCCACTGGTCAGTGTGTGTGTGTGTGTGTGTGTGTGTGTTTCCTAGAGTCCTTGTCAAAAGCATGGACCTTACATTCTTGTCTGAAATGTATGAGAGACTGCCCAACTCCATTGGTGGATTTATATATACATGTCATACAGCTCATTCCCATGCTTGTAAAACAAGCATGCAGCTGTGAGGTCATGCAATTCTGCAGCCAGGAGCAAACTCAAATAAAAATTTTCACCCAGCTCCCTTGATGGTAAAATTAAGTGCAAAGCCTATTCCAAAATGAGCCAGGGTGGGATACATACATTACAGGAAGTAGTCAAGATTTTGTGCTCGATTAAAGTTAACCATCAGATCAAAATAACTGTAGCAAAATACTATTCAATATTAAATATGTGCAAGTGTCCATATTGTCGCTAATAAAGTGAATTGTCATAAGACAACTTAAATTTCCACATAAAACTTTAAAATGTGTTTTCTTGATCTTCCTGTCGTACAGAATTTAATCAAAATCTGACGTATTTTACTTAGTTACAAATGAATGATATTAAAATTTGAACATGTTTCAGGTTTAATTAGATATAATCATACAACTAATACAATTAAAGAAAAAAAAAAAACAGGTCCACACCTTTTCAAATATATGCATAAATTTTCTCACGGGACAAATGTATATAAATATGCTTAGTACAAATACAGCAAACAAAACCTTTTACTGTTTATTCAACACACACAAAAAAACAAAAAACAAAGAAAAACTGAATAGCGATTCTATTTTTACATACAGATTGATTTTTCAGTGTGACTATGTCGTGGCTGAATGTGACACAAAGCCGAGGTTTAAAATAGGTTTAACAGCAATACTGTGAAAAAATTGCCCAAGCACCCTTAGCACTTCCCTTTTTTTTTTTGGGGGGGGGTGCTTCATGCACCAGGTAATAACCCCAGCTCCCTCTTGAAGGAGAGATACTGTTCTTGTGTGTGTGTGTGTGTGTGTGTGTGTGTATGTATAGAGGGGGGGGGGCGGTTGGCTTGATCTTAATATTGTTTTGAAATTTTCCTGGCAAAAGTAAAATGAAAAAAAAAAAAAAAAAGTATACACATTTTGAAGCTTCCTCAAGAAATGATTCAAGCAACTAAAACCAAATCTATCTAATTTAAATAATGCATATGAAGACAGTACTTATTATAAATAAGAGCTCTTAAAATTTTGTCATTTCATGTTTTCAAATTAACGTCCATTATGATCCCAGCATTGCTGACAATGCGATGCTATAGACTCACAAGCAGTAATCAACATTTTAATAGATTTTGTGAGCCACTGTGAAAACTTTCCATCATCACCCTTTCTTGTTTTAAAGGACATGGTTGATATTCATGATCTTCTGGGAGGGTTCTTCTGCACATTGTGTACAGTACCATCAACTCCAAGCTCATCTCTATTTCAAGGAATTTTGAAACCATGTTTTTAAGAGAGATCTGAATGAAACTCTTCAATACTGCCTTTTAACTTCAACTACATTTCCATACTTCCAGTAGCATTTCAGGGTGTACTTTCTTTGTTCAAAGCTAAGCCTGGATGACATTAGTAATACTAACATGTAAATCTGAAAAGAAAGCCAACTGATTTGAGCTATATATACTGTAAAACTTGGTATATACATTTTTTTTGAAGCACCCTGTAGATATAAAAATCAGTAACTTAGAGATTGGTAACATTTTGTGAACCGTCATATATCACAGAATTTGGTATTTTATTTATTTATTTTTTTTCCTATGCTCATAATTCATGCTTTTTACAATTTAAAAACATACTTTGGCATATTGAAGTGCTGAAATGTTCTTGGTTTGACTCTCAAAAAACCTAACCGCACATATCAGAATTTGGCAGAAGTGTTTCTTTGCTGAGCTGAATATTTTTCGCCACCCTCTTCTAGTATCTTGAAAACTACAGGTCATGGTGATACAGCATTTTCAATGATAGAAACTAGAGAATTTAGACATCTACAATTTACATATCGAGGGAATTTACATATCTAATATTATCAGCCACAACCTGACAACTTGATTTCAGTGAATTTCCCACTGCCATGACTTCCCTTTGTCTTGCTTGTAAATATATCAATGACAGTTCTAATGAGCTCTCCTACTTGGTACCTCAACTACATGAATTTAAACTTACTACTAGATTGGCAGTTTGGTCCCATTGTTTTAATGTTGAAATATCTAGATGGAACCATACGTTCTATTCTTAGTTTCTTTTCTTGCACCTCTCATTACTGAAACTCTTTTGACTCGAAATGTAATGCTAATCACCATCTTTTGTCTTCCTGGATCCTGTTATTTTATTGTCCTTTTTCCACACTAAAGTCTTCTCATTTTCTTTCACTCACAGGTCTTAGCAGCATTATAGACTTGTTTTGGGCGGAAGGATTAACCTCTTCCCTGGTGTAGATATATGTTTTTAGCAAGATGGTCTTTTTCAGACATGGACAAATAAACATGTCCAAAACAATATTAAAAAAACCAGCTAGAGAAGCATTTATAATGTTGATCTTGGATTAATTTTATGCCCTTCTAAGCTCAAAATGAGTCTGTCAACTCACATGTCTGGTAGAGGTGCTAGCTACCACTTGGGTACTTCAAGGTGCCTCAGTTTAAATTAATTAAATAAAAAAAAATATTAATCTGGAAATGAAACATTTTTTTCAAAATAACTGGTAGGGAAGGGGTTAAAAAAAAAAAAAAAAGACTACGGGATTTTCTTATATCTACACAAATTAGTAACAGTGTCATGGTAAAAGAGTTCTTCATAGCAAACAAAAAGTACTCATAATTTTTTTTTTTTGGGGGGGGGGGATTTTTTGTAACCATTCTCTCTGGTAATAAAAAACAAAAATATACTGAAAGGTTCTCATTAAACTGAAAGTATCAATTCAATACCTGTACCTAAAATTCAGAAAAAGGACAGTCGAAATTTCTGAGATAATGAGGAAGTAAGGCTTGGAAAATCTAACACTCACAGGACATATTGAAAGCAAGAGGGAAATAGCAAGAGACCTACCTAAAAAACCTGTGTAAATAGATGGCCAGACAGAGACTGTGAAAGTTAGTAAGGGGACACATATTGCTTATGAATTATAGGAAGTTATGGAAAGACATTATTGCTGACATTCTGAAGGAATATAGTGTATAAAGGATAATGACTATCAATTTCTTGAAAGTTGTTATTGAAAATATCTGCTCCAAGTATTTACAATCTGTAATTTTTAATTAAGTTTTTCAATTAAGCATTTTTATATAATGACATGAATTCAAAGTGTTTTTTGTTTTGTTTTTTACATAATAATGTTTGCCCTGCAAAAGGCTGGGACCCACTCGAAGTAGAGGGTTATAGAGTAAGAGGCATAGTTTATGCAGAAGTGGGGAACAAAATGGACTAGCACAGATTAAGATTCAGTGCTTGGGGTAGCATCCTCTTGGGAGTCAGTTTCACAGAGCAGTGGTTTGTGGAAAGAAGCTGCTTGAGTGGAACTACATCTCCCCAATTAAATACGAAGGGTATGAGGGCGGTTTGCTACAATGTGTGCAGCATGACAGCTGAAAAGATAATAGCTGTAGAAAAAAAAAAAAAAAAAATATTAATCTGTTCACATACTGTATAAATATTGATAAAACTGCTATCACCTGGGAACTAAAATTTATCTTCCAGCAAAAACATGTAATAGAAAAAATTTACCAGTAATTATTTAAAATATACGCGCTAAGAATTAAAAAAAGATATAAAGAAGAATTGCCTAAAAACAGATAAAAGGTATAATAAAAAATACACACATCTGTGTGTGTGTGTGTGTGCAAATGTAAGTGTGTCATGGTGGTTACCAATGTGCAAAATGAGATCAGCATGCCGATTTCAAATTCCATCAGAGGTTATTGCATTCACTTTCTCACAAATGCCCTTGGGAAAGACATGAATTCACCTCTTCTCCCCACAGCTAAGGGTTAAATAACAGGGTAACTTACACTGTCTTTAGATCTTCTGACACAATGTGCACCATTTCTCTTATCAGGTTTTCAAAAACATGGGGTTGGTTCTAGGTGAGCCTTCATTTCTATAATCAAATGTGTTTAGGTGGTCTGGGAATTCAGTTCAAAAATTGAAGAGTTAGGTTAACATTTCTCAACTGGTGTAACTGGGAACACTGATACGTCATGAAAGGTAGCCAGGAGCACCCCGAAAGTTAACAGAAGAGTAATTTATGAATTATTTTTATATTTAAAAAAAAAAAAAATCTTTATTTTTAATAAGCTAGAGACACCAAGTAATGTAATGTCTTATAAATAAATGCTTATTTCAAGAAACTTCTTAAAAGTTAATAGAAGAGTAATTTATGAATTATTTTTATATTTAAAAACAAAAAAAAAATCTTTATTTTTAAAAAGGTACAGACACTAAGCACATGGCTTCAATGTCTAAGTCTTTGTCATTTGATATTTTAAACAGGATACTAAATTCTTTAATCTTTAAAAAGGAGCTGATAATCCTTTCTCTTTTGCCTTTTTCAAGGGATTTAAAATCAGGATGTCTAAAAGAATTCATAAATCCCTTTAAATGAAAACTGTATTGCTAATAATATTCTTTGAGAAAGCTAAACAAAAATGTCATTTTTAAATTTTATGACTAATTTTTACTTATTAAAATTTAAAATACGGCCCAGAGTTTTAGTTGTTCTACAAATATGCCCTGAAGTAAAAAAAAGTCCGAGAAACACTGGTTTTGGCCCCCATATACCAAAATCAATGAGAGAGTTCTGCATGCATACTCATGAATTCCAAGACACTAGTCCAATGTAATTAAGATGAGCACTCATTTCTTGGATGGATTGGTAAGCCAATGGATTTGTAAATGACCTCTGACAATTGTTTGTAGCCCTATGTATAAGAAGTCCTTAAAAGGAAAAAGATAAAACACACAAACCTTGTCGTTCTTTCTCTTTCAGTGGATCAGCATTGTAGACTCGAAAGCCTCCTTCCATTCCACAAGCAAAGCATCCTGAAAGACACAGGAAGTGACGGTTAGAAGAGTGCTGGTGACACAAAAATAACTTGAACAAGAAAAGCAAAACAAAGCAACGCTTACCTCCCTTGATTACATTATAAACTCAAGTACATTTACTCCAGCTCAGAATGAGAGATCTGAGAGCCAGGTTCAAATTCCAGTTGAGTCCATTAGATTCACTTACACGCAAATACTTTTGGGGAAAAGTATTAATCAAAAGAGACATGATCACTCGAGCATTTATTTTATTTTTTTTGACTAATGTTCACTAAATACAATGCCCAAGGGCCACTCAAGGTAGAGGGTTACAGAGTGGTGTTTTATTATCGTAAGAAAGGGCAAGATAACAGGAAAAATAAATAATTCTAGACATGAAGAGGACAAGATTTAATTAGCAAATAATATTTCATAGTTCAGGAGGAGACATTAGGAATATAGAGTTGAAGTAGACTTCAGAAGGAACTGGAAACCCAATCCTAAACAGGAAACAAGGGATGAACCTCTGCTCCTGTTCAAAAGACCGAGGAAGAGTGTGAACTGTACAATAGCCAAACCACTCAAGCATGTATCACGTATGGCACTTAATTGACTAATATTTCCTTGGCAGGTCATGTGTGTGGGTATGTTGAAAATAATCATTCTTGGAGATTAGTCTTGCAATATACTATTAATTCAAAATACTGAACTAGGATATTTTCAAAGATATTTCAATTTTTACTTCCATAATTTGGTGATTTTTCTTTGTGTTGTATTTTCTACTGAGAGGCGTCTTATTTAAATTGCTAAATTTTACACTTTATTATTAAAAAAATTAAAAAAAAACAGAAAGAAAATTTCGACCCCAGGTTTCGACAAAGTTTGAAAAAAGTGTGGTCTTTGCCAAGATCAACATGCTTTACTTGCTCAAGGCCATTTTTGGCTATTGGTCTTAGAAAGCAGTTGTATACAGCTGACAGTTTAGATATTTCTGAACAGGTTTGGCACCATGCATGACATCTGCATGAAAGTCTCAATGTGACAATTGTTTAAGAATATGATTCAAGTTTATGTAGCAATGTACAGTGTTGAGAGAAACTTCCTTGAGTGCAAGCCTATGTTCAATCTCTTATACTAAATTTTTTATAATTGACCAATCAGGGGAATGGACCGCATATACAATGGATGCACATGCCAGAGTTTATTTTAAAAAGCATTACACATAGCAATCTTTACAAGACAAGTTTTTGTTTTATTTTTTTACTGGCATTTTGAGAAAGAGGGTCATCCCAGCCAGATGGGAATAAATTTAACAATTTTGCAAAATTGTCTTCAATCTTGTAACTGACTTTTCTGCTTGACTCTTGTTAACAAAGCCAGTTTTTTTTTTTTTTCCTTTTTTATTTTACCTTCCTTTGGAGTTTCTTGTTATCACTGCTTGATTTGTTTGCAGGGAAACTGATACTTAACAGTTTTTATTGATTATATATATATATATATATAGCAAACATTAAGATTGGAACTGTCAATCAATAGTGAACATTTCCGACATTGTCCTGAGAAGCAATGTAAACCACACTTGTTTAATGTCAATTCTTCCTTCTCTAAATATTAGGTCGGTGCAAAAATAATATCGTTTTTTGACGTTAAAAAATACGTCAAAAAACGATATTATTTTTGCACTTCCTAATAGTGCATGTAAACTCAGTTTACTGTATTGCATAGTATATCAGACTTACACCCACAGTTTCATGGGGAAATGGTAAGAAAACACTTGTTAGATGTTGCATCAGAAGGTTACCAGTAATTCATCCCTGTTCCCTACTCAGAGAGGTCTCTTTTGTTGCATTTATTATAAACTAAGTTGCCCGATAGGATGATTTTTAAGCCAGATCCTGCAGGGGGCTCTTGACTGAGTCTTTGGCTTGTTCAGGAATTTGAGAGTCCCTAAGTCTTTGCATATTCTCAGCAGTGGAAACTCTCCTGGCTGCAATTTGACTTGGGTTTACATTTACATGGGACATTCTTTTCCTCGCTGCACCCTTGGCTCTTTTGATTGCAAT
>OZ010598.1:41684423-41799423 GCA_963932145.1 Acanthosepion lycidas | reverse complement strand
AAAAAAAAAAAATAAATAAATAAAAATAAAAAAATAAATGAACCAATCCCTAAATAAAAATAAGACACACACATACACACAGAGTAGAACCTCAATTTAATAGACTAACAGGGAAATCATCCATTAAAATTGTTTATCCTTTAATTTGAAGCTCTTTTTTTTTTTTCTTTTTTTTTTTAAAAATGGCCTAAAAATACCCAGTTCATTACAAAATTATTGTAAATACATATATATGTATGCAGTATTTTATTTTTAAGTCACTATATATCTTTAAATAAAGTTTTAAGGTTAAATCTGAAGTTCATTGGTTCCAGGGTCCTTAATTTAAAGTTTTATATATATATATATATATTATATATATATATATATATATATAACACATCCTACTCACTCACTCCCTAAGAACCAAATGACACACAAACACTAAACAGAGACACATCCCCTCACCAGGCGCAATAAAACTGTCAAACTGACCAGAGAATTCATAGCAGCGTGTATCTATCCAGCTCTTATCTCAAATAACAACTTAAAAGAGACTGTTTGACCAACACAAGGAATGTTAAAAGATTCATGTTAAAAAGGTAAAAAAAAAAAAAAAAAAAAAAAAAAAAAAAAAAAAAAAAAATGAAAACTACAGACAAAAGTTCATTTTCTCCATCAAGACATTCATTTCTGTAGTTCACTGCTAGCAGCAAGCAGAAATATTTCTTCTCCTGATGATGGCCATTTTGGTCGAAACTAGTCGAGGAATCTAAATGGAATAATAATAAAAAAAAACAAAACGAAAGAATATTAATCTACAATCCAGTGTGTTTAAAGATTTTAATTTTTTTTATTGTTCAAAAAAAAAAATAAAAAATAAAAAAATAAATATATATATATGGCCATCATCGGGAGGAGAAATATTTCTGCTTGCTGGTAAATGAAATAACTATATATTACCAACCATATACTTGTGCTGTCATGCATATGTTGGTTAGCAAATAAATAATTATCAAATTTTTCCAAAATGTGTAGACATAATAGTGCTTGCTGTGATTAGACAGAACTAAGAAACATATTAATAAATACACATATACCTATGTTTGGTGTGTGACTTTATATATATATATATATTATATATATACACACACACGCACACACGCACACACACACACACACACACACACACTAGGCAGCGAGGTTTCGTCCAAACAAGTTAAATTCAACTGATAAAGCCTGTTTCATTTTTCATTGTATTTTTTAAATTTCTGAATATGTTGTACATGAACATAAAAAACTATAGATAAACTGTTTAAAAGTTCATTTTGTGTTCAAGTACTTTCAGCCATCACAATCAATATCAACAACTGGGTGTTGTTATTATGGACAAGATTTTGTTGGCTACATCCTTTCTTTTTGTTTTTATGCTGCATTTCACATCCAGATATATACATGAAAAAAAAAAAAAAAAAAAAAAAAAAAAAAAAAAATGTACCACCCACTGCAGGAGAGTATATTATTTTGTTTATATAAAATATTTGATATCTGTCTATATTTCTGAGATGAGGTATTATGTACACTACTTACATTATTTGGACTATCATCCTCATGTTTGTCGCCATATTTATTACAACGTTTCAGCCATTGTATGCTCTGGACTTCTTCAGGTGGTTGGAATGTTGAACTGAATCCTTTCTTTCACTTGCTCGAGTAGACTGTTCTAGTTCCATGTACCAGGTTTTCAGTTATCTCCTGTTAATTCCCTTCTCCAAGTCTCTACTGCCTTAACCGGGTATTGAACTCACTCTTTGGGTCCTGTCACTGGATCTAACTAATGCCTTTATCCACTGTGGCACAGTGGATAAAGGTGTTAGTTAGATCCAGATTCAATACTTGGTTAAGGCAGTGGAGAATTTGGAGAGGGGAATTAACAGGAGATAACTGACATCCATTAGACATGGCACATGGAACTAGAACAGTCTACCCCAGTGAGCGAAATAAAGGGTTCAGGTCGACATTCCAACCACCTGAAGAAGGCCGGAGCGTACAACGGCCTAAACGTTGTAATAAATATGGGGACAAAGATGAGGACAATAGTCCGAATAATGTAAATAGTGTAATTTAGACATATCATGTTTAGTTTTCGTTGTGATCCTTTCAAGTTCAGAGATTAATTTCTTGATAGCCTTAGAAAATTGATTAAGAAAAATACCAAAATTTTCTTTCAAATAGTTTTTATTTGTCTAAATACTTTCAATTTCATCTGGGACCATCTTCAAGGGGTTAAATTGTCTGTGAATGCATATATGTATTTCTGTAAATTCAAAACATTCCAATTGTTCATTTTACTGCATTATGCAGTGTTCTAGATTTCAAAATTCATGTTTTATTCCACAATATAAATAGGGGGGGGGGCTTTTCCATTTTATTTATTTTACATACACACACACACACATTTTATATATATATATATATATATATATATGAATGAAGAAATATAGTCTTAAGGTGTGCTATATTTATGGGATAAAGTGCTCAATATCAGAGATAGAGCGTGTGTAAATAGAAAAGTGAACATAGAAGTCAACACTTAGAGGCAACAATCTGTTTCATGCTAGATGCAATTGTCAGGCCTGATGATTGCATCTAGCAGGAAACAGACTGTTTATATATCTATCTTTTTTGTGTGGTGTCAGAAAACTTTGTTCCATTATTTGACACTAACATTTTTTATGCATTAAATGTGGCTTAAGTTAGAATATGACAGAATTAAGAGAAATTTTATTTTAGTTTTTGAAAGCATGACTTTATCTGTAATTATATCAGATCCACCTTTACAGTATTAATTACTTATAATTTGTAAACTTTTTTTTAAATTTTTTATTTACAAGCAATGCCTGTTTTATATTATTTTATCTGATATTGTTAAATTTAAAATTTAAATTTACTACCTTCAATCCTTTTAGTCAGGATTTATACTTTCTACTATATTTTGCTTTTGTAAATAAAATGTATTTCCTGTTACATGGGATTTCTATTTGTGTTAATGTGCCCCCGACATTTTTTTTTTTTTTTTGGACACCAAAAATGGGCCACAAGAAAGAAAAGGCTGAGAGACACTGAATTGTAGAGAGCGGAAAGAAGTTTGGACGGAATCTCGTGATATCCAATGATAACAATCTACTTATTAGCGTAAATATAAAAACTTCACATTGATAACAAAAAGCAGTTACTAACGATGAAGCCCTTTTCAATTAGAAAAAAAAAAAAAAAAATTTTTTTTTTCAAATTTAAGTAGGTCAAGAGAAAACTTAAGATTTCAATTGTTAAGAAAGAAAAAACAAAAAACAAAACCTTTAGCATATGAAAGATATACACTGATTTACTAAATGAAGCTTAAAGATCGCACAAGGACCAAAGTATGGAGGACACAGTCATAATTGATCTAGCAAGACAAACTTGCTAAACATTACACCATGTCAGATTGCCCATATAAAAGATATGTATGTACGTATAAAAGATATGTATGTACGTATAAAAGATATGATAGACAAACGTTTCCTATTACTATATCATATTTAACGTGTATGAGTATATATTCATTTTTTTTTTTTTTTAAAACAGTGAAATTAATATCAACTGGCTTAGAGATCATAAACTTTATAAAAGAAAATGAACCTCTCAACAAGAATCAAACCAGTATTGCCCTTTTAATCTGGGAAACTAGTTTCAAATTAAGTGTGCTTTATCACTGAGAAACAGAAAACTATATCAGAAAAGCAAATTTCAAATACTCTTTAAGAAATGCATATCTTTCATGGAGTCCTTCCAAGTTTATATCTACTAACTTTATTTTTAGACCTGAAATGTGAGCAAAATAATTTTAAAGCAATTATTGGATTTTTAAATCTTAAAACATCTGTTTTTTATAAGTAAAAAAAAAAAAAAAAAAAAAAAAAAAATTTATATATATATATAGATAAAGAAATGGACAAAGTCCGACAATTTATTTATTAAAGACATTTTTATGTTTAACGTTCTTTTTATAGATACAAGTATTTAAGTAAATGCTCTGTTTATAATAAACAGTATTAAATAACATTTACCGGCCTGAATGTCCGAGAAATTTTCATAGAAAATATTCGTCCTTTGACAGGATTCGGACTGCATCCTATACAGAACCGTCATTTACGCTGACGTGCCTTAACCGACTCAGCCACAAGGAGCTTATGAGCAATTATGAATGTACGAGATTCATGGAAGATTGAAGTTTATAAGCAGTAAATTCGACCTTGCCTACCGAACGCTCCTTTGTGGCCGAGATTATATATACACCGGATTATATATCTTACTGTTCTTTCTTTTTATTTATATATATATATATATATTTTTTTTTCATAGTATTTCTGTTGTTGATAATTTAACAAAACAAAATACGTTCATTTTGATTTTCTTTTATGCTACTAATTACTTTTATACAATTACTGTACATAACCAATATTCATGAACATGAACCATGACACATGAGTAATAATGGATATATTGCAAAGAAGGTAATCCATTTCATTTCTGTCACTGTGGTATTTGAAAGTACATAGAGCTCTTAAAAGACATAGTATCAAAATGAGTTGAAATTTCTAAGTTATATAAAAGGATAGAGGGTTTTGATAATTTGATACTCACAGGAGATATTGAAAAAGTGACAGAGGAAAACAGCACACAACCTACCTAGCAAGCTTGCATAAATGGTTGGCAAAACAGAGATTAGGAGAGACAGCAAAAAAAAACAATTTACTAAGGGCTACAAAAAACAGGAAATTGTACAGACCTCATATCCTGAACAGACCTGGTACATAGAAGTCTGTGTTCATGTATATATAATAAATGCAAATGCCAGTCTGTCTCACCTTTTTAATTTTACTCCTAGAGGCTGTAGCCCAACATATAAAGTTTTGGAATCAGGCCAACTCCGTGAGCAAATTAAAACTATTCTGGCCCTGATCAGTGACACAATTCTGAAATTTTGAATTCCAAAGTTTTCATTACTGTGACTGTTTTGGGCGATTTTTTGTGACATTTTTTTTTTTTGTACAATAACAATTTTTTTTTTTTTTAACTTGGAAATAAATTTGGGAATAATCAAAAATCGATGACCATGAAATAAATATAATTGTTTGTATGAAAAGTAAGGACCTACGTACATCAAATTGTCTTAAAATTATGTGGCAGCAGAAGAATTATCATTGAACTTTTAAAAGGCAAGCTTAAATATTAATGCAATACTTAAATGCAGTGATCAATTTTGATTTCTTTTGTAGTTTATTGTTGCCTATCACATCTACACCTCTACCTATTTTGATGAAAGATCAATCATGAGCTCTCCACAAAGCCAGCTTAAATGCCGCCTGATAGGGTGGCTTATATATATGTGTGTGTGTGTGTGTGTGTGTGTGTGTGTGTGTGTGTGTGTGTGTGTGTGTGTGTGTGTGTGTATTAAAAAAAAAAAAAATAAATAAAAATAATTGTGTCATCACATCCTAAAGTGATGTCTCCATTAATGTGATTACACATGTGCATGTGAACACTGATATATATATATTTTTTTTTTAAATGTGTTTAAAGATATATAGTCTGATTTCATTTATATTTTTGTTAATGTTATCACTTTTGTTATTAAATATTCCACATTGTGATAATAGATCTGCCAAGAAAAGTGAAATGAAAGAACCTGGATGTAAATTTACTGTGGATGATCTGGCAATTAAAGCACTTTCTATACATTTTCATCTTAATAAACTGCTTTTTCTTTTAACATTTTTTTTTTTTTTTTTTTTAAATCAAAATTATGGTCAGACTCATTACAGTGAACAACTAATGTACTAAGTGTGTTGCTTTGTAAAAGATCCCTTTTCTGTTCATATAATCTTTAATTGAATCCCTTGAAGTTTCTCCTATATATTTCTTGTGGCAATTATTACAGGTGATAGAGTAAATTCCTCCTACAATCATTTTGTTTTGTATGAAGTTGTTTTATTTTAGATGTAGTTGTAATCATGGTAGAGTCAATGGGTAGAACAATATATTTTGATTCATTGCTTCGTCAGAATGGTACACTCTTCTATTCTGAAATATTTTACAAGCATTTTGTTTTGCATTGAATAGGAAATAAACGGAAGAACTGAAAACTATTTTCAATGTATTTCTCCCCATATACAAATATTGTGGGGAGCTACAACCAATAAAATGATCTTAAAATTTCTAGTCGCACAATAAGATAAAATTCAGTATAATTATTGAATTCTATTTCCCCATGGCCCAGTAGATAAAAGCGTTGATTGAAGTAATCCAGTGACTTGACCCATAAGAGTTCAATACCTGGTCACAGCAGAGGTGAACAAAAAAAAAAAAAAAAAAAAGGAAATAATTGAAACTGGAAAAGGTATGGCATGTGGAACTACAACAATCTACTCCCAGTGGAGGAAATTCCAATCACCTGAAGAATACAATAACTAAAATGTTATGAATATGCCAACAAAGATGAGGACAGTGTGAACAATGTAAATAGTTACAATGCCTCATCTCTGAAATATAGATATTTCATTTAAGAGAACTCAGAACTTGTAGCACACAGTATTTATATCAAAAGGAGAAATACACTAAAATACTTATAGGCTCTTCGAAAAGGATGCTAAGGATATCATGGACTGAGCATGTGAGCAACGATGAGGTCTTAGAGAAGATGCAAACAAAGTGGAGGCTTATACTTAACATCAGAAAGAGGCAGCTGAAGTTTCTGGGACACATAAGGAGGGCCTGGAGAATCTGATACTCGGGATCAAATAGAGGGAAAGAGACACGTGACATACCTGGCAGGCTGAAGCAAGTGGATGACAGAACATGGTCTGTGGGAGGAAATAGAGGGAAGGAACTGCAAGGGATAGAGGGAGGTGGAGAACAATGATCACCTACATCCTGAAAGGACATGGCACATAAAAAGAAAGAACAGCCAAATTATTTCATCAACATGTATTTACGACAACCAAAAAATAGGCAAAATTATATTTTTATTGTGACAGTGTTTACATCAGGTAAAGTAAATTTTTAAATTTAAATATTTTTGATTCTACTTCAAATCTAGAAATAATAATACATCAGTATTCACCCCCATTTTGATACTAGGGAGACCCACATAAAATGGGAAGAGGAGGTTTTATCTTGATCCCAAGTATTTCTGCTTGATGCACCAGTTGATGGTTTCTTTTGAAGTCTGGTCGATCAACTGTAACCAAAGTAGAATGGGAAGATGAGGGATTTTTAGAGGTCAAGTAGCAAAAAAAAATGGAAATAGGGTATATCCAGGTGCTGTCCTGTATTAATAGTCATGCTTGAGGTTAGTGAGAGTTCTGGTCCAACTGTATTATTACCAAGCCACTATGTTTGGATGACTAGATGGTTGAGGAGTTGGTAGAGGGAAAAGATGGCAGCTGAAGTTGTTCAAAGTATTTTCTACCTGCCCACACAGATGAGCAGGCAAAGCACTGAATGCATGCAAAGCAGGTTTGGTTTGGTTTGGTTTGTTTTACGGCATTTCAACCTCAATGGATTAGTTAATGCTGACAAAATTTTATTTGCTGGTAATATTTTTTTCCTTCATAAATCTATTTTTGGTAATATTTTTTTCTTCAAAAATGTATTGCTGGCAATAATCTTTTTACAAAAAGTATTTCTGGTATTAAAATCTATTTTTACACTTTCATAGAGTTTTGACCCCAGGTTTGGAGGTTAACTATTTGCCCATAACTGGGACCCTAACAGGTGCTACCACCCCGAGTCAGGGTAGAACTGGGAACACCAACAATTAAGAGGTGGTTCCACGCTCCTCAAAACCTCCTGATCAGAGACCTTGCTGTTGGACATAGTTTATCGTCTTACCCAGGACGGCATGAGAAACAGGGTCCACATTCTTATTTCTCAACATGGCATTTGACTTTCAGCATATTACCTTGTGAGTATACAGTATGACCTTCTTCAGGTTTCAGTGTGCACTGACAAAATCAAGAATCGGAATGAAAGACTGGCTAATCATTGGGTGGTCGATGGAAAGTTTATGTGAGGGTTGCATCCCTTCAGCTAATAATTTACATAAAAAAAAGTAATTTTTTTTTTTTAATATATACAGGTGGTAAATTTTGCACCATGACAAATGAAGATACTTAGTATGTGTGTGTGTGTGTGTGTGTGTATTTTGTCATTAATGAAAATGTTATACTTTAGCAGGTGTTTGAGTAGGTACTTGATATTTTAAACAAAATAATAGACATTTACTATACTAGATGTCAATTATTCTGTTTAAAATACAGAAATGCAAACTTGTGAATCTACCAAAAACACAAGGTATATAGTAATGAGAAATAAAAAAAAAAATAAATGAATTCCTTAGTCATTGTATGCTCCAACCTTCTTCAGATATTGAGCACTTTCCACTAAGTAATGTGCATATATATATATATATATATTATATATATATATATATATTGCAAGCTGTGCCACATATTTCTCCATCTCAATTTAACTTTTGAAAATCATAGAACTGTGAAACCAGTAAAGTAACTGTAAATATTCTTAAAAACTCCAGTTGCATTTCCAACTTCTTTTCACTATATTTTTTATCTATGTAGCATATATATATATATATTACACACACACATACATACACACACAAACACTACATGGATAAAAAATATAGTCAAAAAAGGATATATATATATATATGTATAAATAAATAACTCACTTCATAGAGATAGATAGATAGGGGTGTGTGTATATAAGTTTGCATTGGCCTGCAAGACTTAAAAACATTGCCAATTAGGCTCACTTCCAAAAGGGTTTGCCAATTCTTGATCTTGAGGTGAAAAAACACTAATCTCCGAACCTTTACAAGAAATGAAAAATGTTTTTGGACTTAAAAGTACAACCAAAATTATTTCTGCTAACACGCTCACAGAGTTCCAATTTCAGTTAGATTCTTTATATTCACTTGCACAAAAATATCCTTGGGAAAGGTATGAATCCACCATTTCTCTCCTCAGCTATGGGTTAATTAGTAATGCTTATATAAGTAAATCATCATCACCTCAAAAATTCTTACAATCTAAAAATATTTTCTGGCAAAAAAAAAAAAAAAAAAAAAAAACCCTGCAAAACGTGTTGATGGAAAACAAATCAATCTAACTTTCCCAACTAAGACCTGCAATACCATGTACATTGAAGTGAACTACTGTAATTCCCTTTATATGCCATTAGTAAGGAACAAGTTCCAAGGATAGCCTCAACAGCTATTGCTCTGTGGAACAGGATCCCAGGAGAATGCTTTCCCCAGCCACTACAATCTTAACCTCTTCATGTCTATGGTTAACCATTAACTTTCACACATATACACAGTAAATGCATCCCTTAGTCTTACCATGGTGGAGTAATGGATAAGAGCTAAGATTGAGGAATCAGAAAGCCAAGTTTGAATTCCAGTCGAATCCATTACATTCACTTACATGCTAATACTCTTGAGAAAGGTACGAATCCTCCTCTTCTCCTCCCAGCTATGGGTAAATAGAAGGACAGACCGGGTTCTATAGCCTTGGATGGTCTATGCAGAAAGTAATGGCAACCTACTGCAGGAAAAAATCTGCTTCATCAGTCATGTATTGAAAGATACGTGATCGCCTAAGAGTGTATCATGCATGGCATATAACTAAGCCTTACCACCTACACAATAACTGCCTTCAGTATATTTTACTTGGAGAAAAAAAAAAAAAAAGAAAAAAAAAAAACTTTCCTTCCCCAAGGACATTTGTGCAAGAGTAAATACAGTTGACTACACTGAAATTCAAACCCAACTTACAAAGCTGATTTTCTGCACCAATAACCATCACACCACCTGCACATCTTAACAGATTTTAATGAATTATAAAATTTCCAACAATATTTGTTGAAAATAATCAGCCTTTTCTGCAATTTTGATGAAGCAAAATTATTCAACATGAATTATGAAAGAAAAACTACTGCATAATACACATTCAACATTAACGAAAATGTTAGTCTTAAAAAATAGAAAATAAATAAAATATCCAGGATGTAGGTGATTGCAATGTCAGAGGAAGTTCAAACAGTATTTCTTAAAATAGATTTAACATGTTTTTCTGGGAAATAAACCAAAATTCTGGGAATAAGAATTTTCTAAGTTCCTCCAATGAAAGGTTGTTATAGTAAGTATTCAGCAGTCTTTGAAGCAACATCTGCCAACACTAAGACAGTATATACTCTCGTGTGCCAAGAAAACATTCCCTGCAGTTGTTAATTCTTGGATCCCATCTCCCCCAAGCTTATAAGAAGTCCTTTGCTTATTAAGTTTTTTTTTTTTTTTGTTTAGTTTTTTTCTTAATAGATATTTATGCAGTAACATACGGAAAACCCTCATGGAAATACTTTGACGGTGAAAGTACTTTACTTAAAAAATACGGAAAAATTATTTTTAGTTAAATTTCTTCAAGGTTTACCACAGTGGGAAAGATTTGATTTTAATCTTTGTCTGGATTTCTGGAATGAGGAGCTATCATTATTTACACTATTTATAGATGATATCCCTAGACATGAGCAGTGGAATGAGAACAGTCTACCCCAGAGATTAAATAAAGGGTTTAGTTGAGAATTCACTATAGGTTACCTAGATCGATATACAGCTAAAACATTGCGATAATAACAACAAAGATGAGGACAAGCAATATGCTTTGATTTCTCCAGGTCAACTACTGATGTACTGAAGATAATTGTGGGAAGAGTATCAAACTCGAGATAAAAATGGTAATGCTCAGCCTGTAGCTTTAGAGATCTTGAAAGCTTTCAACAGGGTTTGGCATACAGGTTTTCTTCACAAAATGAAAAGTTAGTGTCTCTAGACAAATTTTTTTTTAAATGATCCAGTCTTCCTTATTAAATTGTGAAATGAATGTTATCCTGAATGGCCATCCCTCTAGATTGTTTTGGACTAATACAGGTGACCGCCCCACCCCCGGGCTATATCCTTGGTACTACTTTTTTTTCTTTAAATTTTCATTAATGACCTTCCCAATGGCATCAGCTCTCAACTTGGTGAATATAATTATTTATTTAAAAAAAGAAAAAAAAATTTATAACATAAATATGTTATAAAATCACTACAAAAATAGCCCTTTTGTTTCAACACCCTCGGTGTCTTATCAAGTGATGATGTTGAATGTAAAACAAATGGTTTTAAAAGTTTCAAATTAATTAACAATCCTTCGCAAGGGGAAAACGTTACAAAAGCTAGATGGACCAATCAAAATACAAGTATAGGAAAATTCAAAAAGCTTGACAACGAAGTCATGTTATAATAGCTATTCAGATGTTTAAAATATAGGTAATGTTAAAAAAGAGTTTATTCTAACCAATAATTACTAAATTATATGATAAAATTTAATATTAAAATTAAAACTGCCAAAAGAGAGAGAGAGAGAGAGAGAGAGAGAGAGAGAGAGAGAGAGAGAGAGAGAGAGAGAGAGAGAGAGAGAGAGAGAGAGAGAGAGAGAGAGAGAGAGAGAGAGAGAGAGAGAGAGAGAGAGAGAGAGAGAGAGAGAGAGAGAGAGAGAGAGAGAGAGAGAGAGAGAGAGAGAGGAGAGAGAGAGAGAGAGAGAGAGAGAGAGAGAGAGAGGCGGATGACACGACCATTTATCCCTGTCCCAGTAGTAAGTCCAATCGGCTCAATGGAGTCAAATGATGTTTTTTCTGTTGTTAAATGGAGCAAAGGATGGTTTGTTAATTTTAATGCCTTCAAAACTAAGCCGCTCTCTATTAAATCAGCTGAAAGACCCCTTTCTGCCTTCTATCAGCATGGCTGAGGCTAACCCCCAGGAAAGTGATTCGTTGTGCCTTATCGAGATAACATTCTCCGCTGACATGAAATGGAAATACTATATTGAATCCATTGCTAAGTCAGCTGCTAAGAAAGTTGGTTCACTGTGTCGTGCTAGACATTTTTTCTCTCCAGAATCTAAGTCTACCATTCTGAGAATATTGCTGCCACATATGGTCCAGTGCTCCTACTATATATCTAGAGATTCTCTGGGCACCTTGGCGTGGTTTAATGCTTAGCAAGCTAAAACAGTTTACGACAGAATAGAGAGTTTGATCCTCACTGCATGCTCCACACTCTCAGCCATGTGTCACATCTACGCTATGCTTAGAAAATCAGGGCACCTCTGGTGGTGTGATGGTTAGCAAGCTTGTCTAGCTAGAACAATTACAACTGAATCATGAGTTCGATCCTCACTGGGTGTTCCATACTTTCGGCCTTGTGCCACATCTAAGCTACGCTTGGAAAAAAATCACTATATCAGAGATCCTGGAGAAAAGAAGAATCTGCAATATTAATGGTCCTCATCTTTTCCCTCGGTTTCAATCACTTTCCCACCGCCGCAAAGCTGCCTCCCTGTGCCTTTTCTATAACTACTTTTACGGCAATTGTTCAGATGAGCTCTTCATTATGGTACCTAGAGTTTATGAGTATAAACACAGTACTACACTCTGCCTGAAGTTATTAAGCAAATTATGTAAACTTCAATAATTCGAATTTGGTTTGAAAAGAGATTGTCAAATTTTAAGCAATTTAGATGTCAAAACAAAGCCCAAGTTAAAATTTTAGGTAGTACTAGCAGCATGGCCCGGTGTTGCCCGTGCTTGATTCAAAAATTGTACAATTCATACAGCAATCGCTATCACTTGACTTAAAATATTTTTGCCCTTCCTTGCCTTTAAAGGAGTGCCCTTTGCCGTGCTGATGTTGCTACATGCCTTACTTCTTGCCTATCTCACACTGCAAATTTTTTCTAAGCTCTAACTAAACATTAAATCTGTTACGAAAAAAGAATTAAACAAAATGAAGACAAAACGATCAGCTTTAAAAAAGGACTCATAACTAGAAAAACCGAATGAAAAAAAGAATGTTAACAACAAATACTTTTTCACATCCAACCCAGTTCTGCGGAATCAGAATCAACGTTGAGTTTAAGCAAGCGAATGAGCCAATTGGAGTAAAGTGCCATGCAGATTTAAATTTTTCCCCACTTGTGACGAATGCAGCTATCAATTTTTTTTTGCATGCTAGCATGCTAGTTAACATTCATGTCAGTCAGCTGTTGGCTCTCACACTGGCCAATAGAATCTTTCTGCCTATTTGTGGCAGCCAGCTATTGGCTCTCACTCTGGCCGGTATAAAATGGCCACAAACTACATGAAAAACTGCCATAGAAGCATGAAAAAATTGATTATTTCCACTATCGATGGGAGTTGGGATATGCAAAGTCGGTCTTGGCCTTCCTGCTGACTTGGAGCATGGGCATGTAAATTTTGGTGCAAATCCGTCAAAAATTGCGGCTGTGCATTCGTTACACACACACACACACACACACACACACACACACACACACAACTTGCCTTTATAGATAGAGATCAATGTTTTATTGAAGTTATTTGATGTATTCTGTAACAGTAAAAAAACAAAACTGTCTGAAGTTATTAGGCCAAACCAAATAATCACATCTTCAAGAAAAAGGTAAATTGATAAACACCTATAATCGAACAAATAAACACTTAAGTATTTGAATCCTTTACATTTAAATATAGTGACACTTAATAACAGCCAGTAACCTATCAACCATTGACTTTGTTCATTTTTCTTTTTTTACTTCAGCAGGTTCAATTTCTGATAGCTTTAACTGCTTCCCATAGGTCTGCTTTGCTGTTATAATGTTTGCCATCTTCATAATTGACCACAGATTTCCGATTGGATTCAGATTAGGACTTGATGGTGGCCATTCCATTATCTTCTCACCTGTAAATTTTTTGTGCTCAAATAATTAACAAGTAAGTTTAGATACATGAGAAAGAGCAGCATTGTGCATAAATACACACTTCACTTTGAAACTAGGACTTGTACCCTGCAAAGTCTTGTTCATAAAATTACAAAAGTTATCAATGTTCAGTTTAACTGCTTCATTGACTGAATGGTCCAATAATGGTTTGGTTGACAATTCCAGCCCATATCATAATGCTACCACCTCCTTGTTGCCTTCTTTTTGGCCACAGGCACGTCTGAATTGGACAAAATCCATCCTTTGGCCCATCAAATGTCACTCGAGATTCATCCATTAAATTATTTTAGAAAAGTCAATTTTTATGTATTTCTTGGACCAATTTTGAAACTTTAAAATATTTGCTTTCATGAGAGGAGGTTGCCAAGAAGATTTTTTTTTTTTTTTTTTTTACAGATCCCAATTTACAATTCTACATCATTTGTTTTTCTCGACTCCCTCAATTCAAGCCTTTTCAAAGATCTGAGCACCAGTCAAAAGTGGTTGTTTCGCTATAACTTGCTTTAGTTTATGTTCATCTTGAAGAAGCAAGTTCTTAAAGCTGTTTCCTCTGACTAGGGTTCTCAACTTATATTTTCAAGAGCCGTCTTTATTGTTTGATGATCTCTGCATAGCTTTTTTGTTATTTTCAATGTGGACATTCTCTCACTCAATAACTTTGTCATTTTCCATTTTTCAGCAATTGTTAGATCCTTCCCTTTACCCATGTTTCAACATATATTAGGGACGAAAAGAAAAAATAGATTTTATTAAGTTAATATTAGTTTAATCTGCATAACTTCAGTCAGTCCATTTTTGTAAATTCCAAAAATCTCAAACAACTTACCATTAAAAATGTCAGAAAATTTAATTAAATATATTTGCATAACTTCTGACAGGTTGTAAATAATAGTTTGAGTTTGCTAGATGTAACAGTAAGTTCTATGTTAACAGTTTCTTTATCTGCTTGTGGAACCCCCCCCTTGTAGCTTCATGCTTTTCAGTAATCTTTAATCTTCAAAAATTTAAATGCAATATCAATCGCTATGTACTCGCCTCCTGATTACTCTTTTGTACTCACTCCTTAGTGGTGTTTCTGTTTTCTATAATTCTCCCACACCCACTAACCCATTCTTTCTCAGTGGCTTCAATTCCTTGCTAGGGGTCAACATTATTAAAAAAAAGAAAAAAAAAAAAAACTAGTCTGAATATAAATTGTATAAATATTGTTTTTAGTCATTTCCCAACCACCCACTTTATTCTTTTAATAAATTCTCTCATTGATTCCAACTCCTCCCTGTTTATTACATTTGCTGAGTACCCCCTCCACATTTCTTATAACCACCCCTTATAACCCCCCCCCAAAGAGTAGTGTATGAGTATGAGAAAAAAAAAAAAAAAAAAAAAAAAAAAAAAACAATTTAGCAGATGGGAGTACAAAGGCGAGTTAGAAAATTCAAACAACAAATCACTCAAGAAAAATAATCAACAAAAAACAAATGTTATGAATTAGTAATTATTTACTGCAACTACTAGTGTCTGTTTCATTTAAGTAGGCCGTAACTCTCTAATAATGCCATTGTTTTAAATGTTGTAAACAGGTGACTAAAGTTCAGATCAAGAATTTTGAGGCAGACATTTACTCTGCAGTGGGGGCGAAAAAGCATGGGTGTGGTCGGTTTTACCGTTCATAATTTTCTCAAGCAAATACTGAATTATCTCCCTTTCGTCTTCCCTTAAATTTCTCTACCTAGCCTCATATTCTGAGTACTCGTTTGGATTTGAAAAGCCCTCTAGTCTAATAACTAATAAAACTAATGGAATCGAAATTTAATCAGTTATTTTTCACCTGTAATGAAAAATTTATTTTAATTACTAGCTCTCTCAAAAGGAAAAAATGGAAAAAAGGAAAAAAACGGGAAAAAAAAACAAAAAAAAAAAAAACGTTATTGTGGATTTTGAAGTAAAAATGTTGGGTTAAAACAAAATAAATACATTCATGATTCATTTAAATAACTCTTTAGAAAATTATATACAGCTTTTATATGGGATGGGATATATTTGAGGCCCACTGGCCCAATAAAGCAGTGAAAAGAATGAGTCATTTTTGTAGCCACCAACGTCAATTTACTTTCGTAAAAAAAATGTTTTACTTTGTTGACATTTAAAAAATCGAACGTTTAGAAACTTAAGTTACTTTATGTTTTCAAAAACGAAAAAAAAAAAAAAAAAAAAAAAAATCTCTCGAGGTATTTTTTTTTTTTAACCAAGGCTCATATTCTTATTTGAAAGAACAAAAAAAAATGAATTTATTTATATTACTACAACTATTTTTCTTTGTAAATAAAAACTTATTTAAATTTGTAGGGTGGGGGGGACATTTTGCCTCCATATTCTCTTTTTAATAAAATTTAATTATGGCATCATACGACATAGTGGGTCTCTTAGCTAGCCTGTAGTTAATTAGAATAGGAAATAATTCTTGGCTCGGAATATGAGGCTATATAGATCACCATTCTTCAGTGTTCGCCAGGCGGAAAGTGCTTAGAGCTGCAAAGTAAAAAAAAAAAAAAAAAAAAAAAAAACCTTGTAATTTCGAAAGTCCTACAGATCAATTCGCTAGTGTTGCTAGTTCTAAACTTCTAATATTCATTTCTGTGTCGTCTTGTACCAGACTAAGCTTACAGAGTCAAACAAAAAATAGTTAAAAAAAGAAACAGTCGATAACTAAAAGATCGTGGCTCAAACGATAAAGATGTCGTCTTTTTTCTTTTTTTTTTTAAAGAAATCCCGCGATTTGAATTGCCAATTATTTTACTTGTAAGTCCTTTCGATGAGAACCGAATCTATGCACGTGTAGAATTGGAAACCTCTTATCCCAGGATTCTTTTACAGAACAAAAAAAAAAAAAACATGTTAACGTAAAGACCAGCTACCTTACAAGCAGTTTCTCTTAGAGAACCACCAGTCTAATTAAAAGTAAAAGAATTCCAGTTGAAACACGACCAATAATTAAAAGACAAAAAAAAAAGAAAGAAAAGGACAATCTAAATTAAATTTTGATGACCAGACAAAGCTGTTTCATTTTTTTTTCTTTCTCTACTCATCATTTCTAGTTCTATATTTCCGTCCTTTAGTAATCGATCTGTTTCCATCGATTAAGAAACGTACAACAATATAAGATTTTTCCTTCTCCTTACGCTCTCGGGTTATTCATATTTTTACACGGATCAATGAAGGAATTTATTTTCTTTACTAATAAAATCAGTTTTCTTTTTGTAATTGTGTACTGTACTGAAGCTTTGTTTTTTCTTCTGCATTTTAGAAATGAGAAAATAGGTCACAACAACTACTGTTTTGCTATCCTAACTGTATTTATTTATATTAATAATAGTTAATTATCGAGAGACATGTTTTTTAGAGGCCCGAAAACTCCAAAGACAACAAGAGACTTTCAACATCAATTTGAAACTTCTCGATAATGATGTTTCAAACACACTTATTCTCCATGAGATCGCTAAAATATAGCATATGAAAAAGACCCCAAACTTGACAAAATAGAATTTAATTGTCAAAATGTTTGTTATTAAGAGGAAAGAATAAATTATTTCGTAATTATTTTTTTTAAATGTTTTCCTTCTTTTTAAAACATAACTTTTGATTAAAAAAGAAACACGTTTCTTTGTGTCAGCAGAAGTACTCGTGTCGTGTTTGTTCGAAATATATTCATGCACCACTAAAAAGCATCTTTTTTTTTTTTATAATTGTTCACCCAATGCAAGGCCCAAGAGCCACTAAAAGGTAGAAGGCTACTGAATGATGTTGTAAGAAATGCAGATTATGAAGATAGAAGGTTGACCCTCGACTTGAAAAGGTTATGGTTGTCTGTAGTGATCGAAGAAACGTCCACAAAAGGGCCTGTTTAGCTGTCGGAACGAATCTTTCTTATTACCAAAAAAAAAAAAAAAAAAAAAAAAAAAAAAAAAGAAGAAGAATAAAGAGGGATTTGATGTTCCAGTACACATGCCATGGCGGGTCTTAGGTCTTCTCTTAGCTGTGAAGGTTTGAATTGGGGGAAGTCATAAATGTAGGTAGATAATCTCTCTCAAAAATAATAAAATTATTTTCAAACTTTTTTTTTTTTTGCATATCTATGATGGAATCTTAAAAAAAAAAAATAAATAAAAGTAGACAATTGACTCATTGAGGATAACTTTCGCAAATTAATTTAAGCAAAAATTCGGTTTGCCAATGAGATCGCCACAGGTGTTTTTTTAGCTTGTCCTTTCTTAGAATTTGTACAAGAAAAACTAATCCTTTCCAATATATATATATATATATATATATATATATATATATATATATATATATATTACCTAAACAACTCATTTCCGATATAGTGACCATGCTTTTTTTATGAATATATCCCCTAAAAACAACACTAATTGAATAGACTTGTTCTGAACAATCCTTTCCTTTGTTGGAGTGTAAGAGAACCAAGAGAGAAGAAAAATCATGTTAGAAATAAAAATGGAAAAAAAAAAGAAAACACTGTAGTAGTGTAATTTATTTCAACTATTATTTTCCCGTTATTAGGCAACGAGCAAAAAATTAATATTTGATTGGTGACCACATTTCAACAATTTATGACTAGATTTTTTTTTTTTTAAATAAAATAAACAAATAAAACATTAAAAAAACATGCGATGTAAGGGAAATAAATCATTGTTTGGTATGCAAAATGCATTTGAAACGCTGAACTAGACTGAACAATACGCAATTTTCTTTGGCTGGGGGTGGAGTCGAAAGCTAATAAACAAAAATACTGTTATTTTGAAAGTTTTCTACCAATCGCTAATTGCAAAAACAGTGAAGTAAAGAGATACATTTTTAACGGAACCTTATAGTTATTCTCACTCCGCAAAATAAAAAGAATTACATTTTTTTTTTTTTTTACGAAAGAAATAAGAAGTTTAATGTCATCATAACATTTTTTTTCGTCGTGTGTTTCGGGTACTGCCTCTTCTTCCTATCTGTTTTTGAGTGTTTTACTTTTAGTTTTCCTCATTTTTCACAACACACTATGTACTTGAATAATGAGAGATACTGTTTTTTTTTGTCCAAGACAAAAAGGTTTACCATCGTCAGAATCAATTTCTATAATCTGAAATGACCTTTCTTTCTGTACGTGGGCAGAAACAATTGAATTGTTCTTTCAATAGTTGTTCCAACTTTAACCTGTTCTTAGTAAGAACTTCTTACTACTTAGCACATATTTTTGGTTTGCTCAATAAACTCGACAGAATAAAGCGTCAAAGGGGAAAATTAAAAAAAACACGAATTTAATTTTATAATCATGGTGATTGATTGTCGTTATCACACGTTTGGTTTTAAAGAAAATTTAAATTTACTTAGGTATTTATTATTTCGAAAGTAATTTACTTTAGGAAAGAAAGACTAAAAGTTGAAGACTAAAAAAAACATTTAGTGACCAGTTGAGGAAAATAATTACAGCTCCGATATACCAATCTTGTTATTTTACCGATTTGTAATTGTAATAAAATTTAAAAGAATTACAGATTTTTTTTTTTTTTTTTTTTAGAATATTTTAATTATTATTTAAAAGTTGTTGCTTCAAAGATAATAATATTGATTTGATTGTCACATGTCACAATAATAATGACGTAGCAGTTTTTCATTCACTTGATTGAAACTATTTTAATTTTAAACATCCACATTTTTATTTTTTTTAATAAAATTATTTCATTGAAATGATTATTATTTAATTAAAATACCTTCATATGTTCAGATTAAAACAAAACAAAATCGATACGTCATTTAGTAGTAAGTAGTAGACTGTGGTTGGAACGAAGTCCTGGGACCGCAACTTTTAAAAAAATTACCCATTTTTACCATCTTTATAACAATATGTATCAGTTAAAAAATAACACCAAATCTTTTGTAGATAATAAAAAAAATTAAAAAAAAAAAAAAAAAAAAAAAAAAGGATGTAAAAATATTTCGATAATTTTTTGATAAAAGGACATCGAAATCTCCACAAAACACTGAGTATGTGAAAAGAATATTTTTAAAAGCTTTTCTTGGAATCGTTTTTTGACTAATAAAGAGCTCTATGGTAGGGTAGAGCTTCTAAAATTAATAATTTTCTAACCAAAATAGTTTCATAGACAATGACTAACATTAATTTTACAACTCTTTAATTTTTAAAATTAGACAGCTGAAAATCTCAATTCATCTAAAACCGAAAACTGCAACCAAAGATAGAACTCGGGACGTTTCAACATCTTCAATTCGGCACAAAGAAAAAAAAAAAAAAAAAAAGTAAACAGTTTTTACTACTAAAAGCTGCCAGAAAGTCTTAGGTTCGTTTACTTTAGTTACTTACTAGATATAATTTACATTAATGACCTGTTTCTTTTTTTTTTTTTTTTTTTTTTTTTTTTTAATTTTTAGATATCCCACACCGGTGCCAGAGGTCAGTGTTTGAGCTCGGGTCAAAGATTTTTTAAGTGATGGCAGACATTATCCACTATTTGATAGAAATATGCTACACAATCTGCCTCTTAGCTTCTCCCAATAGAAAAGTTAGCCTTGTGTCCTACTATTAGCTAAGCTTAGTGAATAATGTTTATCAATCAATATATACACATATTCTGGATAAGTAATTGATTTTTTTTTTTAAAGTACAACAGAGGCACTAACATTTTTTAGTTTTAGCTGAAAAAGACTTGCAAGTTAAATGAAAAAAGTTAATTTATAGAATAATATTAAATTTCAACTGAGAATTTATCTTTTGGAAATAAATTGGGCCTATTTTTGGCGCAAACTATTTTTTAGATCTGATATTTTTATGTTTTTAAAGAACTGTTAAATTCTAATCTCAAGTTTCAAATTCAGAAAATATCATTTTATTTTTACAAGTTATATTTTTAGATTAAACTTTATTTTATTTAAAATATTAGACTTAGTTTATTTTTTTTAAATAAATTCGAAAGGTTTCAAATGAAGCAATTTTTTTTTTAAAAATAAGTGGCTATCAAAAAGGAATATTTTTTTTATTAAAAAAAATAAATAATTACTTAAAGTAGTAACGAATTGGTAATTAAGTATAGAAATAATTAAAAATAAATTATTAAATTTGCTACTAATTAGTAGCTTTATTTTATAATGAGTCAGGTTTTTTTTATGTTGAATGACAATTTTTTCGGTATATTTTGATTTTTGAATTTAATAAATTGTCTGTCGTGAAGAGAGATGACCGTTTAAGGATGTTTTTTCAAGTTCAGGATATGACTATTTTTTTAAAATTCGTGTTTAAATTATTTTTAAATAATACATTGCTATCAGCTTTTGTTTCTAAATCATTGTGTAAATAAATAATAACTGCTTTTTAAAAATTTAGGAAGAACGTGAAAGAAAACACTGACTAATGATTTTAATTTAGAGTTTTCACTTTTCTCTCACTAAGATGAATGTAACAGAATTTTCCCCCTTTTTTGTTGTTTTAATTAATACATGCATATATCATATAAAATAGAAATAAAACGAAGCTTTGTTAATTGCACACTACTTTTTAATAAAAAGAAAAAGCAGAGAGAAATGACAACGGGAAAAAATAAAAATGAAGGCAAAAATTAAGTAACTAAAAAAAGGGGGTTAGTATTTTATACAGGGATAATTTAGGTAGGACAAAAGTTGAAAGTTTTAAAACAAAAAAGTGTCTTAAGAAACTGGAAGAATAGGCGAACGAAAAGAAAACAATAGCCAAGAAATTAGGAAATAGAACGAAAGGCTAAAAAAAAAATTACTATAGAAAAAAAGAAAAGAAAAGAAAGAGAATCATGTGTTTTACGAAGTTTGGAGCTATGTCTCTTTTTTTTTTTTTTTAAGTAATAAAGTTAAGCACCTGTTTCCTTTCAAAAACGATCATTGTTATTTTTAATAACGTTGAGGAGAGTAACAGAATGAATAGAAGTGGAATTTAAATTAATGGAAAGGAAAACTAGAAGGCGGTGTCGATTTTTTTTTTTTTTTTTTTAAATGTTTGCTTAAATAAATAATAGGCAAACTAACGCCCCTAAAATTCGACAAGTAAATGTCGATCGTACTTATTTTTTCTTTCGTCTTTCTTCTTCTCTATTCGAAAAACAACAAGCAAAAGAAGATGCAATTATTATTAATTTCACTGCTCTACGCACCTTGGTCTTGATTCCAACCAGCAAACAGCAGTTGGTTGCCGTACGTATTACACGACGACAAATTCATGGTAACAATAACATCCAAGAATCACTTTGCGGGCAAATTATTCAAATGAAAATTTAAAAAAAAAAAAAAAAAATCAAAACAAAGCTCGCTTCTCTTTACAATCGGTCAGTGTGTATGTGTTCCACACAGGTCAGAGGCTACATCCGGCACATTTGATTGTAAATGCATTATGGGAAACAAGCGGAAGTGACGTTTAAAATGGCGGGAGTACAGCCGGTTACACGTGGTTTCAGAACAGTACTGATAACAATTACTCTCACTTGTTATTCTATATACGTTTTTACCTTTACGCTAAACTGAGATAAGCTTTAGTAAATAGCACCAACTACTTCATTTTATTTTCTTTCCATTACAAATTTTACTTGTGTTTCTCTTCGAAGTGAATTTTTTGGAGATATCTAAGATTGGCTGTGGCGTGTGTGAACGGTTTCTTTTTTGCTAATGATGAGTGACTTCTTTAGCTAAAACAAACACATAGGTGAAGATTTCGGAAGTTTTGAGATTATGCTTGAAGATATCATTGTTAGTATATCGATAGGAAGAAGCTCTTCTTGTTGCTTACATTTAAACAACTAAAATTGCTGTTATTGTAGTAACAGTGTTACATCTCCATACTAGTATCTCGAAAGATTCGTAAAAAATGAACATACACATGACGAAAATAGCTCCAAATTAAAGAACATCTTTGTTAAAGACTAAAGAGGAAAGACCAAATAATTTTTTGAATATTAAATTATATTTTTAATTCGTTTTAGAGCCTTCAAAATGTTGGTTAATTGTTTTTTCTTGCGTCAGTGGATGACTAAAAAAATTAGAAAATTTTAGCGTCTTTTTGCGGTAAAAAAATTTCTGCAAAAATCAGATAATTATTCAATTGTATTTTAATTTTTAATGAAACATTCAGAACTTATTCATAAAATGAAATTATCTATTTTAGAAAATCTTTCTAACAATTTTTTTTTTTTTTTGTTTTTTACCCCTCACTTATTAGTTTTTGAGAAATTTTATTTTGAGCTTTCAGTTATAAGGACTAGTCCTTGTGGGACAAAATCATCAATATTTTTTTTTTTTTTTTTTTGTAAAACAGTGCCCCCAGTTACAGAAAATCTGCTCTGAATCCTAAAGTAAAAAATGCAATAAAAAGAAAGCTAAGTAAGATATTTATTTTTTAATAAATTTTAATTAGAAAAGCTTTTAATAGCCTTTTTATGAACCATCATGGGCACAATTGTGAAAAAATAGTATTGTCTTTTTTTCCGATGAATAATAAAATTTTACAAGAATTGTTTCATTTCGTTATTGTTATTCAGCAAAATCTATATTTACTAAATCTGAATCATAATTGGAAATGCTTATTACAATTCAGCGAGCGAGTTTTATAAAAAGTAAAGAATTTTGATTTTTTTTTTTTTTTGTGTGTGTTCATAAACATACCGATTTTTGTAAATACGCACGTCTATACACGACATTATCAGAAAATAACAGCTGGAACTATATAATGAATTTAAAATTTATTGGTAATTTTCTGACATTTCCTTTAGAATTGTCTTCAGAAAGCCAAAACCCAAAATTCAATAAAACATTAGATTACTTAGAGAATATTTTCGTAAATTTCTAAGATTACTGGGTAGTTAAATACACAAACGCGCACACAAACACACACACACACGGCGTTCAGGTTATATTCAAGTAATTTTTACAGTTAAGTCCTCTGTAGAAAAAAAATCCCAGTCTATCGAGAGAGTTGCCAACGCCTCATAAAACGCCCATATCATTGTTCAAAAAAATACTTTTCTGCAATATTTTAAATTTAAACTAAGAGTAAGTAATATTGGTTTAAAATCTGATTAATTAAACTTTAAATCAACTAATCTTCATCAAAGTTCCAGAAAAGTATATTTTATTTTTCAAAGATAGCGTCAAAAATATTTTTCAGCACATATTCACAATTGAATTGTTCAGGGTCAGTACAAGGGTCTTGTGGACCACCAATGAATCTATGATACCCACCCTCCGGACTCTACTACATTTCAATTTTCATAAGGTAATATTCATATAAAATACACATTTTATTGTAACCTAATTATAAACGGATCATATACAAAATAGGTGAATAATTCAACTAGAAAATTGAAAATAAATACAATGTATATTAATCCAAATTAGACTCTAGAGAGGCATGACTTAATAGGTCATTCCATTTGAAATAAACCGACAAAATGTTTTGCAGCAGTTTTTTTTTTACATCAACTTGTAATTTTTCTTGTTAAAAATAATAATTTTAACAGATTCAACATTATGGATTAAAAAAAAAAAAGAATTTTATACAGTGTTTTTCAAAACTCTGGTAAGTATTTAGAGATTCTAGGTAAGATACAAAGAATAATCTGTAATATTATTGGTCCTGACCTGGCATCTCGGCTTCAGTCATTTCCAACGTCCATAACGTTGCTTCTCTGTGCTTTTTTCTATAAACATTTTCATGGTATTTTCTCTGATGAGCTTCCCTCTTTGGTACCTGGACTTTATCAAGCACGGTGTCCTCCTCTATGACAGTGAGCGTTAGACAATCTCCTCAAGATGAAGAAGAGACTTGAAGCAACAGAAACATGTTTCTACAGAAGGACACTGAGGATACTATGGACCGAACATGGAGCAAAGAAAAAGTTTTAGAGAAAATGGAAGCAAAAAGCAAACTTATACTTAACATCACGAAGAGGCAGTTACTTACGATCTAAATATATTTTCCTGGCTTTAAATAACCTGAAAATGTCATAAAAGACAATCAATCGAACTATCGATTCTTGCCGTCAATGTGCCCTGTGAGCGTTTAATTTTCCAAGTCTTCTTTCTTCATTATGTCAGAAATTTATGGCAGTGAATGCTGGAAATCTTCTCAATGAGGAAGAAGAGACTTGAAGCAACAGAAATGTGGTTCTACAGAAGGATGCTGAGGATACCATGGACCGAACGTGTGAGCAACAAGAAAGTTTTAGAGAAAATGGAAATAAAACAGGAAACTTATACTTAACATCAGGAAGAGACAGATGCGGTTTCTAGGGCACATAATGAGGAAAGAAGCTTTGGAAAAATCTGATACTCACATGAGAGATTGAGGGCAAGAAGGACAGAGGAAAACAACACATACCCTACTTAGTGAGCTTTAGTAAATGGATGGCAGAACAGAGTTTAGGAGAAATAACAGAAAGACAAAATTTATTAAGAGTTATACGAGACAGGAAGTTGTGGAGAGCCATGATTACCTACGTCCGGAGGGGACATGGCTCATAAAGAGACTGGTGCCAATGTCTTATCGTCTTACAATTGAAATGGATAGATAGATGTAACCGTAAATTCTATTTTTCTCGTACTACTTGCTTGTAGAACCACTTCTTGCTTTCCAATCAACTTTGATCTTCAAATGCAATGTCAGTCATTATCTTCTGTCTTCTTAATTCCTATTCTTTTATAATTCTCTCGCCTTAATAATGTTTATAAGAATTTTAAACTGCTTGAGCGTGTATCGTCTGCTTTTCTGAGAGAAAACGGACGCTGTGTTAGGCTCTTGCTTAAACTTTTGAATTTCAAAATATTTTTGGGCCATTCCGATTTGTGGGAAAATATCTGCGTTTGGTTTTCACTCGGAACCAATCAAAAAGTTTCCCTCCAAGTTCCGAGAAGCAAATCTGGAAGGTATCTTAGTGAATAAAAGCAGAAGCAGAATTGAATTCGATGAGTCGACGAACAACTGCTGCATGAACCCAGGTCACCCGGTCAAGGAACACACAACACAGAAGAAATTTGACAACCACCAGACGAGAAATGAAAGGAACATTAAAGTCGCTCCGACATCAAGGTACATTCTTCGACTGGTGTGACTGTTTTGTTCTTCGCTGCCATCACATACTTTGCTTCAAACATTGTACCCACTCTTTAAAAATTATTCAGAGAAGTATTTTCCCCTTTTTTCATTTTATTTTTATGTTGGCTACTTTTTCTGAGGACATTGTAAATTTTCATTGTAAAAGAAAAAGAGGCATATTTTATTTGCAATGATTATTTGTACATACATGCTATTGATCATTATTTGGCGCACAAGGCACTTAATTTGTGTAATTCTTTCATTTTTTTTGTTTTGTATATTAATAAATTTATCGTCAGCATTTTAAAATTCGGCTCGTGTCGCCTGTGTTTCCTTAAATGTTACCTGAACCATTTTTGTTTGAACTATAATTTTTTGCTTTTTTTTTTTTTTTTTTTTTACCAAATAAAAATCAAATTCTTTTTGTTTTTTTTTTCTCTCATACTCAGTAACCGAATGCGTCTTAGTGGCTTTATTGCTTTGCTTGGGTTGAAATGATAAAAAATCCTTTTGTAGAAATGCGTTTCTGTTGCCACCAGTTTTTTCCTCATCTGTGAGGAGACTCCAGCTTTCACTGCCATATAGTAGAATTGGTATTTCATTGCTGTTCAGCAGTTTTTTTCTATATTTTTAATTAAATTTTCTTGTTTCTTAATACTTTGCTTAACTTTCGGAAGGCATCTTTCGATATTCGGATTTTTCTGTGTCACGTTATTGTTAGGTTAGTTGTTGTTTCGAACTTGCCGTAAAAAACCAAAAGCGCAGTGGCTTCATATAGGTGCGGGAGGGGACGCTACGAATACAGCCGAAGGTTGTAGTAAGAAAAAGGGTGAGAAGCTAGCTAATCATTTCTCTTAATACACTTAAATTGGATCAAACATTTTTTAATGTAAATAAAATTAGAAGAAAAAAAAATATCGCTGCGGGCAGGATTCGAACCTGCGCGGGCAGCGCCCATTGGATTTCAAGTCCAACGCCTTAACCACTCGGCCACCACAGCTACACGCCCCCAGATTGTTTTATTCTTGTCATAATACTGAGTAGATGTAGGAACGGTCTCAGCTTGACCTATTTTTTGAAATCTGATTAAATGGATAAAGTTAAAACTAAAAGTATGTTTTTTAATTTAGAATGGCTTTTTGACCGGACCGGGAATATTTTAGTAGACTTTGATAGAATTATTTTGCTATATTTTTTTTTTTTTTTTTTTTACCTGTCTTTCGTCTTTTTGCTGCGAATTCCTTTTTTCGTTTACCGTTCCAATCTTTAGCTGTGAAAACTTGACTCTGTGTATCATCCAGAAATGAAGGAATTTTAGCGCCAGACGAATGTTGATTTTGCAACCTATTCCTAATAAACTCGTAATAACAGAATATATTTGTACACTATTTACATTATTCGGACTATTGTCCTCATCTTTGTCGCCATATTTATGACAACGTTTCGGCCGTTGTACGCTCCGGCCTTCTTCAGGTGGTTGGAATGTCGAACTGAACCCTTTATTTCGCTCACTTGGGTAGATAGTTCTAGGTCCACATGTCATGTTTAATGGATGTCAGTTATCGCCTGTTAATTCCCCTCTGCAAGTTCTCCACTACCTTAACCGGGTATTGAACTCACACTCTTTGAATTCTGTCCTTAAGGACACATGGCACAGTGGATAAAGGCGTTAGTTAGATCCAGTGACAGGACCCAAAGAGTGTGAGTTCAATACCCGGTTAAGGCAGTGGAGAACTTGCAGAAGGAAATTAACAGGAGATATAACTGATATATAACTAACATCCATTAGACATGGGACGTGGAACTGGAACAGTCTACCCCAGTGAACGAAATAAAGGGTCCAGTTCGACATTCCAACCATTTGAAGAAGTCCAGAGCGTACAACGGCCGAAACGCTGTAATAAATATGGCGACAAAGATGAGGACAATAGTCCGAATAATGTAAATAGTGTACATAATACATCATCTCAGAAATATGGACAGAAACAGAATATATATGTAATAAGGACAATCTTTCATCTACAACAACAACAAGATTGTAGAGTGGAAAAATCATCACACACATGGCCGTGTAGACGCACTAGAAGGAGAATGGGGAGAAGTGGTTTTATATAACGATTTCAAGTGTTCCCGTTTGATAACCAGCAGATGTTTCCTTTTGAAGCTTGGTCTTCTAAGCGGCATACACTTTGAACAAACAGTTCCTGGGTATGGCGTTAAACTACAACCAGCAGCAAAACCTCTGATAGGGAGATTGGAGGTTTTGAGAAACGTGGAACGATCTCTTAATTGCTGTTGTTCCCAGGTTCACTCTGACCCAGGGAGGTAGCACCTGATAGATTCCTATCTATGGGCAAATAATAGTGAATCCCCAAACAAAAACAAGACACCTTGGAAGCATAAAAATACATTTTTATAGTAAATTTACCAGCAGTACTTTTTTATATTTTAAAATGACCAATAATACTTATTTAAAGCAAAATGTCCAGCAATAAAATTTTATAGAATTACCAACACTACATTCTATAGCAAAATGGCCAACAATACATTTTATCATGAGTTGGAGGAGTGGGGTTATATAAGTTTACAGATAATCTTCAGATAACGTCTTTAATCCAAATATACACCAAATTTATGGCCTTTTAAATATACATGCAAAGATAATTAATAATACAAAAATATTGCATGTACAGTGTAACCCGGATATAAGAGACCCTGATATAAGAGAAACCCAGATATAAGAGATTTTTTCTGGTCCCAAATTAGAGCCATACTTACCTAAACAAAATAGACCAAACCCGGATATAAGAGAAACCCGGATATAAGTGACCTTCTTCTCCGGTCCCGACGACTCTTTTATATCCGGGTTACACTGTAATAAAAATTAATATCTCTTAAAATAAAATATATAATAATATTCAGAGTTCATAAGTTCCTACCAGGAAGGTCTCGTTTTAAACATTTAAGTTCTTTAGTATATAAATGAGAAAGAGAAAGAAGAGTTTTCTTTGTAAATGTGTATGTATGTATGTAAGTAAGTATTTCTTGATAGTCGCAATCCTTTCTACACTCTGTGGTATTTTTAGGTGTCTGAAAATTTAGGGCATGAGAGAACGAATGAAATTATTTCACCGACTGGTCCCTTTGTCAAAGTTAACTCCTCCTTAATTTCCTAATTGTCCAAATTGCTCCTAGGGGGCGCTATCCCTAACCTATATAAATACTTGAGAATACTTCGTTCTCTCTCGTTTTTTTCCACTTTTGAGTTCAGTCTGAAGTCGGGCGACCGGCTCATCGGTTGAACTCTCTGCCTTCGGGCGGGGAGGAACCCGAACGAGGCTACGTCGAAGGACGGAGTCTCTTTCGGGGAGGTAAACCGACCCTGAACCCGTTTATACGGGTTCAAAGGGCATATTTTTTGGCCAAGCCCACGGGCTCGGAGATCCCACGGGCTCGGAGATCCCACGGGCTCGGAGATCCCACGTTAAACCGGCCTTGTGCCACATGATGTCCTCGGGGGGTGAGTAAATACTGTTTTTTCCACTTTTCAACGGATACACTTGAAAAATGTGATCTCCCGTGGAGATACGCGTTTCCGACTTATGGGAAGACGCTATGAACATTATGCCACGCACACACGAACATACTTTGAAACACGAACTCTTTACGTTCACACACACACACACACACACACACATACACACACACACACGATAATGTTTTTGTCTTTTGTAAACCCTTTTTGTTGTTTAATACATATACCAGCTGTAGCATATACATCGATTCATGGTTGTTTTTCTTTTACATTTCTTTTGGGTGGACTCCTCTTGAGTCCGCCATGTTTGTAGTGGACTTTATTTCAGGAGACATGTGTTCATATCACAACGCGTAAAAAACCCACGGTCCGCTACACCTTTGCTTGGGCGTCGCTCTCTCTCTTTACACTTTTTTTTTTCGAGACAATGGAATTCATTCCAGAATTGTTTCTTGATTTTTTATTGGTTCACAGATGTAACTCCTGAGTCATTTAACTATCCGTTTAATTCACCTTCATTTAGGAATGATAACCTTTTGGCCTTTTTTTTTTTCTTATCTTTTTTTGTTTTTATTTCTTTATGGTAAACCAAAATGGTTTGCAAACTTTTAACCTTCTATTTTTTTTTCCTTTTTGAAATAATGAACTTTTTAATTTTCATCATTACAAAGGCATACAATTACGTTTAAGATATATCTAGATGAAGCCATAAAATTGTGTTCAAAATATTTAGCTTTCGGTATTAAATATACCCACTAAAGAAAATCAGCTAGACAACCAACATGAAAAAAAACTCTTTCATGACATTAATCCATATAATATCCGACAATTTCTTAAAGAAATCAAACTTTATTCCAAAATATAACTTCAACAAAACAACATAAAATATAAAAGGCAACCACAGATTTTTTACTGTAGACCAACTACTTAAAAGTATTTTTTCAGCCATAGCTTTGACTGTGCGCCAACTATTAAAAGTATTTTCTAAAACTCAGATTTTTTTTCTATGGACTATCTACCCAAAGATTTTAACTCAACTAAAGGCTATTTTTACTCCTTTTGACTCTTCTGCATTAATGTACATATGTTTGTAAATAAAATGAGTCATTTAACATACATACCTATGTTTTTATTTTATTTTATTAGTGTTTGGAATTCGGACGTTCTAATTTTTGATAAGAAAACCTGGACGATAGAACCTCCTACAAGTCCAAAGTAAAATTTTATTTTAAAAGTAAAGTTACCTATAAATAAATAAATTGATAAAACCTGAGCTTTACTTCATGATTAAATATGTGTATTTTTTTAGAGCTAATCTGAGCTTAATTCATATCATGATATGAACCACAGGATCAACATATTTAGAAACTAGTGATTTAAGAATTTTTTTTTTTTGTAATAATCGTAACCAAAAACTCACAGCATCTAAATTTGAGAAGAAGTATACTTTTTGCTCTGCTTACGGGATCTTTGCTTATTCTTCGAATTGCAAAGATTGGCTGCATGGACAGTGTTGCGGGAATCACCACTTTTGCTGCGAGGTGGGGACGTTTTTTAATAAATATTTAATGGCTTCTGGTACATTTGTCCCGTAAACAATGTTTGGCGGATGCGTGAGAGTCCGGGTAAAAAATAAAACGAAAAAAGTGGATTTTAAACAAACTAATGCAGGCGGCTCGGATCGAGGAATCGGAGAGCCGAGTTCGAATTCCAATCGAATCTATTACATTCACTTAGGTGCTAATACCATTGGGAAAGGTATGAATTTCTTCTCCTACCAGATATGGGTAAATAGCAGGACAGGCCGGGATCTATAGCCTTGGATGGAAAGAGGTCGACTGCAGAAAGGAATGGCAACCTAGAGCGTGATAAGATCTGCCTCGTCAGTCATGTATCGAAAGATGCATGATCGCCTACGCGTGTATGACGCGGTATTTACTCTGTCCTTCCACTAGGACGAGATGTGACATAAGGTCTATTTTTAGCTGGGGACTCGAGCGCGTACACCCGGGACAGGAAGAAAAATTCCCCTCAGCCCTTGCAACCGTCGGTTGCGCTGGCCTCGATGCAAACACCGATCCCTCCCTCTGGTGCAATGGGAGGACGCGGCCTCGGGCAGCTGTTCCCCAGGGCTGGGCACCTCTCAGTATTATTTTTCTCAGTTACCCCTCTGTCCTTTGACAGAGAAGCCACTGAGCGCACTCTGCCCAAAGACAGAGACGCAACTGAGAGATAATAAGTAGATGTGAAATTACCCAAAAAGAGTAATTTTCACGCTTCTATCACGCATGGCACATAACTGACTTAATGCATATATTATATTAATGTGTACACAGTTGAAAGGAAAGGAAAAAAAACATTAAAACTTAGCTATTAAGAACGTGCTTGCTTGTATGTGTAATACAAGTGTGTGTGATGCACACGTATTTGTATACGCGTGTATGTGAGAGCTCAGTCCTCAGTGGACCGTGGAATCGAACTCGTCCCAGCGGTAGCATTCTCATCTACGTTTTGATACATCATGGAGCAAAAGAAAGAGGAAGAGGAAGGGAATTTTTTTTTTTTTTTATAGAGCGTCACCTAACGGGCGTTTGGTAGAGTCAAGTGGGGTAACCCACAAGCTCAGAGAATAAGCACCTTAAATATAAAAGAGCTGGTAGTGGACCTTCGAAGAAATACCACATGACCTATCCCTTTGGTTATTGGCATAGTGAGAAGGTGGATAAAATTGTTTCTGGTCACTTACATTGCAGAGTAATATCTCCTTGACTAGTAATACTATCGCATTAGTTAAAAAGGCGTAACAGCGACTCTCTTTACAGAAAATTCTCAGAAAAATAATTTACAAAGGAGCTTCAAACTTCTACCAATGCTCTATTGAAAGTGTGCTGGCGTATTGCATCACTGCTTATCGGAAAACGGGACGCTATCGGGAACAAATTCGATATGAAAGATTAACAACGAAGTCAATGTATATTGTAATGTAAACAATGGCGTGAAGGAAAACAGACGATAACAACAAACGATGTTTATGGAAATTGGAAAGACAAACTTTATCTCTATCTATAAAAGGCAGGATGTGTGTGTGTGTGTGTGTAACGAATGCACGGCCGCAATTTTCGACGGATTTGCACCAAAATTTACATGCACATGCTCCAAGTTAGCAGAAAGGCCAAGACCGACTTTGCATTTCCCAACTCCCATCGATAGTAGAAATAATCGATTTATTCATGCTTCTACGGCAGTTTTCATCTAGCTTGCGACGATTTCCTACTGGCCAGAGTGAGAGCCTATAGCTGGCTGGCACGAACAGTCGGGAAGATTCTATTGGCCAGCGTGAGAGCCAACAGCTGACTGACACGAATGTTAACTAGCATGTTAGCATGCAAAAAAAAAAAATCGATAGTTGCATTCGTCACAAGTGGGGAAAATTTAAATCTGCATGGCACTTTACTCCAAGTGGGCCATTCGCTTGCTTAAACTCAACGTTGATTCTGATTTCGCAGAACTGGGTTGGGTGTGAAAAAGTATTTGTTGTTAACATTCTTTTTTCATTCGGTTTTTCCAGTTACGAGTCCTTTTTTTTAAAGCTGATCGTTTTGTGTTCATTTTGTTTAGTTCTTTTTTTCTCTGTTTAGTATAGAGCTTAGAAAAAATTTGCAGTGTGAAATAGGCAAGAAGTAAGGCATGTAGCAACATCAGCATGGCAAAAGGCACTCCTTTAAAGGCAAGGAAGGGCAAAAATATTTTAAGTCAAGTGATAGCGATTGTTGTATGAATCGTATGATTTTTTAATCAAGCACGGGCAACGCCGGGCCATGCTGCTAGTTTTACAATAAAAATCCCGAAGGGGAACGTTACATAAAAAAAAGTGTAGGTGCACTAATAATCGTTTTTTATAGTGTTATGTACAATTCTTTTCAGACATTTAACTCGAAATATTTAAAATAAAATGGCAATCCTTGTGCTTACACTACAATTAATTACAAACATTTGTTTGACACAAACAGCGGTAAAGAAGAGATTAGGAATTACACTGAATATTTTCATATTAATTAATTAATAACATTATCCGTTATTAATTAAAATTATAACAAGATTCAAACGACCCCAAGACCAGGGAGTTTAAAAGCGGGTTATTAAATTTGAATTAACCCTTTAAGAAAAGATATATTGTCGGAGTTAGCTCCTGCTTAATTCCCTAATTGTCACTAGGAGTCTCTCTCCCCATACTATAAATACGTTCTCTTTTTCCTTCAGGGTTCGTGCCGCATCCCACCTCACGTGGAGGCGAGGTAAATCCTCTCTCTTATTTCTTCATTTCAGCGAACACCGCTACTATGTGAGCTCTCGTAAAAGAGAGCGTTTCCCATTTATAGGAAGACGCTATGAAATTTATAAACATACACGTACGTACGAACATTCACCAAAACACGAACACTCACCAAAGGATAAACACAAATGTTCACACACACATACAAATATTATTGTCTATGTCCATTGTAAAATTGTTTTTTTTTAATACATATATTTGTTTATATATATATATATATATATATATATATATATATATATATATATATATATATAATCGGTCTTGTTTGTTTGTTTTTTTTTATCATCGGTTGGACAAAACTAGAGTCCGCTATTTTTCTTGTAGGTGGACCTTCTTCTAGCAGGAAATATAAACGGACGTGTTTTCTTTTCATCTTCACCCCCGGTCCGCTACAATATGATAACAACAACATGCATTTTCTTCGATGAACAGAAGAAAACCGTTTCAGCTTTTGCTCCAATTCTGTTGTCATGACGACGCTGGGCTTCTCCCTGTTTGAAGTATCAGTGAGTTGACTCACATCATAGCAGTAGAAATTAGCATTGTGTTCAGAGAGATAAAAGAATACTTGACAAAAAAATAAAACGTACATAAATAACAAAAAAAGCACAGTAAATTGTATCTTAATTTCATACAATTTATTTATATTTTTGTATTTATTGGTGTGTGTATTTTTTAGGTTACACTTGTTTAATGGTACATGTCATAAAAGGGATAATTTACTCTATATTATTAGGTTGGTGCAAAAATAATTTCGTTTTCTAACATATGTTACAATGTGAAAAAACGAAATTATTTTTGCACCAACCTAATATTACAAGCCATATCACAAAAAGAAGTTGGACACGTGTTGCCCGTGCCAAGGTTCGTGGTGAAGAGATTGAATTTAACGTCTTTGGTGGGATGTCCATATTTTCGGCAGGCATTTGATGCATGCAGGGAGCATTTTTATTATTTTAAATTTTTATTTAATTTATTTTATACAACATTTTTACGTTATTGTTTTATTTTTTTTATAATTTTCATTAGTATTATTATTTTATATTTATATATAATAATAATAATAATAATAATAATAATAATAATAATAATATCCCTACACCCTTTAAGAAAAGTGTTGTAACCTAAAAAAGATTACTGAATGATGAATAACCAAAACGGGGGTTGGAAATGAAATGGTAATCTTTATAATATCAACAAAATACAATACTCACCAGCGGCGTGAACTAGGTAAACCACTGCTAGTGGTGGACTACTTAGATCACATATTACCCCTACTTACAATAGTGTCCAACGTATTTATGAGGATTGGGACATACTCATTAGTGTTCATAGGTACATGACAGATATATGTTTACAACAACATGCATTTTCTTCGATGAACAGAAGACCAATTCTGATGTCATGACGACTCTGGGCTTCTCCCTGTGTGTTTCTCTGCTCCTCTCTTCTCTGTTGCCTCTCAGCTCAGGGCGGCCTCCTCACATTATTTATTGCGCAAATGTGGCATAGGGCCAAAGGGCTGGTCTTCATCTGTTTTATACTTAAACTTAGCTAGCTACAATCACTGAACAAAACATGACACAATAACACTTGCACCAAAATAAACCATTCTTACTTATCATTCGTACTAAATCCATCATATACTACTTAGCTTTGACTTCCCACTGAGTCATGTTTGTTTTAACGTGGGGAACCCGAGTGGAGACACTCGGGCTACTGGTCTTTTCTTGTCTTAGCTAGATATAGCTAGTTTTAATCAGTCAAGAAACCACACTACGGAACAAATCCGAGGATTCTATCCAGGCAATTGTTAAAGATACTACAAACGCAGCATTTCCTCCTCTCCAAGATTTCTTTGCCCTCCTCCCGTCCACCATACTGTCGAAAACGCCAGAATTCAATGCTTTTGTTACGTTTGTTTGTGTGGGTGTGGGTGGGTGTGGTTGTTTCAAAGAAAGCGCGTTCGCCGCGAGAGATTTACAGGTTGACGAATAAGCGGATAAAGTAAGAAGTGATTAAGAAAAAAAAATATCGCAGAGTATTTATAGTCTGGAGAGCGTCCCCCCAGGAGCGGTTCATGAAAATAGGAGGGGTTAATCCTACAATATTTCCCTCCACATGGGTAGAATTTGTTTCTGCCTATATGTAAAGTTCGTGTAGGTTTGTTTCTGTCCTCGTTAGCTGAAAAGAAAAGGTGCCGGAAGTGTGGTTGAGATGTGTGTTAAAACATGTCGACGAAAAATGTGCTTGTGCTGTCATCAGGGTGCTGTATTATTCTTTTTAGCACGTCCTGGAAGCTGCGTCGGTAGTTTAAATTATTCAGTGTTTTCTATTAAAATTGGTCTTTTTCTAATGTTCCACGTTGAATTAGTTTTGTCGTTGCGTCGTATTGATTCCTGGTCGTTGGAAAGGTTTTGTTTGAGAAAAAAATCCTCATTTGTTTGCTAAGCGTGTACAATGCTGGCGTACAAAATTTAATAAAGGCAGTGTTGTCGCAAAGTTGAGCTGATGTAGATTTTGTACCGAGTGTCGAAAGCATGTTTAAGAACTTTAAGACATTTGGATATTATTGTCGATTTTTATATCGTACTTGCAAATTCTTAGTTTTGTTCGAGTGATATCGTCGCAGAGCGAAAAAAAAAAAGGGCAGTGAGTCGTCTTTTGAGATATGTCACACTTTATCTAATGAGCCCAGAAGAAACAGTGTTGATTAAAGTTGGAGTTGGAGTTGTATTTTGTCGAATTTTTTTTTAAAGATGTCTACCGGTTGAGGTCAAGTCTAATGGTGCTGTCTTTGTTGTTTGCTTGAGTCGATATTTTCAAATGACTGAGAAGTTTGTATATTGCCTCAAGGTGTCAACGTAGACTGTAGGGTCAAGCAAAAAACAAAACAAAACAAAAAACAGAAGGGATGGAGGAACGTATTGTTTGCCTCCTGACAGACCAATGTGGCATTAATTGAAAGGTGATTATCATTTTTTTTGGGTTCACTTGTTGCAAAAATCTATTTGCCGAGAACATCACGTGTTGTGTAGATAAGGTGTAGTGATTAAAATTTGTGATTTTGCTTTTTCATAGGGTCTAATCAGAAAATTTGTAGCTGTGTAAATTTTTTTTTTTCTATAAGTTTAAGGTGTCTGCCGCTCGTGGGAGGGTAAGAAGAGAAGTTTGTTGATGTTTTACTTCATTGTCCTTTCGAAAAAGGTATGTAAATCTATATTTGAGTCTGTTTATATATGGCCTTGTGTGATTCTTCATATCAGGAGAAAAATAATCGCATCGTGGTCACCAACTTGTTGCGGGTGATATGGCAATGATATGTGAAAGGAAAATCCATTTAAAGACTAAATAATGTGAAAATATTTAAAGTTCAAACTATGTGAATGCGCGTGCGTACGTGTATATGTGTGTGTGGTTTGTTCATGCGTTTCCGAAAGGGAAGCGCCTTCTCCGCGAGAGATTTACATGTTGACAAATAAGGTAAGAAGAGAGTGAGAAAAAATATCTCAGAGTATTTATAGTCCGGAAAGCGTTACCTAGGGGCGGTTTATGAAAGTAGGAGGGGTTAAAACGAAATTTTATGCATGTCTAAGGGGTAGCTAAGTCCAGACGAATCACAAGAAGACCATTAAAAAAAAAGAAAAAAAAAAAGAAGACACCCGCTTCTTTAAATTCCCGTGGTTCATCTTTTTTAATTTTTTTTAATTTTTTTTTTAATTTTTTTAAATAAGCAAACGGTAATAAATAAACGTCTGCCAAATTTGACACGTGTACATTATTTTTTGATTTTAAAATAAAATACAGTACATCAACAAAATAAATGCACATACATAATGACAAAAAAGTATTTTATTACTTTTAAATTTAATTTCCATCTTGTATGGTTTGTCATCTGCTTAGCAGTAATCATGAGAGCTTCCGCCCCAAATTATAGATAGTGCCCAGAAAAATAACTGGCTGCTCACAGCCCTCCTCCAAGGATGTTTCTAATTCTCGTTGTCGTAGAAAACATTGAAAGACAGCACGGGGACCACTTGTTTGAGCCGTTACCCTTTAGGGTGATGTTATAGTTCTATACATATAAGCTGTAAGCAAACCCGATTAAAACATTATCAGATACAGGACATAAAAGATCTCTTCGAAAAAAAAAAAAAATCAAAACATTTTGAAGTTCCTAAAAAAATAAAACTTTATATTAAAATTTAAAAAAAGAGAACCAACCACACATATACTACAAATAGCAAAACCATCCGCCAGCTTTTTTTTTTCGAGCTGGACAAAAAGCAAATACAACCAACTTAAATTGGCTTTGAATAACCCACTAGAAGTTGAAGGACCGTTAAATTGTAGATTATTATTATTATTATTATTATTATTACTGAATAAAAATAAAATAAAAATAATAATGAAAATTATAAATAAAATAAAATAAAACAATAATATTAAAACGTCATATAAAATAAATTGAATAAAAATTAAAAATAATAAAAATGCTCCCAGCATGTAACAAAAACTGTTCCTGTCAGAAATACGGACATCTCACCAAAAGACGTTAAATTCATTCTCTTCGCCACAAACCCTGGTACGGGCAATGTGCGTGTAACTTTTCTTTGGCTTATAATACTACGGAGTAAATTCTCCCTTTTATTACATGTACCATAAAATAATTGTAACCTAAAAAATGCACACACCAACACACACAAGAATATAAATAAATTGTAAGAAATTAACATACAATTTACTAAGCTTTTCCTGTTATTTGTGTACATTTAATTTTCTGTCAAGTATGTTTTTATCTCCGTGAACACAAGGCTAATTTCTGCTGCTATGATGTGAATGAACTCCCGATAACATTTTTGGTGACCGCCGACGTGCATAACAAAAAGAACCTATTCCCCTACAAAATATCCAAATCAAACAATCCAACTTGAACTAATTTCGGCAGTGGGTGATGAGGTGGACTTACAGAAGTGAAATAAAAAGATTGGCTGCAAGGAACTCTGAGAATAACCTTACTTTAAACCAGGGGTCGGCAACTCATTCGACCCCGCGATCCGGACGAAGGCCATTAATGAAAAATGAAGGAAAATTACATATGCAGACCCCCTGTCAACCTAAATATTTAAAACCATAATGAAAATAAACATTGAGAAATCAGAAAAAACAAAAGAAAATCTAAAATTAAAAGAAAACACCGTAACAAAAATTACTTTTCCTCAAGGAACGTCAAAATACTTCAAAGTGAAAAAAAATCAACCGAAGTAAAATGAATGAAATTACGACGTGTAGGTTTGAAACTGTTATTGAAAATTGCTCTACAAACGAACCACACACACACATCAAACAAAAACGAAGCACATATACCCATACATACAAGTACAAATAGTTGCAAACATATACACTTACGTACGTACACATGCGGTATCATCCACACATTCATGTATGTATAATGCGCGTATGTTTAACTGTCTTTAGATTTCTGCTACCTCGCTGCGATGGGGAGGGGGGGTCGCTGTTGGAGGAATGAATTAGAAAGCCCATTGAGACAACATTGTCCCTTTGAAGCTGTCGCCGGTCAGTCGGTCGGTCAAATCGGCTCTCAGTTTTTGTTTTCTGTTTATTTTTTTATTTTTTACGCTGAAATGGAGGTGATTGGGTTTTGATCGTGTTTTTGCGGTCATAGTATACCAATTCGGTTGGGTGGATCAGAGGAAGATAACAGCAGGCCTTTTGTCGAATTCGAAAATCTCGTCTCTCATGTTAAAAATAGTCATTGGTAATCAGGCTCACGGGCCGGTCAAAATGCCTTCGCGGGCCGGATCCGGCCCGCAGGCTGTAGGTTGCCGACCCTTGCTTTAAATATTTCAAAGACAAAGGATCTGGTGGTGGACATTCGGAGAAATATACCAGCGTCTGTCTCTTTGTTTATTAGTGGGGTCTGGTTTGTGTCTGGGGGTTGGGGCTTAGATTTCTGGGCACGAGGCATTGTAGATGACCTCTTCTGCACTAGCAATACCATCACGTTAGTCAAGAAAGTGCATCAATGACTTTATTTACTGAGAATTCTCTGAACAAAATAATTTACAAATGGAGCTGCTGTTGACTTGCTACTGCTGCTCTATTGTATGCAGGGTAATTTGTCCAGGTTTCCCTGCATCAAAGGATTGAGTTTAAAAATAGGGTTGAGGTTTAAAAATTTGCGAAAAAAACGCAAGTAAAACATCAAGATTAGAGCGGACAAACTCTCTCTTTTAGGCGCGTACGAATAATGAAAAAAACTCCTGCTCGGTGAGTAACAACAAAAGAAGAAAGTGTTTAATTACAACATATACAGAAAAAAAAAGGTAAAGGGATAAAAGGACGATTAGTAGAGAAAGAAAGGAAAAAGAGAAAATATTCTTAACTTAAAAAGGCTTGCTCAAAATATTTCTCTGAGCACCTAAAGAGTTCTTTAAGCGATTAGATATTAATGTTAAGGTTCTGATAGAAACACTCACAGTTATTGTAGAGTTGGAAATTTGTTCACAGATGAAGGAAGCCTGCAGCCGAGTGAGTTTTTTTTTGGTCGACGACAGAAGTCCAGTGGGCTCGTCAGAAGGAGTGGTGAAGGGATGCAGCTTTTGGGATTGGTCTTGAATAGTGGACCGACGTTCATTTTTGACAGCCCTTTTTATTAGTTCTTCTTTGGTGAAAGAGGTGTTGGAGCTCCCTAATGTTGACCTCACAGACGGTGGGCAGAAATCTCACTCTCGAAATAGGCAAAATTCTCCAAATTTATGGAGTTTTGGTAGGCTCCGATGGATCGTGGACTTTTCCCTCCAAAATTGTTGTACAAATTTCCTGGCCCCTCTATTGGTCAGAAAACACATTCTTATCTCTGATAAGAATCAGGGCCCTGGGAGCCGGTTTCGAAGGTACTGAAGACAGGTTGAAGTGAAGAAGCTGTGAGATTTCTCCCAGACTTTATGGCTCCATGGAAAGAATAATGGTAGTGGAATTCCTTTTTATTTTCCAGCTCTCTCCTTAGTCAGAAAATATATTCTTATCTCTGATAAGAATGAAAGCCTTGGGAGCTGGTTTTGAAATTAAAAAGAGGTTGAAGTGAGGATAGAAAGAATAGCGAGAATGTGGACTTGTGAAACTGTTGTTCTCAAATTAAATTCCAACATCAGTGCTGTCATATTGCATCACTGTTTGGTAAGTCAGATACCCAGTAGCAGTCAAAAGATCCCCCACCCTGCCAAAGGATTATAGATTTTGGTCAGAAAATAATTGGCTGCTCACAGGACTTTTCTAATTCTTGTTGCCTCAGCAGAGTAGAAAATATTAATGAAAGACACCACGCATCCCGGCTACCACTTTTGTTTGAACTGTTTCCTCAGGACAGCGTTTTAGTTCTATTAGTTCAAGAATAAAGCACTCATCAGTTTTTATCCTTAGGCCCTGCATAAAATGAACGCTGCCGCACGCTAACAATTTTCAGAGTATTTTAAACATTACTTTTCTTTATTCGATAGTGTTTTTGTGTGTATGTGTGTGCCCACGCACATGTGTGTGTATTTGCATTGGTGTATTTGGGGGACTGATGTCCAATTTCATTGTGCATTGCGCAGTGACAAAAAAAAAAAAATATTAGGTTGGTGCAGAAATAATGACGTAATAATGTCGTTTTTTGACGTTTAACGTCAAAAAAAGACATTATTACGTCATTATTTTTGCACCAACCTAATAAAAAAATAAACCTATGCGTTTCAAGATGTGAAAAATTTTAAATAAGCAAATAGAGTTATCTTTCTTGAATAGCGTAGCGGGTAGAGGGCGCAAGAGTGTGGAAATATCCTATTTTCTTCCTTAAAGTCATATATCTATAGAGAAATGAAATAAAAAAACACGTTAACTAACGCTCTATTGAATATAGTCTTATATAAGAAATTCTCTGATGAATAGAAACAACAGAAATGATTTTTCTTCGGGAAAATTCAGTAGGTACATGAAAAATAACAACAAGGGACGTTATTCTCAGAACTAGATATAAGTTAACAGCGGTTATTTCCCTTTATTAGTAAATTCGTCAAATTTGAAATCGTACACAAGGAATTTGATTGGATCTAAAAAGCTTCAGCACTTAAAATTGAAAATAAATAGTTTCCATAATTTAAATCTGTTTAAGTGAAAAAATGTTTTAGAATGCTTACTGAATACAATCATGAACGTCTGCCAAAGAAAATTGTAAAAAACAGATAAAAAAGTATAAAAATAACGGCTTTTATAGAAATGTCACACAACTTTGTTCTTTCTTTCACCCCAACAAAAGATTGCATAGCGATTTAATTTATACACATACATACATACATACATACATACACACATATATACATACACACACAGACATAGACACAGACACACACACACAGCACACACACACAGCACACACACACACAGACACACACAGACACACACAGACATATATATATATATATGTGCGTGTGTGTGTGATAATTTATTAACAGATATAAATATACATCGTTTATTAGGAGACATTTATATAATTCATATTATTTAGCTGATATACATATACATAATTTATTAACTGATATATATATATATATATATATATATATATATATATATATATATATATATATATATATAGTTTGTGCAAAACTAGGTAATCCGTATGGGTAGACACAAGGAGGATGATATCCAGAGAGCTCAATTATAGAATTTATTAACATATTTATACACACACACACACACACACACACACACACATATATATATATATATATATATATATATATATAATTTATTAAAATATTTATACATATATATACATATATAATTTATAAACAGATAACTATATATACGTACATATATAATTTATTAACACACACACACATATATATATACATATATATAATTTATTAACATATATATATATATATATATACGCATATTATATAATTTATAAACAGATATATTATTATTATTATTATTATCATTATTATTAACATATATAATGCCCAGATCGTGTTACAGCATAATTGTCCATCCCACAAAATGTTTAATATCTAAAATACCACTTACTAATTGTGTTATTTTCCAGGTTTTCAGATAAGACGTTTAGCCATCTTGATACCATTTGTCGTAATAATCACTGAAAAAATATTTGATTTATTTAGCTGGAAAAATCGTTTTGTGTAAGCCCTACTGTCTTCTCAACTGAGCAATGGTGAGAGGAAAAAGATCATTAAGGCCTTCAGTAATGGTACCAACATTCATAATCTGGCTTCCATCTTCAAAGTTCATCCAAGAACCATCAAGAGAACGGTGAACAAGTTGTTTTTTTTTTAAAAAAGGGAAATGTAAAGAGGAAAAGTGGGTCAGGAGGTCACAACAGGAAGAGAGATTAATCATTTAAATTTAGTGCTTAAGATATCAATTAGAAAAGATTAGGCACAATTCATAAGACGTTTGGCACGTGAGAGAGCAGTTTCAGCTATGACAGTACAAAAAGCAATGAAAAAAAGACTTTAAAATTAAATCGTACGTGAAACCTGTGAGGCATTTTGTTACTCCAGGACATAAAGTTAGAAGGTTAGAGATGGCGAAGGACGTCTTGAATAAGTCCGAAAATTATCGTGGAATAATATATATATATATATATATATATATATATATATATATATATATATATATATTTCAACCTTATTTTAATCCTTCATAAGCTTCTGGTCCTTACCTATGATTAATTAATAATGTACAGGTCATTTTCGTTTATGATCGATTTCATCACGATTCGGCTGTTAAGCTTGGAGAGTAATTATAGATTCTTATTGATCAAAGTAGAGCCCAATAGTGTTGTAAAAACCTCGAAGAAATTCCAGTAAAACATATTTAATCATTTTTAAGATACAACGGTTCAAAATTTAATCTAACAATTGAACAATTTTGCTGTTACGCGTTTTGGACAATTTTGCTGTTATACCCAGTATATATATATATATATATATATATATATATATATATATATATATATATATATATATATATATATATATATATATATATAATTTATTAACCGATACGTACATCTAAAACAATTAAAGACTTAATCAATAAAAGACAAAACAAACCAAAACTTAAAAGAAGAATTTACTTTATCGAGTGCAGGATTTACCAAAATGTATACTTCGGAGAAAACCTCAAGAAGTTTAAACAAAAGACTATATGGACACAAAAGGAACATTAAAAAAACGCATTGGTTGTTCAGCGTAACAAAACTGACCACAAATTTGACATAGGGAATGCTACTTTGATTAAAAGAGAACATAATCCACTGAGACGAAAATGTCTGGGAAGGGCTCTTACAATATATCAGCCCTTTTGGGTAGATTTTCTGTTGTCAAAATATGGGATAGTCAGAGACAAGGGTGATGGAGAGAAAAAGAAAAAGAATACAGATAAATTTAGCAAGATTCTTTCAAATGTATTTTTTCAAAAAACATTCTTTCAAAAATTCTGAAACTGCCAGCGTCTCTCGTTTCGTGCGCATGTGTAGATGTGGCAACATCAACAAAACCCAGTCAGATCAACTCCTAACGGCTGAAACGCATCACAAAACTTTTTTTCCCAATTTTTCATACTATTTTTCTAAATACTGTCTGTTGATATATAAAATTATACATCGTTATATTACACACACATATATGTGTCTGTGTTATAGGAATAAATTGTCGCTGCCGACACTTGAGTTTGAACATAGATCTCTAGTGAGCAAACACAGACGATCCCATTATTGAATTAAGTAGACCACGTGACCATATAGGAAAGGCATGTATGGGAGGTAGCGTGTGTCTAATGGATCGCTATTTCTAGTCTATCGTTTATTACTATTCGGATCTGCATTTCTACACTATCCTCTATTACTATACGGACCGCTGTTTTCTACTCTATTCACTATACTATTTATTTCTCTATACGGATTACTATTCGAGCGAGTACTATTATTCAACGGCGTACTCTAGTTGTATCTGTGATTACAAAGTCTCTACTACAACGAGCATTACGAAAGTGACAACTCGTATTAGCTGACTATATATATATATATATATATATATATATATATATATATATATATATATATATATATATATAATTCATCGAGTCTGAAAGAAACCTCAACATAATGCAGAAAGCACGGGACTCATCAACAGTGCGCATCAACTACCGAGAATTGAAACCCTGACAGTTAGCTTGTCAAGCAAACATCATACCAACTGTTCCAATGGGCCTCGGTGACGAAGAGATTGCAAATCAAACTCAATATAGCCCCGCTCGCTCACATATTCCGTGGTGGGACCATACTGAGTTCTCTGTAACCATAGGACTGTGCCTTCTAGAGCCACGACTACTCTCACCAAGCCGCTCACTCTAGAGCATTAGAAATCTGTTCAAGCAATGATATACACATGATAGAAATTATTAGGAGGATTTGATAATTATATTTAATTAATTCATCGAGTCTGAAAGAAACCTCAACAGAATGCAGAAAGCACTGGACAGCCGTTTCGTCCTATATTTGGGACTCACACACACACACACACACACACACACACATATATATATATATATATATATTAGGTTGGTGCAAAAATAATGACGTAATAATGTCGTTTTTTTGACGTTACGTCAAAAAACGACATTATTACGTCATTATTTTTGCACCAACCTAATATATATATATATAAAATTTACTAACAGATATATAGGATAACGATATATAATTTTTGTATATCAAAAATAGTTTTAAGAGAAAAGTATGACAAGATGGAAAAAGTTTTCGTGTGACGCATTATTTCCTTTATGACTTCATCGTTTATGTTTACGCCGATGTGACTGCACATGCGCACAAACGAGAAACGCTGGCAATTTTAAATTTAAAGATGATTTTTTTCTTTTAATATGTGTTTTGGGTATATAATCTAGCTGATTCCATTTAGATTCGTTTTCTTTTTGTTTGTATTTCCATCAATTGTGTTATTAAATATGCCATATTGTGATAATAAAAGATCTGCCAAGATTAATGAAACGTTGTAAGGACCTAGATTCTTCATGAAAATTATTACAGTTAATATACAGTGTAACCCGGATATAAGAGAGTTGTCGGGACCGGATAAGTCTCTTATATCCGGGTTTCTCTTATATCAGGGTTTGGTCTATTTTGTTTAGGTAAGTATGGCTCTAATTTGGGACCAGATAAAATCTCTCTTATATCCGGGTTTCTCTTATATCAGGGTCTCTTATATTCGGGTTACACAGTAAATTTCTCGTTCAAGTTTTAGTTTATTTTATTTTCTATTAATTAAGTCTTTTATTGTTTAGACTTATTTGTGACAAATTTTATGTTGAATTTAGATAAATTCTTTTTTTATTATTGTTGTGGTAGAGTTAGTAGGTATAACAATATAATTTTTGATTCGTTGGCCTTGTCAGGAAGGGTCGCTTTTCTATTTTGAAACCACCATTACCTCCTTCGACAAAGGAGGTGGGATTGTTATTTATAAAAGCATATACATTGAAAAAATTAATTTACTACTCAACGATACCGACACATATGAAAAAATTAATTACTGGAAATGCAGTAAATTTACTGAAACACAAAAATTTAACAAGGCGAGTAGGAAAAATCTGGTTCTTCTCCACGACAACGCAAAGCTGAATATAATAGCAAGAACAACACAGGAATAACATTGGGAACACGGTTGGACTGTTTTACCTGAGCAGTCGTATTCAACAGGCCTTGCAGAAAGATCGCTGCCAAACACTTAATTGGGGAAAAAATTTTCAAATAAAAAAACAGATTCAAGTGTTCGTCGAAAGGTTTTCACATCAAAAGTTAATTTTTCTGAAAACGTATCAATGAACTGTCGAATAAAAGGCAACAAGTCATTGCAGATAATGGTGAATATATACCGTAATTCCCCATGTATAATACGCCTTCATCCATAACACGCACACCTAAAATTGTGCTGAAAGTGTGGGGAAAATTATTTTACTCATGCATAATACGCACCCCTTGTTTGGTGATCAAACCCTATAAATTGTACCTCTCCAATTTCATTACGGCCAGCGTTTCCTACTATTATTTAAAAAAAATGGTTTTAAACATAGAATAATACTGTTCTAATTTAGTTTTATGATAATTCTTTTTTATAGCTGTGCATAATGCGCACCCCTGATTTTGCTTATTATTTTTTAGAAAATAATGGGTATTATACATGGGGAATTATGGTAATTGAATAGAATTTAAATGTACTATGTTTTTTTGTAGAATAAATTTAATAAACCAAAACAGAAATCTTTTATGATTTAACTTAATAGTTAAAAATAAAATATCTTCCTTACAGTGTTTAGAACTTGTGTAAACCTTTTTTTATGGGAAAATATCAACTCTATAAGTACCGAAGTTATTAAAAAGCATGGAAATAAAATTTCAAATAATTTCAATAAGACTGACAAAGCATTATAAACGGAAGTAGTGTTTACGCTCGTGATAATACAACTCTGCACGTCACTGCACAAGCTGTGACGACATCTGTTCCACTCGGCTTAGGAAGGGAAGATAAGTTATATGAGACTGGCCGCTAATTCGTGTAATGCGTGAATAAAAGTTTCCACTGCTTCTCCTGATAATTGAACATGTAGGTAAAATTTTGCCCTTTCAACTTCTTTTATTTCTCTTAGGCATAAAGTCGGCATTGAAATTTTCCCAAACTAAGTCGTACATATTTGTTCGCACATTTTGGAGATAAGGTGATAAAAAATGGATTGTTTGCAACGATGTGAAGCGAAAAAGTTCCTGGGGGTAGACAAAAAGCCAACTTGAATCCGAAGAAGGTGGTACTGTGTATCTGGTGGGATCGGAAGTGTATTATATATTACGAACTCCGTCCGTAAAAATCAGACGTTGAATTCAGAAAAGTACCGTTCCCATTCTGTCTTATTAAAGTTAGTAATATATGAAAGCGTTTGGAATTAGTCAATCCGAAAGGTTCCATCAGGACAAAGCCAGACCCCGCACCACTCTACAGATCCGATAGAAATTGGTAAAGCATGTCTGGGATATCTTACTACACCTAGCATACTCTCTGACTTTATAGTAACGTATTTCCAATTATTTCGGTCCCTACGACATTCTCATAATAGCATAAATATTGTGCAGATAAGGCACTGAAAAATGGATAGTTTACAACAATGTGGAGCGAGAAAGAAAAAAACAGTTCTAAATACGAAGGTGACACTGTGTATCTGGCGCGATTGAAACTGCATTGTGTATTACGAGCTCCTTCCTCAAAAATTCAGACGTTGAATACAGATAAGTAATTTTCCCAAATTTGGACCGATTAAACGAAGGAATCGATGAAAAACGTCAGAAATTGGCCAATAGGAGCATTTTTCAATAGGTGCCTTTCTATATTATTTCCGCAAAATCACACGATATATTCAGAAGTGCCGTTCCCAATTTGTCTTATTAAAGTTAATAATATATGAAAAGACCTGATTATCGCCCATAAAGATGTCAAGTTTTGGGAGGATAAGTACTGTGAAGATAAGGCGACGAAAAATAGATTGTTTACAACATTGTGGAGCGAAAAAGTTCCCGAGGAAAAGAAAAAGTTCCTCAAGAAGACTTGGATCAGTGTTGGTTAATTGATCGAAAAGTGACTTGATCCAAAGTGTTGTGAGTTCAATCCTTGGCCACAGTAGAGAGAATAAAAACTTGGAGAGTTATCAAGGGAAATTAACTAAAACCGATATATCCAAAGATATGTCAATTAGATCAATTTATCCCCGTGGATTAAATAAAGGATCCGGTTCGAAATTCCTACAACTATCACTTGAAGAAGATCGGAGGGTAGAACAGCTGAAACGTGATGAATGTGGCAATAAAGATGAGGGCAACAGTCCGAGCAATGTAAATAGTGTAAATAGTTACAATACTTTATGTCGGAATATAAACAGGTCCTGAAGTAGACTGGAGCGTACAATGGCTGAAACATCGTAAATATGGCAGCAAAGATGTGGACCACAGTCCGAGCAATGTAAATAGTGTAAATAGTTACAAGACCTCATCTAAGAAATATAGACAGATGTTGAAGAAGGTAATGATTTTCTTTTCCTGGGGTAAAACAAAAGACCGTTCTGAACCCGAAGATGATTTTGTGTATCTGCTGAGATCAGAAATGCATTGTGTATTACGAGCCCCTTCCGTAAAATCAAATGTTGAATTCAGATATGCACTGTTCTGAACTAGACCGATTAAACGAAGGAATCGATAAACAACAACAAAAAAAAAAACTTCAGGAATTGGTCACCCTGAAGAGTGTCGTCTGCTAATATTAGGTTGGTGCAAAAATAATGACGTAATAATGTCGTTTTTTCGTGGTTAAAAAATACGTCAAAAAACGACATTCTTACGTCATTATTTTTGCACCAACCTAATAGAATAGTGCCAAACCTATGAAGTGGAAAGACTATGCTGAATCCATGCTAACAGTTTCTTTTCTCGCACTTCTCGCTTGTGGAACTCCCTTCCGGCTCCATGCTTCCCAGCCAACTTTAATCTGCAAAAATTTAAATACAATGTCAAACGCTATCTACTATCCTCATGATTACTCTGTTCTCTTCCTGCTCATCATTAATGTTTCTATTCATATATCTTCCACACTCTGTAACCCCTTGTAAGTTAATGGCTTTACTGCCTTGCTTGGGGTAAAATCGATAAATAAAATAAAAAAACAAAAAACAAAAATAAACAACAAAAAAACTCACATCGCTTTGCCGAATTGATAGAAATTGGTACAACTTGACTAGGATATTTTACAACATACGCCGTACCCAGTTGACCATGTACGTTCGGATTTCCAATATTTCACAAAGACGGTTATTCCCTTGACACCGCTATTACTGTATAGACTGTTGAATCCCTCGGCAATGTTTATTTACAAGATTATAAAAATATGCAAACCAAGTACGCGAAATTTATCAATCAGCCAATTGATAATTTTATATGTGTATTAATCCTTATTTATTATTTACCATTTCATAAAGAAATAAATTTCGAAAGAAATATTTTCAATTTTATAAAAAATTACAAAATTATTAAAATATGTACATCAACTACAATGAAATATTAGGTTGGTGCAAAAATAATGACGTAATAATGTCGTTTTTTGATGTTAAAAAATACGTCAAAAAACGACATTATTACGTCATTATTTTTGCACCAACCTAATAGTTATCTTGAAAAATGTTTGAAATCGTTGCTAATTAAAAAAAAAAAAAAGCCTAGAAAATCTGCCGACAGATTAATCTAATAAATAAATACTGATTAATATTTTTGCTGGCAATTCTGAAGATTAAAGAAAATTCTGTTTAATATGCTTGTGCTTTATTAAAATTGTAATCATTGCTTTTTAATACAATATTGCCGAGGGAATCAAAAGTGTATACAGTAATAGCGGTGTTAAGGGGATAAGCGTCCTTTTGATACGCTGTTTTTTTTTCCGGGCACGAAGGTTAAACATTGCCAAAATATCTTACTGGAAAGAACTCCAATACTCTGGGAGGCTGTAAAACCACTTAGACCAGTTTATCACTCAGAAAGATGCCAAGTTTAGGGAAGATGGAATCATGAAGCTGCTTCAAAGAGGGTGAAAGCTTCTTCTTTTATGTGCCGTGTCCTTTCAGGACGTAGGCGATCATAGCTCTCCACTTCCTCCTATCCCTAGTAGTTCTCAATAAGTTTTACCTTTTTGCTACTTCTCCCAGAGCCTGTTCTGTTATCCACTTGATTAAGCCTGCTAGGTATGTAACGCGTTGCTTTTCCTCTATTCGCCCTGTGAGTATCAGATTTTTCAAGCCTTCCTTTCTCGTCACGTTTTCCAGAAATTTCAACAGCCTCTTCCTGATGTTAAGTATAAGCTTCGTCCTTGTTTGCATCCCCTTCCAAAACCTCATCGTTGCTCACATGTTCGGTCCTCAGCATCCTTTGTCGCCTCGAGCCTCTTCTTCATCTTTGAAGAGAATGGAACAAAATAGCACATATTTGCTTGAATAAATCTGTTGTCATGCATCATTCTCTCGACTGCTTCAATCGTTGTGGGTATCTGAGGGCAGAAGAAACAGAATTCTTCCTCATGATCCTTTCTGTATGCTTTCAGACTGCTTGGCGGCAACCATCTCCAAGACCGATAACTGTAGACAACGGAATATGATGTGGGTCGCCTTTCGAATTCAGAGTTGTTCTTCTCTTAGACAGGTTGTCAACCAAGGCTATCGGACCTGGGGGTGGGGAGAAGAAATGGATTCATACCTTTCCAAAAAGGCTATTAGCGCGTTAGTGAATGTAACAGACCCGACTGGAATTCGAACTCGGCTCTTTGATTTCCCTATTCGGAGGCGATATCTATTACACCACCTCGCACATTAGGAACAGTGCATCTACTATTCAACCCATAGCTGGCGGAAGGGAAGTGATAGATTTATACCTTTCCAAAGGGTATTAGCACGCAAGTGAATGCAATGAACACGACTATAAAACGAACTCAACTGTAATTCCTCAATCCGAGTCGCTCTCCATTTAGTCCACCAGGAAGTGGGAGGAAAGTTTCGACCGTTACATTGGTAATCACCAGGGAGGAAGCTTAGATAGATTCAGTTTAATTCTTAAAACAATTAACACATTTCTACACATTGTTGGCATGAAAGTAAACACGTAATTTACCTTATTCTGACTCCTCTCTTGCCGTCTTTATATATATATATATATATATATATATATATATATATATATATATATATATATATATATATATATATATATGTGAAAATATTGTAGAAAATAGGAAAAACTGGTTTGGTAAATAATCCAAAGTTCCTTAGTATTTTTGTAATTATTTTTAAAAAATAGTGCTCGATACGAAAGTAGAGCATAAATATAATTATTTATTTAAAAATATGATTCCAACTCGCTACATAAGAGGTCTCATGTTTCAAAACAAGAGCCGAAAACTTCAAAATAATATTTGAATTAACTTGAGTTAAAGTAGGCTCTGTTCCATCTTCAAGCGAAATTTTTTGGGAATGACTTATTTCTGAAATTTACGAGTTTTAATAGTATGGTCAGAATTGAAATCAAAAATTTCCATGGTAACATCAAGGGCGGATTGTTTAGAATTGATAACCATTTATGAAGTCGTCAAATAACAAACGTTACGACCTTTTCATATACACAAATCCCTTTCATAAAGAGATATAATAAAAGAATAAAATAAAAATAAATAAATAAATCTCCGTAGACGCTCAAGCCAGACTATGCGAAAACTTCCTCCGTCGTAAATTTAGCCACCCCCACCTTACCGTGACCCGGCATCTATGAAAGTAACTCTATACTGATACAAATTATTAACACCCCCACCCCTGCCGATTCTAAACAATCCGCCCTTGATGTTACCATGGAAATTTTTGATTTCAATTCTGACCATAATATTATTATTATTATTATTATTATTATTATTATTATTATTATTATTATTATTATTATTATAAATGTTTGAGTAATTATCAGCTTTCGACCTGTTAGATCCTACCAAGGCTGCCCAATAAGTAAATTCGGTAAACTCAACAATATTTTACGTTTATTTAAAAAAAAAAAAAAAATGAGGGTTTTAGTCTATATTTTCGTTTTCGATTCCATTTGGTTATATGTTTTACCGCCTGGAAAACAAAAAAGAAGATAAAACAGGACAAGGAGAAAAAAAGTGAAGAAGTAAAAAAAGGCGAAGAAGAAAAATGGTGAAGAATAAAAAATGAAGAAAAAGGAGAAGGAAGAAAAAAGGAGAATTAGAAGAGAGGAAAAGAAAAAAGAAAAGGAAAAGAAGAAAAAGGAAAAAAGAGGAAAAGAGAAGAAAGAAAATAAAAAAGGAGAAGAGAAAAGAAAAAGGAGGAGAAATGAAAAAGGAAAAAAAGGTGAGAAAAAAGAAATATATTTTATTATAAGAATTTATTTCTCAAAAAGAAAAACCAGAAAAAATGTAAATAAATATTTAATATTCCGCCATATTTGATACTTAACTCATTCTTTTTGCATGTTTTTTTTTTTTTAAGTGAATTTTAGAAAGATCCAAGTAAGTCTCATCGTCCATTAGTATATATATTTTATTAAAAAAACAATTATTGTCATCAGATTCATTCACAGGATATAAAGAAGCGTTTGTTTTGTTTTTTTAACGAAAATTAACATTCAGTTTATTATATTTTGGTAATGAAACAGTTCGTGTATATTTTGTTTCTATTGACACAGCTATTTCTCCTATATGTTTTGACAAAGCTATAAATGTTCCAACATAGTTTCATTGCTTGTGTTTGAATTGAATCAATTGAGTAACTAACTTCAGCAATACGAATCGGGGTTTTCATTCCTCGACTGGCTTCTTTTTCAATATAAAATCTCTCAACTTTTAGTCAGCGATTAATTTCATATATTATTTCTGCAGGGGTTAAAAAAAATAATAAGATTGAGAGACGTGCTCATATTCTAGCTGGGCTGCTTTGTGTTCACTTTGGTCCATTAACTCTGGGAAATGCCTGAATTCATGTATTTCTCATTTCTGGCTTAAATAGAAGGACTCTTGTTTGGTAATCACAGGAGAAGAAGAATCCTGAAGACATAGAGAAGATTGCAGGCTTACTCACATATCAAAAATTGAATCACCGGGTATAAGAATAAAACACGAAGTAGAAGTCACTAAAGCAGTCTGACGTCATATTCAACCTCGGGCTGTCAGTTTCTATGATGACACTGGGCCATGTTCTGTTTACCTTTGACTCAGCTTTTGACCAGGGAAGACTTGTTGCCTGTCTTTCACACAACCTTATCCAGGACTACGCCTTTGAGAGCAGGCATACATCTATGGTCTCGAAAGACTGACGGATGTCTCGGAATATACTTGTGGTAGAATTAGGTAAGACCACTGTGAAATATACACTTTCCTTTTCACTAAAAGAGTGACAAAGGAGAACACACACACACACACACACACACACTCTCTCTCTCTTCTCTCATACACATACTTCCTTTCCTTCTAATGCTTCTATCCTCGGTCACTGACAGAACCCGGACATAGTTTATGTGGGTCAGCTAACGTCATTCAAATTGAACCAAAACCCGCCAAAAACCAAACAGAAAACACGGATGTGTCAGGTCAAATGAAAAAAAAGACAAAAACCACGTGCGCAACAGAAGTGGGAGATTATTCGATATAGCAGTTCGAGACGAGATAGTTGATAGATATTTAAATTTTCTGATGAATCTTAATTTTTAACCCTTACGTTAATGATTGAATAAGCTCATGGCGAGTTCTGTGACAATAAAATATCAGTAGAAATGTCCCTGTCACATTGTTAAATACTTTGGACTTAACAACAAAATATTGCAATAACAATCATAAATATGAATGTTGGTCGTTATTTCTAGAAGTAAGGGGATACAAATAAAAGGATTTGAAATTGACAACTTTTTTCCATTTCACCGAAACAGACTTTTAAAGTGCTCAAATTCAACTATCTTTCTTTCTTTCATTTTCTCAAGGACACCAAGCAGCGTCTTTTCCATCTTTTTTCCACGCGATCAAAACAGAATAGTCTATTATTTATGAGGGGTTGGCAGGACGTAACGGTCGTGCGAACCAATAGTGGGAAAAATTACGATAGGATATAAAAAAAATGCCATTTTTTATAAATTATATTAACGGAAGATTCTAATGGACATAAAATGTAGGATCAGTTTTCTGTCGTTATTAAGTATTAAACTGATCCGCTCCCAACCAGAATTACCACATATTAATAATTCGGCAAGGGTACCTCGAGGTGGTGTAATGGTAAGCAAGCTTGTCTCGCTAGGACAATTACGGCTGAGTAGTGAGTTCAATACTCAATGGGTGCTCTTTATTTTCGGCCTTGTGCCACATCCAAGCTACTCTTGGAAAATCTAATAATTAGACAAATATATGTCAAGACCTCCACGTGAAAACCTAATAACAGACCAGATTTGACAACGTAGTAATAAATTAGTGAATATTGTAAACGCAAAACATCGATATTATAAATATTAGGTTGGTACAAAAATAATATCGTTTTTGACGTTAAAAAAATACGTCAAAAAACGATATTATTTTTGCACCAACCTAATACATAATGAATCATTTGTTAATGATTTTCATTTGAAAATTTAACAAAAGTTTGGAACCAGTTTCCAGACACCGTTTCTTTCTTTCTTTCTTTTTCTTTTTTTTTTTTTTTTGTTCAGGATATGAACGTTTTGATTCTTTTATTTGCAATCAGAGAAGATTACAAATAAAAGAACCAAAATATTTTTTCACTTGCACACACACTCACATTCACATATACTCACTCACACACACACACACAACGTCATGAAATACCTTCCATTTAATTCATTGTAGCCATTAGATTTTAATTTTCGTCTCTATGGCAGAGGTAGGGAAACCTTATTTTTCATGGATGTCCGCATCATTGTTGTCCCTGTGCAAAGTGGGCCGTTACACAGTATTAGGTTGGTGCGAAAATAATGACGTAATAATGTCGTTTTTTGACGTACTTTTTAACGTCAAAAAACGACATTATTACGTCATTATTTTTGCACCAACCTAATAACAACTTGCCTTTCACAGCGACAATATAAATAAATGACAATCGCATATTATTTGTATATTTATTTTTCATATTACATTTTGTGAACGGGCTGCACAAATGTATGAGCAATTAGTTTAATATTTAATACATTTGTTAATTTTAATGAGATATGTACATCTGAGAAAAATAGTTTCCAATACTAAGAAATATCTTGAAGTATCTTCCAGTTCTTGCAGTCATTAGATTTTAATGACATCCGTCTCTATGGCGGGATGAACTGTGTTGCTCATGGATGCGCGGATCATTGTTAACCCTGTGCAAAGTGGGCCGTTACACGATAGCAACTTGTGTTTTACAGCGACAATATAAATAATCATATTATTTATACATTTATTTTTCTTATTAAATTTTATGATCAGGTTGCACAAATTATGAGAAATTAGTTTAATATTTAATAAATTTGTTATTATTAATGAGATTTGTACATCTGAGAAAAATATTTTACAATAATGGGAAATTCTCGATAGATCTCGTGAGAGGTTTAGAGCAAAGCGTAGAAATAGCATCCTATGTAGAGAGAGGCACCTAGATCCCTGCGTCAGTTAAAACTGTGCCGATGATTGAGCATTGTTATCGCCAAAGGGTGGGATGCAGCGTTCCAGGTGGGCCTGTAGTGGTACATAGCGTGTTATGCAGATTTTGTAGGATGTGAGTTTCCTGAGAACTGGTGGCGGTCGTGGTGGGGGTCTGCTATTAATTATAAATGGTTTGCGCATTTGTTAAAGACGACAAAGATGCAAATCATTGTCTTCCGAAAGCGGTCCCCACCCCGGGCCGCGCCCGCTCGTGATCCGTCCGTGCCACGCCCGATCAACGCGACCATTCTCGCACCGTGGACATACGGCCCGTGGAGTTCGTTTGACTTAGTGTTCGAAAGTTGTATTTCCTTACGCAAAGAATATTTATATTTAATAGCGAACCTCGATTCTCAGAAAACTCATTTCCTGTCATGAATAGATTTCCATTTTGTGTAACACGAGACAAAAAAAAAAAAATGGATATTTGAGCAAATAACGTTTGCTGTGTGTGCTCTTGTGGGTCTCATAAAATCATCAGGCCACACTTTGTGCCCCCTTGTTTCAACTGATATAAAATGTGGGATTGATTTTCTAGTTATTAGCTAACAAACTGATTCTTGCAGAAATGCCTAATAATAGAAAGGACTTAAAAATAAACCATTCTTTATGACATTAAAAATCTAGTATTAATATACTTCCATTGGTCATAAATTGGGGGATCGATTTTCTGTTGTTATTAAGTAATAAAATGATCCCTCTATTATTAGTTCGCTTTAATATAACAATTAAAAAATAGATTTAAATATTCGCGTATGAGAACCTAATAATAGAAAGGACTTAAAAATATGACTTCATTTTTTACGACATTGCTAATCTAGCGTTAATAGTGTTTCATTGGTCATAAATTGAGGGAACGATTTACTGTTGTTATTAAGTAATAAAATGATCCCTCTATTATTAGTTCATTTTAATATAACAATTAGAAAAATAGATTTAAAGATTCCTGTATGAGAACCTAATAATAGAAAGGACTTAAAAATATGCCTTCATTTTTTACAACATTGTTAATCTAGCGTTAATATAGTTTCATTGGTTATAAATTTGGGGGATCGATTTTATGTAGTTATTAAGTAATAAAATGATCCCCCTATTATTAATTCGTTTTAATATAACAAAAAAAAAATAGATTTAAAGATTCCTGTATGAGAACCTAATAACAGAAAGTACTTAAATAATAAAATGGTCCCCCATTATTAGTTGATTTTTGTATAACTAGGAAAGTAAGTATATTCAGAACCGGGGTCTGCTATTAAGTATAAATGGTTTGCGCCTTTGCATGTCTCTTTCCGGTTTGGAATAGATTCCCATTTCGTGTATTATGTAACCAAAAAAATAACAAAAAAAGATTTATGGCTATTTAAGGAATGTTTCTGCTGATCTTGCGGGCTTCATAAATTCATTAGGTGGGCCGTATTCGGATCCCGGGTCATAGTTTGCCAACCCCTTCTCTATAGCTTAACTCACTGCAATTTTCCAAGAATTTGTCGTAAAGATCCAATTTGCCTATTTTTGTATATTTCTTGTAAGTCTTTAATTTCTAAATTATTTCATTAATTTTTTTTAGCTAAAGTTGAGGGTTACGACAAGACTTCCATTCCCAGTTGGCATGCAATTCTTTGCCCGTAACCCCCAGAAAACCTTAACTGAGATCCTCAAAAATAAATAAATATTTTTTCTCCCAGTTTTTGAGAATATATTTCTTAAGATTCTTTTCCCTTCGTAATTCGTCGCGCGGGAAATGTTTCGGTGGGTCTCTCTTCCACCCTGTCAGGTTGAATCTTTTCACGATGTACACCAATGGAATCCAAATAAGAATAAAGATGATGAGCATAGAGGCAATAAAGAGGCTCCAGCCGGGCCACGGCATGTCAATTTTGGTAGCCTGAAGAAAAAGGAACATGAATCAGGACAAGAAAAAGCCGTAAAATGTTCAACTCAACACAAAAAAGACACCCTCTTTTAGTAAAATGAAAGGCATGGTTTGATGCCTACATTTATGGCAACAAGAAAATATTATTTTTATTATGAATTAAGATATTAAATTAATAGGAAGTAATGAAAGCTAAATAAACTTTCTATAGTCATTATTACATTTTAATGGAGATAAAGAATTGTCAATAAAAATTAATAATGCTTGACAATGCTTCATCTAATAATAATAAAATCAAAGAAAAAGTTACTACTAATAATAATAATGTAAATAAAGCAACAGAAATTACAATGAAAGATTGACAAACATTATTAATTTTGAACTAGTCTATGTTTCATCTAATAATAATAAAATTCAAGATAATATTCCTACTAATACTATTAGTGTAAATAAAGCAAGTGAAATTAAGAAGAAATACATTTTCGTCAAATTCTCCAAATATTCACGCTATATTGTTTGTTTACTAATCTTGAAATTGATTTGACTTTTCAGAATATGTATTTTCACTTTCACTTTTACTTTTACTTTTATTTATTCATTTTTTTTTTTTTTACTGCGGATGAAAAAGGAATTCAGTAAATACATAAAAATAGAAAGAAGTTTAAGACAAGGATGTGTCTTCTCACCAGACTTATTCAACCTTTACAGTGAAGCAATCCCGAGAGAACTAGATCGCCTAGCAACATGTTTATTGGCGGAGACAATCTTAACCACATGATATGAAAATGACACAGTACTGATAGCAGACATAGAAAAGAAACTTCAGGAACTCCTGTAGAAAGTAAAGGAAAGCGAGAAGAAAGGACTAACGATTAATTGTAAGAAGATAGAATGTATAGTTGTCAGCTAGAGGACCAGCCCAAGATGTAAATGACGAAATGAATATATCATAATGAAACAAGTACGAGAATTCAAATATCTGGGAAGTGTTTTAAAAGAAGATAAAATGTGACACCGAAAACCGAATAGCGAAAGATGCCTCCCAAAAGCTAAGCAAAATATAAAGAAATAAGAAAAATTCATTAGAAACAAACAACAGAATACTGAACCGTTATGTAATATCGGTCCTTCTATGTAATAAGGTACTTTTCTTGTTGATTTAATGGTTGAAAGGTTTTATCCCCATAACATGTAAAATTGACTATAAAATGTTATTTTGCTTATTTTGTATTTATTAATTTAATACCTTAACGCATAATAAAAATAATATTATTCTTGTTGCCAGAAATGAAGGCATCAAAATATGTCTTTCATTTCACTAAAAACAGGTTGACATTTTATAAATGTAATTATAATTTTTGAATTTTATAAATGTAATTATAATTTTTGAAAAAAAAAAAAATTTTTTTTCGAACATTCCTTTCATGCAGCAATTCGTCGGGCACTTCGACCAGGTCTAATGGTTAGCAAGCTGGTCTCGTTAAACTGAATAGAGAGTTTTTATCGTTACTGGGTGCCAAATACTGTTGGACAATCTCCTTACAGATGAAGAAGAGACTTGAAGTAACGGAAATGTCGTCCTGTAGAAGGATACTGAGACCATCATGGACTGAACATGCGACTAATTAGGAAGTTTTATGGAAAATAGAAACAAAAGCGTCGCCTATATTTGCAATCGGAAAATGACAGCTGAAACTACTAGGATACATAATGAGAAAAGACAACTTGGAGAATTTGACACTCACATGAAAATATTGAAGACAAGACGGACAGCGGAAAACAGTGCATAACCTACCTAATGGACTTGTGCAAATGGATGGCGGGACAAGGAATGGGAGAGCTGGTATTTATCAATCCACCCACGAGGATCGAATGTGGCACAAGGCCGGTTTAATGTGGGTAGCCCGCGAGCCTGTAGGCTCGGCCAAAAATATGACCTTTGAACCCGCCTAGACGGGTTCAGGTCCTGTCTACCTCCCCGAAGGAAACCCTGCCCTTCGGCAAAGTTTCCTCCGAGTTCCTCTCTGCATTAGAGAGTTCGACAGAAGCCAGCCCGGATGATCACAGAGCACAGATACTACACTTTGATCCTAAACGGACCGAGCAGCTTGTTCAGGAATGGGAGAGCTAGCAGAAAGACAAACCTTACTAAGATCTATAAAAGATAGAAAGTGGTGGAGAGTTATGATCGTCCACGTTTTGAAGGGATATAGCACATAGAAGAAGAAGGAGGAGGAGGGGCTGTAGAGTAAAAAATTCATCACATACAAGGCCACGTAGACACTTTCAGTCAGTTATGTTCCATGCGTGATACATGACTGACGGGATTTTTTTTCCAGCAGTAGGTTGCCATTTCTTTCTGCAGTAGAACAGTTGGCATCCAAGGCTATAGAACCAGGTCTGTCCTACTTTTTACTCATAGCTGGCGGGGGGAGAAGAAGAGGATTAGCACATAAGTGAACGTAATGGATTCAACTGGAATTCGAACTCGGATCTCCGATTGCTCAATCCGCTATCCATTACTCCACCGTGCCTCCGTAGACGCTCTAGAACTTTATTAAAACTGTAAAGTGAGGGTTGGACAGCTGCAGTCCATATACGGAAGCAGTACTCCACTTTTATTATGATCTGGCTCTTATGAAGTTAGAAGGTGTCAGGTACTTCCCGGAGCGGTATAGGGAACCGACCATCTTTCCCCGGATCGTACAAGAAACAGACGGTTTTCCCACCATCTTCATGCTGCCGAGTTTTATTAAAATAACGTCGAAAACTCTTCGACCATTAAATCAACAGGAAAAGTACCTTCTCACAAGATTTGAACTAGCATCCAATACCTCAAGATTTTGCCTTTCCTGCATCACACCTTAACAAGTTCGGTCACAGAAATTTAAGACAAAGCTCAAGTTTGGATACTAACTGTTGCATAATCGAAAGATACCTCCTTACTCGCGGTCTTGCATTCTGTAATTGATTTCACTATTATTTTCTGACTAGTTTTTTCTTTATTAAAACGTTCAGGACTACTTAAAATGACTGGTCCGCTTGTAAAAAATATAGGGTATTTTTTTGTGTGGTGGGGTGGTAATATTTGTAGATTAATATTCAGTAAACCTTCCTGTTCTCTATTTACATTATTCGGACTATTGTCCTCATCTTTGTCGACATATTTATTACAACGTTTCAGCCGTTGTACGCTCCGGCCTTCTTCAGGTGGTTGGAATGTCGAACTGAACCCTTTATTTCGCTCACTGGGGTAGACTGTTCTAGTTCCACGTACCATGTTTAATGGATGCCAGTTATCAGTGGAGAACTTTCAGGGGGGAAAAATTAACAGGAGATAACTGATATTCCTGACATTTGTTAGAATAGAAAAAAATATTGGGTTTTTTTTTATCATTTTAGAAGAGGGTCCTATTAATAATATAAATACAGTGTCAAATCGATCCCTGAATTTTTAAAGTGCTATCTGTTCTTAGTTTTTATTTACAAATAACCCTAGTCCGGGGATGACGATAAACTCCACCCGACAGTAAGACCACTAATTGGGAGATTGGAGGTTTTGAGAAGCGTGAAACCACCTTTTAATTGCTGCTGTTGTTCCAAGGTTCATCCTGACCCGGGGTTATAGCTCTTGTTAGGGTCCCAGCTGTGGGAAAATAGTGACCCCTCCGCAAACGAAAGCAAAATACTATGAAAGTATAAAAGCACATTTGTATCGTAAAATTACATACGATGCAATACAATCATAGTACATTTTATAGTAGAATTACCAGCATTTTATCTTTAGTTGAAGACATGCAATTTCGTTCAAAGTATATTTAGTTGGAACTATAAAATTGTGATCAAAATATTTAAATTTCGGCATTAAATAAGCCATAGAGGTTGGTATGCCACCATACTATCTGACCATTAAATAAATAGGAAAAAATAAGCATCAGCTTTCTTGCACGGTGGTTTAACCACTTAGGACGGATAAACCGAAGACAGGTCTCAAGTCTTGTGTACTTACCGTTTCTTTGTCCCAGGTTTCGTAAGTTAAACCTTGGATCATCATCTTCAGGATACTGGCAAACATAATGATAATAATCACCAACGGGGATATGTACTTCCACATAAACAGCCAGTAATAATTGGGTCTTGTTCCAACCATTAATTCGACATCCTCTGCAAATCTGAAAGTGATTTCCAATAGAACATTTTCACTAATTTAAAATAAAAAAGGCAATCTTCAACTTTTGTGACGGCAAAAAAACCCCAAAAAACAACCCCCCCCCAAAAAAAAACAAAATAAACAGCAACAACAAAAAACAGTCTATCAAAAGGACGGTTTTTCGAGGGAGTGAAGGTAGTTAAAATAATAGCGGTTTGACACCACTATTATTTTAACTACCTTCACTCCCTCGGCAATGTTTCTTTTTTTTTTTTTTTTTTTTTTTTCTTAAACCGATAATTAGAATTTTAATAAAACACGAATATATGAAAAGGAATTTATACATTTTCTTTGTTCTCTGGGAATTTACGACAAAAATATCAAACACTATGTAGATTGTTTATTTACGAGAATAATTTTATATTTGCAAGATTCTAAAAATGCGAATAAACTAATGCAATGTAATATTTATCATTTATTAATTTATAAAGAAATAAATATGAAAATTATTTTTTTTATTCATAAATTTATTAAAAAAATGCCTGTGTACAAGAAACTTTAAATAAACAGATACTGACGAATAAATGTAATTATAATTTTAAAAAATATCATGCAGTAATTCGTTGGACATTTCAACGTGGTGCAATGTTTAGCATGCTGGTCTCGTGAGACTGAACAGAGAGTTCAATCCTTGTTGGGTGCCAAATACTTTCGGCCTTCAGACACATTAAAGCTACACTTAGAAAATTGTCATTAATATTAATATTTTTACAAAATTATGAAAAAATATGTTTTCATAATAATTTATAAAATTTTAATAAATATTGTATTGTAGACTGTTTACATATTTTGCTAATTTTTTATTCAATTTTTGAATAAAAAAATTATTTTCATATTTATTTCTTTATAAAATTGTATATAATAAATATTGCATTGTAGATTGTTTACATATTTTGCTAATTTTCTAGGTTTTTATTCAATTTTTGAATAAAATTATTTTAACATTTATTTACTTATAAAATTGTATATAATAAATATTGCATTGTAGATTGTTTACATATTTTGCTAATTTTCTAGTTTTTATTCAATTTTTGAATAAAATTATTTTAACATTTATTTATTTATAAAATTGTATATAATAAATATTGCATTGTAGATTGTTTACATATTTTGCTAATTTTCTAATTTATTATTGAATTTTTGAATAAAAAATTATTTTAACATTTATTTATTTATAAAATTGTATATAATATTCAATTTTTGAATAAAAAAATTATTTTAACATTTATTTATTTATAAAATTGTATATAATATTCAATTTTTGAATAAAAAATTATTTTAACATTTATTTATTTATAAAATTGCATATAATAAATATTGAATTATAGATGGTTTACTTATTTTCCTAATTTTCTAATTGTCATTCAATTTTTGAATAAAAAAAATTCTTTTCACATTTATTTCTTTATGAAATGGTAAATAATAAATATAAATCTTTATAAAAGGCAAAAAATAAATATCGAATTGTACTTGTCCTCGTGAGCATTATATTTTCTAAGACACTCCTTTTGGCCTTGTGGCACATTTCTAGTAAATTACCAGGAATAAATATATACTTCTCTCTTTCGTAACTCGACTTTCTGAATGTTTATAATCTTGTAAAAAAACCTTTGCCATGCTAGGGAAGAGGGAAAAACCGCCCTTTTCACTCACCGACATTTTTTTTTTTTTTTTTTGCGGGACCAAAAAAAAATTTTTTTAAAAATGGACAAATGATAACCCCATCATTTTATTTCTTAAATTCTTTCCCTGATAAATCTTATTTAAGAGAAAACTGTCTAACATCATTATAAGTTTAGAATTCGTCCGTGCATTGACTATTGTTGCTACATTTGGCGCTTTTGCAATACTGTTGTGGCCTGTTTAGGGACCAGAAAGAAAGACACGGAAGACGAAGGTAGGTTGAAAAAAAGTATTTTGAAGATATATACAAAACAATAGTGTTAGTAATAAGTAGATTAGCACTGCGTCTACTACACCACTTCACTTCACTCTATCCGTCTCTCGTAGTTTGTATTTATGAGAAGAGGAAGAGTTCATTCTACTGTAGGAGGGTTTACCACAACAGATACACCTAGAGATTTTGGACAAAATCCAAAGAAAAAATCTGAAATGTTATTGATCCTGACCTGACATCTCGTCATCAATCTCTTTCTCGTACTTTCTCGCACTTTCTCGCCACTGTAACATAGAATCCATGTACTATAAATATCTTCATGGCATTTGTTCCGATGAGCATTGCACTTTCCACGTTCCTCCCTTTGGCCTTGTGTCGCATTTTCAGTAAATTACTAGGAGTAAATATTGCTTTCCTCTTTCATAACTCGACTTTCTCAATTCACGTCTCGTACGAGATTTGGTGCTTAGGTCTCATCATTTTACCGTAAGTTTTATTTTAATAAATTTCTTCTCTTACACTTCTCGTCTGTGGAACACTTTTTCCGGCATTTTGCTTTCCTGTCAACTGCAATCTACAAACATTTAAATGCAACGTCAATCGCTATTTTTTTCTATCTTCTTAAATTTCTGTCGTTTTTATTGCTCTCTCTCTCTCCCCCCTCTTTCTTCAGTAACGTTTCCTCAGATTGCATCACTCTTGACATATGTTTATATGCATTTTTTTAACTTGTTTTGGTGTCAGGAACCCCCCCAAAGATTGTAAAAGTATTTTGATAAATCATATATATATATATATATATATATATATATTTATTTATTTATTTATTTATATTAATTTAAAGAAAAAACAGACCACTTTAAGGTTCCATTAGTTATAATCCTCCTTGGGATTATCCATACGGATTACCAAGATTTTCGTTACTTATATATATATATATATATATATATATCTTAAGGCATTTTATATTTATACATTCTTTTTATAGATACAAATATTTAAGTAAATGCTCTGTTCCTAATAAACAGTATTAAACAACATTTACCGGCCTAAATGTCCGAGAAATTTTCACAGAAAATCCTATACGGAACCGTCATTTAGCTTGACGTGCCTTTACCGATTTGGCCACAGAGGCGCGTTCGGTTAGCAAGGTCGAATTTACTGTATTTGAACTTGAATCTTCCATGAATCTCTCACGGACATTCATATCTGCTCATGGCGTATCAAAGGTAAACAAATGACGTCACACATCATGAAATGGACAAAGTCCGACAATTATTTTTTAATACATTTTTATGTTTATACATTCTTTTTATAGATACAAATATTTAAATGCTCTGTTTATAATAAATGAAGGTTCCGTATAGGATACAGGTTCGAAGCGTGTCGGAGGACGAATATTTTCTGTGAAAATTTCTCGGACATTCAGGCCGGTAAATGTTGTTTAATACTGTTTATTATAAACAGAGCATTTACTTAAATATTTGTATCTATCTAAAATGTCTTAAAATAATTGTCGGACTTAGTCCATTTCATTATATATATATATATATATATATATATATATATATATATATACACTCCTGATCAAAAATTTAAGACGACTTGAAATTTTTTTTAAAAAGACTTTTTCATGGAAAAACTTTAAACATTTCTTACTTAAAATTACTAATTTTATAATCTAAAATGTTATGCAGACAAAAAGTTATGTTGGGTTCCGAGGGGCTGAAGCCAGGGATCGCCACACTCGTCAGTCCTAAAACTCAAATTTGACATCGATATGTAAAAAGTTTGAAAATCAATAGTCGAGGTCTCGCATAATGTTTTATATGTACCTGCGTTCAAACGAAGAAAAAGAAAAGAAAAAGTAAAGAAAAGAAAAAAAGAAAAAAAAGAAAAAAAGGAGTACAGAAGAAAATGAAAAAAGAAGAAAAGAAAAAGTTTAAAAAGAAAAAAGAAAAAAGGAAAAAAGGGAAAAAGAAAACAAAGAAAAAGGAAAAAAGGGAAAAAGAAAACAAAGAAAAAAGGAAAAAAGGGAAAAAGAAAACAAGGAAAAAGGCAAAAAGGCAAAAAAAAGGAATAAAGAAGAAAAAGAAAAAGAAAAAAGAAGAAAAGAAAAAGGGAAGAAAGAAAACAGAAAAAGAAAGAAAAGAAAAAAGGAAAAAAGAAAACAAAGAAAAAGGAAAAAAGGCAAAAAAGAAAAAAAGGAATGAAGAAGAAAAGGAAAAAACGAAGAAAAGAAAAAGGGAAGAAAGAAAAGAAAAAAGTAAAAAGGAATAAAGAAGAAAAGGAAAAAAGAAAAAAGAAGAAAAGAAAAAGGGTAGAAAGAAAAAAAAGAAAAAGAAAGAAAAAAGAAAAAAAAGAAAAAGAAAAAACGAAAAAGAAAAAAGAAAAACGAAAAAGAAAAGAACAAAGAAAAAAGGAAAAAAGAAGCGAGCCATAAAATTTAATGTACATAAAAGATAAAGATAGGTGGGAGGTTAATAAATTTGTATTAAATCGACTTACTTGTTCAGGCCGTAAATGTATGATACCGAAATAATTTCAAAGAGGGCTATAACCAGCAAAGGGAAACCGCCCGTAAATTCATCAAACAACAAGAATGTGTAGCTGCCAGACTGATTAGCGAATGCGAACGAGACCAGAAAGGATGTCAGACAAAGTACAGCTGTAATAGAAAAGAGTTTTCTTCATTTTACTGAGACAGACGGATTGTTGCAGAGAGCATTTTAAATGAAACGAAATTTAACCGAATTTAAATTTACTGTCGAATACCCGTCCGGCTGATACAAGTCCAAATAGAAATTCCGTTACATTTATTTCGTATAAGAACATTTTCAGCAAGACATCTATTTTCTAAAGTTCCGTTTGTCATTAATCTAAGTCTATTTGAATTTCCTTTTCTGCGCATAGCTATACCGAACTGACCATGAGAGAAACATTTGAGTAAAAAAAAAACGAGGAAACTATTCCAATAAACATTATATTTTTTTCACTTGTTGAAATAATAGTTTTTAAGAAAATCTAGTTAAACAAGAGACACGGTGGAGTCTGGAGAACGGCTCGGATTGAGGAATTGGAGAGCCGAGTTCGAATTCCAGGCAAATCCATTATATTCACTTACTTGGGAAAGGTATCCTCTTCTCCTCCCAGTAGAATAGATCGGTTTCTATAGCCCTGGATGGCAACTGGTCTAACGCAGAAAGAAAAATGGCAATCTACTGGGGGAAAAAATCTGCCTTGTCAGTCCTGTATCGAAAGATACATGATAGCCTAAGCGTATCACGCATGGCACCGACTTACTTAATTAAAAATATTATTTTTATATTCCGACTTCAGTCGACTAATTTGTCGTAATGTAATATGTCAGACGGTAACAATTGTTAATACGAACGGTGCTCGAAATAAGATCGTAACTAACGTTACCGAGACTAAAATTATAGAATTCTATGCAAATTCTAATAGCTTTTAAAATTACTTAAAGTGCACCTAATACAATGCCCAAGAGCCAGTCAAGGTAGAGGGTTAATGATTGATATGAACGCAAGAGGATGAACTAAGAAGTGAAGGTTATGAGAATATGACGAATAGAAAATTATTGACTCTAGAGTTGAAGAGGTTAAGATGGAAGTGTTCTGGAAAGTAACCACACGAGAGTCAGTTCCACAAAATATCGGTTCTTGGGAAGAAGCTTTCGCAGTGGAACGCCGTTCTTATGAGAGGAATATGTAGGAAATGTGGGTGATTCAATCCTGCGGACGTAGTTAGGCCGGTCTTGCCTGTAACGGTCTGAGTTGTTGGCACTAAAGAATGACGCTTGTTAGAAAATTTGACTTGAAAGTAGCGATAGATTTGTGACGTTACGTCTGTGGGTAAGTGCGCTATAGCTTTAACATTGTAGCAATAGGGTTTAACGCGATCAAATCTGATTGGAACAAGTCATAAAGTACATACGCATTTCTTTATCTTTTCGCTTATATATATATATATATATTTATATTTTAGACATATTTTCATATTCAGGACAGCTAGATAAAGCTGACCATGAGGAAAATATTTGAATAATTTTCTATAATTTTGTATTAATAATAAAAATTAATTCAGTGAACTTACTATTTTCCCTTTGTTTAAATTGTTCCATAGAGTTTTAGGTAAATCTACTTAATTATTACGTAATTTTTCCGCTCTGCTCGACTAAGCATAGTATTCGTTATCTCCTCATTGGAGATGAGAGACCCTGTGACAGCCTTGTTCTCTTTGCACAAAGAGAGGCAGCGTCGGTTTAATATCGACGCTAACTTGGGTACTGGTCAATTTCTGTCATTGGCAGAGAGACATGCGTATAGGCACTCCACATAGTAAACGACCTTGTCTCACATCCCGCCTTAGTGGGGAGGTCAGGTAAATATCATTATATATGATATGTACTCTCTTGTTCTTGGCCTTCAGGCTGAGATCAAGGTGCAATATTTGTTCGTCACCGTTCCTAGGGATTCCAACCCCGTGGTTGCATATTACTCTTTGCAATAAAGGAGGTAGTGTCGGCGTGCCAGTGATCGCCAGTAGTAGGCAATTTTTGTCCTTGTCCCATATTCATGTGTATGGACACCTCACATAAAAAAAAATCTTGTTTCACATGCTGCCTTAGTGGGGAGGTCAAGTAAATATCATCTGATCTGATCTGATGAATTGTGGAAATAAAAACCTCCAGCGCGATGATTAGGCTATTTTTGACTAGCAGCATGGCCCGGCGTTGCCCGTGCTTGATTAAAAAATCGTACGACTCATACAGCAATCACTATCACTTGACTTAAAATATTTTTGCCCTTCCCTGACTTTAAAGGAGTGCCCTTTGCCGTGCTGATGTTGCTACATGCCTTACTTCTCACACTGCGAATTTTTTCTAAGCTCTAACTAAACATTAAATCTGTTACGAAAAAAGAACGAAACAAAATGAACACAAAACGATCAGCTTTAAAAAAGGACTCGTAACTGGAAAAACCGAATGAAAAAAGAATGCTAACAACAAATACTTTTTCACTCCCAACCCAGTTCTGCGGAATCAGAATCAATGTTGAGTTTAAGCAAGCGAATGAGCCAATTGGAGTAAAGTGCCATGCAGGTTTAAATTTTTCTCACTTGTGACGAATGCAGCTATCGATTTTTTTTGCATGCTAATATGCTAGTTAACATTCGTGTCAGTCAGCTGTTGGCTCTCAGGCTGGCCAATAGAATCTTTCTGCCTATTCGTGGCAGCCAGCTATAGGCTATCTCTCCGGCCAGTACAAAATGGCCGCAAAGTACATGAAAACTGCCGTAGAATCATGAAAAAATCGATTCTTTCCACTATCGACGGGAGTTGGAAAATGCAAAGTCGGTCTTGGGATTCCCGCTAACTTGGAGCATGTGCATATAAAGTTTGGTGCAAATCCGTCAAAAATTGCGGCCGTGCATTCGTTACACACACACACACACATCCTTTTACAGATAAAGATCTGGTCACACCCACATTAAAAAAAGAAATTAAAAATTAAAATTAAAAAAAAAAACTTCTGCCTTATCTCCTCGCTGCGGTTATAGGCGAGTAAATATCATGTTAAGGATGCGGGTTGTTTTATTGATGTATGTGTAGCGTTGCAGCTCAGGCCTGATCCCAGGTTCGTTCGCAGAGTGCAGCTTCTTCCAGTCGAACGCTTATAGTCTTAATACACAAAAAAAAATTATTTGACCACATCGTTTCTTAAGAAAAGAACCATATGACGAAATTTAAGCAGTCACCAAATTTTATTAAGTTCTAACATTGTTGTAAGGGCCGGCTGTAGACGCGTGAGGAAGATGAACGGTCTAACCCAGCGTTCCTCAATCGGGGTTCCCCGGAACCCTAAGGTTCCGCAAAAGGTCTCTAAGGGTTCCGCGAGAACAGGTGAGATAAGCTAATGCACTTTTAACTTTTTATTTAATTTCATATACATAAACAAAACAAACAATATATTCTTGGTTATTGTAATATTGTAATATAGACACCATCCCGTCTAACCTATTATGTTAGGAAAACTCCCTGATAAAGTATTATAAACGAACAGTATAAATTTTATTTAGCATTACCGAAAAATTTGACAAAGAAGTATTAATTTTTCCTTAAACCAGTTATTAAAAAATATATACTATGATGTTTACCACGTGAACTACGGCGAAAATAAAATGAGAAAGATATGGTATGTAATTTTGTTTTTGCGCTGGGGTTCCTTGGGACATGTAATTTATTTTAAGAGTTATGCAAGGGTAAAAAGGCAGAGAAACGCTGGTCTAACCGGTGTGTGCCTTACTTTTCACGTTGCGGCCGCTAAGGATCACTGTCTTATAGAGAACAAACGTTCTTTGTACTCTTAGCTTTCGTTTTAAAAAGTAATTCATCAAGTCCGTACCACTAAGCTGACCTTCTTTGTCAGAGTCATTTGATCTAGTTCTCGTAAGGTCCGCTTCACTCAGCTGACCTTCTTTGTCAAGACGATAATTGTCAAACGATTTCAGATCTCACCATAATCAGCTGACAACTGATATCCCTATATCGGCTCGTGGACACACCGAAATATGATTTAGCCTTACGCGAATTTAAAACAGTCCAACCCTCTTCCTAATTTATATAAATGATCTGCCTAAGAGTATACTCCGATCATTTGTAAATATCTACGATAGAACGGTATATGGGGTCACTTCCAAAACACTCTATGGCAAACGCTTGGCAGCTGATCTCTTCTCTTACCAAGCTTTAACAGCTTAGTGGGGTAATACATTCTAGCCTCTCGCTTCTCTAGCGCTATTTCCATAGGAATTTTTCAGGTGAAACACATTCCTTAGTTCCACCTGTTCTAACCTTCACGGCTAAGACCCACCATGCCACACACATTGTAACGTAATAGAGAACCGACTCCCAGGAGGATGCTTCCCCGATCACTACAATCTTAACCTGGTCAAGTCTAAGCTCAACCGTTATCTTCCCCACATATCTCTATAAACTGTGCTTCTGACTTTGTAATCTTCTACCTTGAAGGTTTCTTGTGCCTTGTATAGGGTGAACGCCATTGTCAAAAAAAAAAGAAAAACAATATTCAGGTTCTAATCTTCACGGTTTAAGATCCACCATTACACGAAAATTGTAACGAACCACCTCCATTTATTGTGTATTCCATTGGGGAGATGTAAGGTCGACTCGAGCACCTTCTTTCTACGAACCGCTGCTTTGTGGAAACTGACTCCCAGGTGGATATTTCCACGATCAGGACAATCTCAACCTGTCCATGCCTATGGTTAACCATTATTTTTCTGGATAATCTGTGCCACTTACTCAGTAATATTCTACCTCGAGTGGCTCTTAGGCCTTCTAGAGGGTAAACAGCATTAGCATTGTAAAATAAATAAATAAAAACTAAGGCGATGATTACTCACCAGGCACGAAGAATTTTTTCTTTTTCAGATCTGGAAACCTGCCTGAATCCATGATGCAGGTTGTCACACATTCGAGCGACCCAAACATAGAATCGAGGCCTAAAGTGATCAGCATGAGAAAAAAAAGAATCGCCCAGACCGGGGGCGCCGGAAATTGGTTTATGGCTTCCGTGAAAGCAATGAACGCCAAGCCGGGGCCCGAAGCCGTCTGCGGTTAAGGAAGAGAAATGCACATAAAAAGAGAGAAAGACGCAGATAGGAAAACAGAATATTCTTTCGAGTAACTATAAAATGTGTTTAATTACAATGGTTTCGTTTGTTTATTTGTTTGTGTTTATGTCTAGCAGCATATCAACACCTCTATGGGTTATTTAATGTCGAAATCTAAATATGAAAATTCAAACTTTATAATTCATTTAAGAGAATGACATTATTTCATGATTAAATTATGATTACTTAGCTGTATGTTTTTTTACCCAATTATCTTACAAAATCAAACGAGGAATGAAAACTTATTCCTCCTTAGAAGAAATGGGATTAATCATAGCAAATTGGTTTTATTTATTGACAATGTATGCCATATAAAATGTATTCATTGCTATAAAAATGTATTGTTGGTCATTTTATTATAAAAATGTATTGTTGGTCATTTTATTATAAAAAAGTATTGTTGGTCATTTTACTATAAAAATGTATTGTTGGTCATTTTACTATAAAAATGTATTTTTGGTTATTTTATTATAAAAATGTATAGTTTGTCATTTTATTATAAAAATGTATTGTTGGTCATTTTACTATAAAAATATATTGTTGGTCATTTTATTATAAAAATGTATTGTTAATCATTTTACTATAAAAATGAATTTTTGATTATTCTATTAGGTTGGTGCAAAAATAATGTAATAATGTCGTTTTTTGACGTTAAAAATTACGTCAAAAAACGACATTATTACGTCATTATTTTTGCACCAACCTATTATAAAAATGTATTTTTGGTCATTTTATTATAAAAATGTATTGTTGGTCATTTTGCTATAAAAATGTATTGCTGGTCATTTTATTATAAAAATGTATTGCTGGTCATTTTGCTATAAAAATGTATTGTTGGTCATTTTATTATAAAAATGTATATTTGGTCATTTTACTATAAAAATGTATTTTTGTTTATTTTATTATAAAAATGAATTTTTGGTTATTCTATTATAAAAATGTATTGTTGATCATTTTATTATAAAAATGTATTGTTGGTCATTTTTCTATAAAAATGTATTGTTGGTCATTTTATTATAAAAATGTATTGTTAGTCATTTTACTATAAAAATGTATTTTTGGTTATTTTATTATAAAAATGTATAGTTGGTCATTTTACTATAAAATGTATTGTTGGTAATTTTACTGTAAAATGTATTGTTAATCATTTTATTATAAAAATGAATTTTTGGTTATTTTATTATAAAAATGTATTGTTGGTCATTTTATTATAAAAATGTATTGTTTTTCATTTTGCTATAAAAATGTATTATTGCTCATTTTGCTATAAAAATGTATTGTTGGTCATTTTATTATAAAAATGTATTGTTTTTCATTTTGCTATAAAAATGTATTGTTGCTCATTTTGCTATAAAAATGTATTGTTGCTCATTTTGCTATAAAAATGTATTGTTGGTCATTTTTTTAAGATGTATGTATTATTTATATTTTTTTGATAAAATGTGCCGCTGGTAATTTTACTATAAAAATGTATGATCCTATAACACTTCATTTAAAAATGTTATTTGTTTAGCAAAATATTCATATTTAGAGAAAGTGTATCTCTACTTCCTGAGATTGACCTAAGAGGTCTGATGGGAGACAAAATAAGGAAGTCAATTTTGACTAGCTGAGCCAGTGTGGGAATGATAGATATAGTGAAAGCGGTTTCAGTGAGTTGTTTTTGAATCGTCAAACAATGTAGACGTGTTTTCTTTCGTGTCTGAAATAGCTCCACAGTAGAGGGGAAATGACTCCCCACTGGATAGAAAGAACATGTCGACATGAGCGTTAATCAAATAGTTAAGTTAAAATTCCCTGTGTTGAACTTCTTTTATCTCTGGACACAAAACAACAAATGAATTGACGCCGTCACCCAAGAACTCCTCAGCACGGGGGGACTATAGAACAATATTCTTTTACACTCAATAACCACTTGCGTAATAGGAGCTGCCTTGCTTGGGATGAAATTATTAAAAAAAAGATTAATGACGCAATGGTATTGTTCAAAATCGTTTCGCAGTATATGTATATATGTTCTTTGTTTGCATTTTTCTCTCGCTCACTTTCATTATCTATCTCAGTCAGTTCATTATCTCTTTTTCTATTCGTTTATGTTCGTATATATCTAACTCACTGACGCACTCTATATCTATGTGACGACGGTCGTCCGTCACTGCACAGCTTGATGACATTCAAGGTCGGTTGGATGCGTATACACCCGGCTATATGCACAGGCTTGACTACTCGGTTGCAATCGAATTCACAAGGAATATTAAAAAATGAAATAAATAAAAAAAAACATCCTTACCGACTCGAGTTCCGCCTGCAGATTGCAAGTAACGTTTCTACCTGTTTCAATGTTCGTTTGTAAACACGATTCATAGCTGACCGAGGCTTTGAAACCTGGAAAACATAAAAACAAGCGTCATTTTATTAACAAGACGTGATTACGTCAATAAATGTTTTGTTACGATCGGCACTATCTTTTCATTTTTTTTCTTTCACACTTTTGTATAACAGGCAAGCTATGTGGGGCGTGTCGTTATATATATATATATATATATATATATAACGACACGAAAATATAGTCTTAAGGTGTGCTATATTTATGGAATAAAGTGCTCAATATCAGAGATAGAGCGTGTGTAAATATAAAAGTGAACATAGAAGTCAACACTTAGAGGTGACAGTCTGTTTCATGCTATATACCTGGCCTGACGATCGCCTCTAAGTGTTGACTTCTATGTTCACTTTTATATATATATATATATATATATATATATATATATATATATATATATATATATAGATAGATAGATAGATATAAACCTACATTTACCGGCCTGAATATTCAAGAAATTTCGTAGAAAATATGTGCTTCCCGAAAATTCATACCGTAAATTTAATTAATACTGTTTAATTAAAGAACAGACCATTTACTTAAATAAATTATATATATTAAAATAATTATTGGAATGAATCCATTTCATAATATATATATATATATATATATATATATATATATATATATATATATATATATATATATATATGTATATATATATATATATATATATATAGAGATAGATAGATAGATAGATAGATATGTGCGAGTGTGTGTGAGTAGGTGTGTGTGTGTGTATATATGCATATATACGTAGATACCTGTATATATATATATATATACATTCATTCATATGTGTGTGTGTATATATATATATATATGTGTGTGTGTGTGTGTGTGTGTGTAAATGTATGCATGCATGTTCAACTAATATAGACAAAAAACTACTCCAGAGAAAATAAATTAGGTTTTACCAATATGAAAAAAGATACTATTACAGTGAAAACAAGTTGCGTTTAACTGCTATATAAAGAAAAACTATTATAGGGAAAATATCTTAGTTTTAACTAATATAGAGAAAATAACTTCAACTAACCTAATATAGAGAATATCACAATTCCTGCAAAGATCGAAGTTCCGCAGTTGATAAATACGACAGTATAGGCATCTTTGAGACAGTTATTGTTTACTGGATTGTACGAAGACATGGCCATGAGTCCACCAAAGGCCAATCCGAGAGAATAAAAAATCTGATTGGCTGCTTCTAGCCACACCTGTGGGTCGGCCAGACGATCAAACTACAAATAAAAAAGAAAATACTTATAAATACAGATTAAATGTCAAATCATTTTGAAATCGATTAAAAGACTATGCCTATAGTGTATAGACTATATCCACATAAGGTAATTTTGGATTTTTTGTTCTATAAAATATATGCTCTGTTATAATAAATACATTGAGCTCTCTCTGTCGATCAGTTTTAATGTCTGATATTACTAGGATCCACCTGCATTATATACCAATGGATCTATTACCTGTACTACACACACACACATACAGACATATATATATATATATATATGATAAATTATAGGTTTATGGTATGATATATTTATTGGTTAAAGTGCTCAACAACAACAACAATAGAGCACATTTAAATATAAATCTGGACATTGAAGTCAACATCCAGAGGCGACAGTCTGTTTCAGGCGAAATTCAATCGTCATATCATGTGCGCTGTATTTCTGCTCCACTATTTATATATACAGGTCAGTGATGCATTGTGTGTAGTCTATAGTATTGCATTATGGGTAGTCCTATTATTCTAACGGTTGTTTTGGTGGGAGGTAACGGTTGCGTTTCGAATTATTCTTGAGGCTATTGAGTGGAAATAATTGTGGATCCGAATGCAGTTTTTTTTTTTAGCTCTTCATAGTTTTGTTGGTTAGCGCTTTTTAATTGTTGGTTGTTATTACTACGTTTTCTTGTGTTTATCTATGCGCACGTGGTTTGTTAATTTGTTTATTATTTACTTAGTTTATTTATTTATTTGTTTGGATTAATATATATATGTATATATATATATATACATATATATATATACAAATATATATATATATATATATGTATGTATATATAAATAAAAAGAAAGAACAGTAAGATATATAATCCGGTGTTCTTATAGATATTTTTATTTTTACAAAATAGTGCTCAATGTAAATTTTCAGAGCATTAATATAAATTAATTGATTTAAAATATGTTTTTTTCGCTACACAGTTCTAACCAAGTTTCAAAAATGGAAATTACTCCAAAATTCGCTTGGGGGTGAAATGGAACTAATGTCTTTAATTTAATTACAAAATTAAATTCGGAGCTTTCAGTTTCCATTTTTGAAACATGGTTAGAACTGTGTAGCGAAAAAAAACATATTTTAAATCAATTAATTTATAATATATATATATATATATATATATATATATATATATATATATATATATATGGTGGGCCAAAAGTAAGTATTCTGTTGTTTAATGATTTATATATTGACATGAATTTTTATTTTTTACAGTCGAGAAAAAGAAAATGGATTATAACGCAGTAGTTGATGATTGAAAATGCCGATCACGTGCGCAAAACGTGGATAGGGGCATTTGACTCTGATCCACCAAGATAGCTCACAATTTATCGTGTAAAAAGAAAGATTTGAAAAAAGAAAAAAAAAAACAGGTTCAGTGCTTAAGGAAAGGTTAAATGAGGTCATTTCGGGCGCTTACAGATTAAACAGTATTAAACAAATATAATTTAATAATTGTAAATATATAATTTAATTGATATAATTTAATAATTGTCAATATAATAAAAAGTAATCTGTTAAGTGTATGTATACCTGTATAATAGTAATAATAGCTGCCCACTCCTATTCGAGGATACCCGTCTACTATAGTGGCTAACCAATCCCTATTGCAGACTCTCGCTCAGGCATATCTGTGCTTGCTCAACACCCACAGAGCCCGCCTGTGATTTATACAGCAACTATGCTGAACAGACCTTAGTTACAGTTTCTGGGAGAGAGCTTGTTATCTAGCCTGAACAACAATTTGAACAAAGCCAGCTCACTCAGTCTCTCGGCCACGATGACTTTAAGATTTCCGTCTATCTAATTTCACTTTGTAAAAGGCTTGGGTAAACACGCTGGCATCGACCTCGATCCATTCCGATAACATCTGCTTCCTGACAGGGGGAAATTCGAATACGGGTCTCCTAGTCAGAAAGCGAACGTTCTTACCACTCGGCCACGCGCCCATATCCACCTTGCATATATAGGATTAATGCAAATAAAATTTGTCATTTAGCTGATTGCTGTTATGTTACCTATTAGACGAAGCCTTTTTGTAATTGTTCACTCCACTCGTCGGCAGACTTCCGCAATATATATATATATATATATATATATATATATATATATATATCAGAAATATAATTATTTATCTTACATTAATTACACAACTCCGAGTTTCATGTCAAACCAATATATATTAAAAAGCTCTGTTATTTAACAGTGAGCATTGTTTTCCTTACACTATAAAGTATTTATATGTATATGTGTACAATCGCTCGGTCGTATACCTAACTATATTTACCCATTTGGTTATACACCCCCCTATATATATATATATATATATATATATATATATATATATATATATATTAATGCCTTTCCCAAGGGTATTAGTACGTAAGTGAAGGTAATGGATTCGACTGGATTTCGAACTCGGCTCTCCGATTCCTCAATCCAAGCCGCTATCCATTACTCTACTGTGCCTTCTCCCTCCAGCTATGGGTAAATAGCAGGACAGACTGTGTTCTATAGCCTTGGATGGACACTGGCACGTAATGCATCAAATCTCTGTATTCGTCCCTTCAAAAAGTGTGGATGGTCCTGCACGAAACCTTCAGCACTATAATCAAATCTCATGTGCTTGGTGTCGGTTCCTAGGAACTGATCTGCTTGTCCCCCATACGCCGAATTCGACGGGAGAGTCCAGTATATATATATATATATATATATATATATATATATATATATATATATATATATATATATATATATATAGCCCATGACTATATTCGCATGTGTAAGGGCTTTTATCTTTGAACATTTGAGATTCCTAAATTAATCATTGCGTCATTGAGTATGTGTTATATACCGTAACTATGAACACTAATAGGCATGTCCTAATCCTCATAAATACGTTACACAGTATTGTTAGTGGGGGTAATATGCTGTCTAAGTCGTCCATCACTAGCAGTAGTTTACCTACATCACGCCGCTGGAGAGTATTGTATTTTGTTGATGTCATAAAGATTACCATTTTATTTCCAACCTTCGTTTTGGTTATTCCTCATTCAGTAACCCTTGCTAGGTTACAACAGTAACATAACTTGAAGAAGACAGACGTAATGTTGAAATATTGTCACATAGTTTTTTAAAATTTCTTTTCTTTTCTTTAATTGTGAACTTTAAGTGTTGGAATAATAATAATAATAATAATAATAATAATAATAATAATAATAATAATAATAATAACTTTATTATTTGTGGGTACTTTTGTTTCAGTTGGCTTCCCATATTTTTAAAACTAGGTGAATTATATATATATATATATATATATATATATATATATAATTTAGGAGATCAGTTGATTTCACTACCTTGGTTTCAAACTTACGGTATTCTCGAGCGATTTTTATTAATTGCCCTCCCAATGCTTTAGTTAAAAAAGCTGTTATATACCTATGAACACTAATTGGTAGGTCCCAATTCTAATAAATACGTTGGACACTATTGAAAGTGGGGGTAATATGTTGTCTAAGTAGTCCACCAATAGCAGTGGTTTACCTACTTCACACCGCTGGCGAGTATTGTATTTTGTTGATATTATAAAGATTACCATTTTCATTTCCAACCTCCGTTTTGGTTATTCCTCATTCAGTAACCTTTTCTAGGTTACAACATTATGCTATATTAACATTTATGTTACCCTCATTAATTCTTTACCTTTGCTTTTTATCATTGCATAAGGCCACATTGATATATGGTGGTATACGGCGCTGCCATAATGTAAGTTCGCCGCCTACCTTTGGGCGTCCAACACGGACCGAAAGGCGCGCAGTGAGAGAATGGACTTTACGGTGAGCTTCTTTCCCAACGTTATCGCGTAGTTAAATGCAGGGATGGAGATAAACTGACTTACCTTTGGTAAAAACATATGGACCAATCCGACATGGAAATTTTTCAGAGTCACACCACGGAAGAAAAAGATGACTAAAACGACGTAAGGAAATGTTGCTGTGAAATAAACAACCTGGAAACAAAGAGCAATAAAGATTCCGATAAATTTTGATGTCGAAAGAAATTCGAGAATGAATTATCATTATTTATATTATTTACACTATGACTATAGTCTACTGACAACATCTTAGTTGTTATTATCACAAAGTTTCGGTCATTGAATCCTCCTCGCCTTCATCAGGTCATTGTTGAACCGGATACCGTTTAGAGAATTAAAAACCCAAACTTTTATTTAATCTACAGGGGTAAATTGCTCTTATTTCGCTGACCATGATGAGAAATGACAGTAAGGGTCCGATAAGAAGCAATAAGAAAAAGAGAAAACTCGCTGACTGTAGTCAGATATAAGAAGGAACAGCATTCCCAGCAGTAGGCAGATTAGGTTAAAGGCTACAAAATCTACACTCAGGATTGTCCCACGGGATAACAGCCTAGTGGATTGAAGCGTTGACATTTGGAAACATATTAATTATGAGTTCAATCCTTGGGTCGAACAGTGCAGTTTCAGACTCAGTGGAAACAAGACGAGCAATAACTGAAAAGTAATAAAAAAGTACAAGATTTTCGTTTTTACAGCTTATCAACTCTTTGCAGGTTATTTAAAGCCAGAAATGATTCAGATTGTAAGAATTGTTTTTTTGAGATAATAATGGTTTGAGTGATAAGTCTTACTAATTAACCCATAGCTAGGGGGAAGAGATGGATTTATGCCTTTTCCCAAGGATATTTGCGCATAAGTGAATATAATGAACTCAAATGGAATTTGAACTCGGCTCTCTGACTAACAATTCTGAGCCATTATCGATTGCACCACCTGCACATCCAAACGGATATTGAGCACTTTTACCTATAAATATAGCATACCTTAAAACTATTACCAATAATTTCTCTTGAGGGATAACGTGTAAACCGTAGTAGTGCACTGTAAATAAGTTTATAATAAAAATACATCGTAATTATAATTTTACTATAGAAATTCAATTAAAAGAAATTAATAAAAACTGCCTTGTAAATGATGTTACTATAAATATGCACTGAAAATATTTGTAATATCGAAATTCATGTAACAACAATAACAATAATAATACTATTAATAATAATAATAATAATAATAATAATAATAATAACAATAATAATACTATTAATAACAATAATAATAATAATAATAATAATAATATTTAAATTAATAATAATAATAATAATAATAATAATAATTGTCGTATCTGGAATAGACACAAAATTCTTAACACGAAACTTATAATTGCCAAGTCACACCGGAAGAACTAAAACTATCCAATCCTTGGTATGACGATGAAATACATCCGACAGCAAGGGCTCTGATCGGGAGATTTTGAAGAGCGAAGACTTGAAGAATTGAAGACAATTATTATTATTATTATTATTATTATTATTATTATTATTATTATTATTTCTTAATTGTTGTTGTTCCCAGGTCCACCCAGACCCGGGGTGGTAGCGCCTGTTAGGGTCCCAGCTATAGGCAAATAGTGAGTCCCATCCCCACAAACGAAAATACAACGAAGGTATAAAAACACATTTTAATAGTAAAAATACCAGCAGTACATTTTTAGATAACAAAAAGACCAATAATACATAATCAGCAATACATTTAATCTGAAAGTATACACTTGCGTTCAAAATATTTGGCATTAAATAAACCTTAGAGGTTCAACTGACTTGAAATTTAACAGCTACATTGAATCAATAGCTGCATCTACTGCAAGGAAAGTTTATTCATTGTGTCATGCCAGAAGGTTTTTCTCGTCAGAATTCATCTTGCACATTTACAAATCTACCATTCGACCGTACATTGAATACTGCAGCCATATCTGGTCTGGTGCTCCTGCTTCTCATCTCGAGATTCTTGGCAAAATCCAAAGAAGGATCTGTAATTTAACAGATCCTGTCTTGGCATCTCGACTTCAGTCACTTTCTCACCGACGTTACGTGGCTTCCCACTGTCTTTTCTACACATTTTTTCATGGCAGCTGCTCTGAGAATATTTTTCTTTTTTTGTCTGGTGCCTTCATTACATGAATTTAAGCGTGATACTAGACAAAATCTCGGTTCCCCTCTTTTACTGTTGAAATAGTTAAATGCAACCGCCACTTCTACACCAGTTTCTTTTCTCGCACTTCCCGACAGTGGAGTTCCCTTCCGCTTACTTGCTTACCTGATAACTACAATCTTCTAAAATTTAAATGCAACGTCAATCGCTATCTTCTGTCGTCTTGAACCCGGTTCATCTTTTATCCTTTCATCAGTCCCCTCTATACCCAGTCTTTTCTCTTACTTTCACTCTCTGTAACCCCCCGCGTACTAGTGGCATTTCCACCTTGCTTGGGGTGAATTGAATAAAACAAAAGAAAAAAAGACTTACCTTTCCGGAGGAGGCGATTCCATGAATCATACAGAAGAAAACTATAATCCAAGCAAAAAGAATGCAAAGTTCAATATGCCAAAGCATGTGCCCGTTCTCTTCTATGGATGAAGAGACGTCCAGAGTTGACCGGTACCAGAAGTAGGCAGTTGGACCCGCCAACTAAAAGAAAGAAATTTACAAATAAACAAAGTTACTACGTAATCTTGCAGGTCATTTAACTAGATTTGTTAGTAGTAAACAACACCAAGCAAACATATCAGAGAGGCGGTTTTTCAGTTCCACCATAGAAAGTATTTGCCCCTTGCCAGAGATTGATTTGTTACAGCTTCTCGGTTTATTTATTGTTTCACTAATGTGTTTTTGGTTATATAAAGCCGGATATTATTTTTAGATTATAAGAATGTTTTTGAGATAATCATAATTTACTAGCTGGGGGGAGAAGAAGTCGGTTCATACCTTTCCCAAGGGAATTTGCGCGTAAGTGAATATAACGAACTCGGGACTCCGATTTCCAATTCCGAGCCATTATTAATTTACACCACTTACACATCCAAGCTTACAACACCTAATATTTCCAAATGGTCACCCGTCTAGGTACTGACCAGTCTCGACGTTGCTGAACTTCGTTGATCGTACGAGAACCGGTGTATCAACGCCATACGGCCGTAGACCGTGGATTATTTAAAACCGAAATATATTTTTTGTGAGTGAATATTGCATGGAGAGGGCAAGGGGAAACCACTTCACAATCTTTCCCAAGAAATCATGACAAGTCATAGATAGTAAAGAAGTGGATGTTGTGGAGAGCCAATACCACCTACGTCCTGAAGAGAGAAAGACTACTCTGAATTCAAAGCCGGGAAGAAGGCAACGGGAAACCATTCCACTTCAGAGATAACAAAGAAAACAGACGATATAAATGTCTGGATCCAGAGTTTTTTTTATTGATTGATTTTTACGGTTTATCAACCCTTTGTCGGTTAGTTAAAGCCGAAAAATATATTGGATTGTGATATAATGGAATATGCATACACCTGTGTTCGCCCTCATTGGAATGTGATTGGATGGTGTCCGTCATAAATACCGAGGGACGTGTAGGAGAGTCAGGAGAGCGTTAGTCTGAGAGCTAAGTCTATAACGACGCCCATTGGACTACGCCATTGATCTACACTTCTTACCTGTGACTACGACGCGTACCAGTCGATTACTGCTACCTTATTTTACTTGGTTATAGTAGCCAAAACCACTTAGCTACTTCGTTCAAATAGATCCCTTAAAACCACTTAGCTACTTCGTTCAAATAGATCCCTTTCCGGGACATATCAGATTTGTAACAGTAAATCTTTCTTGCGAGTGAATATTACATAAATTTTTTTGAAAATAACAATAATTTTTTCAGGTAAGAGTGCTACTATTTAACCCATAGCTTGGGGTGGAGATGGATTCGTACCTTACCCAAGGATATTTGCTCGTAAATGAATGTAACGAAGAAATTCGAACTCGATTCACCAATTTTTCATTCCAAGCCATTATCCATTATACTATATACACCCCCCACCCCGCTAAAGAATTGTGAATGTTATTGAACATGAAGATGATGGTCGTATCAGTGATGAGAACAATGCCAAAACGACTGAAAAAAATACAGGAAAAGGTGGGAATTACCTGAAGAGTTGGAACCATCTAGAAAACAGCTAAGATACTAAAAAGAATGCTGGCGTATTGAGGAGACCCCCTGTTACTTAATTTATTTCTATACTCTCGACTTCCCCCCTTCACTACCGAAGGGAGCTGATTGAGGGTCCTGGACAGTGCTTTGTGACCCTCGCTATCTTATCAACATTTGCGTTTTTCTACCTACATTTATATACGTTAAAAATTAAACTAAGCACAGCTGACTATTAAAGGATGACACATTTGTTGCAGACTAGCAGCATGGCCCGGTGTTGCCCGTGCTTGATTAAAAATTCGTACAACTCATACAGCAATCGCTATCACTTGACTTAAAACATTTTTGCCCTTCCTTGCCTTTAAAGGAGTGCCCTTTGCCGTGCTGGTTTTGCTACATGTTTTACTTCTTGTCTATCTCACATTGCGAATTTTTTCTAAGTTCTATACTAAACATTAAATCTGTTACGAAAAAAGAACTAAACAAAATGAACACAAAACAATCAGCTTTAAAAAAAGGACTCGTAACTGGAAAAACCGAATGAAAAAAGAATGTTAACAACAAATACTTTTCACTCCCAACCCAGTTCTGCGGAATCAGAAACAACGTTGAGTTTAAGCAAGCGAATGAGCCAATTGGAGTAAAGTGCCATGCAGATTTAAATTTTTCCCACTTGTGACGAATGCAGCTATCGATTTTTTTGCATGCTAGTATGCTAGTTAACATTCGTGTCAGTCAGCTGTTGGCTCTCACCCTGGCCAACAGAATCTTCCTGCCTATTCGTGGCAGCCAGCTATAGGCTCTCACTCTGGCCAGTACAAAATGGCCGCAAACTACATGAAAACTGCCGTAAAAGCATGAAAAATCGATTATTTCCACTATCGATGGCATTTGGGAAATGCAAAGTCAGTTTTGGGCTTCCCGCTAACTTGGAGCATGTGCATGTAAATTTTGGTGCAAATCCGTCGAAAATTGCAGCCGTGCATTCGTTACACACACACACACACACACACACACACACACACACACACACACACTGCCTTTTATAGATAGAGATTTTGACGTCATTCTGGCGGGGGGTCTTCTTTTTTTTGTCTAAATACGTGAATTTGTTTTGCTCATGCAAACATTCTGGGATGTTTTTTCTATCTAAATTCGTGGATTTGTTTTGTCCATGCTAATTTTCGAGAAAAACACACTATAAAATGAACTATTTTAGATCCATAATTTTGAACGTGTTAAAATACATCAACTTTTTAACAAGAAAAATATCAAGTTGTTGTTAAAAATTGCCACAAAACATTGATTTACTTAAGATGGAATGATCTATTATGACATGTTGCTAATTTGTATTCAGATATATTTTCAATTTTTCTAGTGGAATTGATCCCCTAAATTGTATTTGATCCGTTATTGTACATAATTAGGTTGCAATAAAATCTGTATTTTATATGAATGCTACCGTATGAAAATTATGAGGTAGTAGAGTGCGGTGGAATTGTATAGATCTGAGGTGTCACAAGACACTTGCAGCCGCCCTACGCACGGTAGAGGGTTACCGATTGTTGTAAGGGAGGGGATATCGGTTAATCCTGGACTTGAAGAGACTGTAGTTTCCATGGAAATTAATCAACAGCCGATCCAGAGGTTCACTATTTACATTATTCGGACTATTGTCCTCATCTTTGTCGCCATATTTATTACAACGTTTCGGCCTTTCAGTATCTGTCTATATTTCTGAGATGACGTATTATGTACACTATTTACATTATTCGGACTATTGTCCTCATCTTTGTCGCCATATTTATTACAACATTGTACGCTCCGGCCTTCTTCAGGTGATTGGAATGTCGAACTGAACCCTTTATTTAGCTCACTGAGGTAGACTGTTCTAGTTCCACGTGCCATGTTTAATGGATGTCAGTTATCAGTTATCTCCTGTTAATTCCCCACTTCAAGTTCACCACTGCCTTAACCGGGTATTGAACTCACACTCTTCGGGTCCAACGCATTTATCCACTGGCGTAGTGGATAAAGGCGTTGGTTAGATCCAGTGACATGACTCCAAAAAAATAAAAAGATAAAAACAGAAATTTAAAGATTGTAGATATGAAAGTAAGGCTTCTCACCTCGCATTCTTTTATTGGCTGGGTTTCGTTCTTGTACCGGGCCCCAGGAACTGGAATCGTCGGACAGGATGACCACAAGAGTTTTGAACGGAAACTTTGACCAAAATAATAGAGGCACCAAGCGATGATTGTGTTGTAGTAAATGCCGACAATATATGACACCATGACACAGGAAAAGCCAATGCCCCCCAAGTACGGTGAGATTTGGCTCCATGTGCCAATGGGTCCATTACGCATGCGCTGACCCATGGCCAGTTCCATATAAAAAATGGGCAGACCCTCAAGGAACAGCATTACTATATAAGGGAGTAAAAATGCACCTAAAAAAGAAAGCAATAAGGATAATAATAACAACAAGAACAACAACAACAACAACAACAATAATAATGATTGATTGATTCGTTTGTTTAACGGTATGTCAACTCATTATAGGTCAATTAATGATCTGTAGACGGACTGGGATGGCCAAAGACGCATTCCAAAAGCTAGGCAGAGTATTACGAGACAGGAGGGTTTCTTTGGTAACAAAGAAAAGAATACTGAGCTGTTACTTGATATCTGTTCTTCCTTACGGCAGCGAATGTTGGACGATTTCCTCGAAGATGAAGAAGAGGCTCGAGGCGACGGACATGTAGTTCTAGAGAAGGATGCTAAGGATACGGACCGAGTGTGTCAGCAACGATGAAGTCTTAGAGAAGGGTGAAAAAACAAGGAAGTGGCTTCTACTTAACATCAAGAAGAGGCAGCTGAAGTTTCTGGGACGCATAATGAGGAAGGAGGGCCTGAAGAATTTGATAATTACGGGTCGAATAGAGGGAAAGAGAGACAAGGGAAAACAATGCGTGATATGCCTGGCGGGCTTAAGCAAGTAGAAACGACATGGCATATAAAAAGAAAGAATGCCGAAATGTAATTTTCTTGGGAGCTTGGAAGTAGTAAAAAATATGTTATTCTGCTTTCACAGTTGAATACATGGCAGAGGATACTCAGCTTTTGGGCCTGTACAGGCTTGTGAAGACATAATTACTAGTGGTGGTGATATGTGTGCTTTATGTTGTAGTTTTGTTGAAGTTATATTTTAGAAGGCAGTTTGATTTCTTTAAGAAATTGTAGGCTATTATATGGATTAATATTATACAAGAGTTTGTCACATTCGTTGCTTGGTAGTATTTTAAACAGATTTGGATGAAGTCGCTACAATTTATTAGTATGTCCGTATTGTTGGTCATTTTACTATAAATAGGCATTGTTGGTAATTTTTTATATAAAAATGTATTGTTTGTATTTTTACTATAAAAAATATTTTATACTTTCATAGTATTTTGTTTTTGTTTGGGGGTTCAATATCTGCCCATAGCTGGGATCCTAACCACTCTGGATCAGGTTGGACCTGTGCACAACAGAATTTAACAGACAGTTCGACTCCTTCAATCTCTCGATCAGAGTCCTCGCTGCCGGATGTAGTTTATCGTCATACCCAGGACTAAATAATAATAGCTAGCCACTCGTCATCGGGAATAGCCGTCTACTAGTGTGACTAGCTAATCCCTATTGAGAACGCTTGCTCAGGCATATTTGTGTTTGTTAAACACCCAGATAGCTCACCTGCGGTTTATACTGCAACTACGCTGAGCGGACCTTAGTTACAGTTTCTGGAAAACAGCATGTTATCTACTGTGATACGCTCAAACCCTCGGTCAAGATGACTTGTGATTTCGTGCTAGCACAGCCATCGATGGCCACTAAGGGTTCTGTCTACCCAATTTCACTCACAAGGCTTGGGCCAACCCGTGGTATGTTTTTCAGGCACTTTCCAAAGGTGTCTCATGCCTTCCTTATAAATCGACCATGGTGAGATTCGAACACTGTGCTCATGGTCAGTACGCGAAAGTTCTAACCACTCGGCTACGGGCCCATACACCCAATACATCATAATCATCATCATCATCATATTCATCATTATCATTATCATCATGATCAGCATCAGAGGCATTTGTGGAAAATAACAGTTACAAGATAAGGGATTTCTTGGTTCAGACAGATCATGTTATTAAAGCCCAAAGACCCGATCTTATTGTTATAGGTAAAGAGGAATAGCAAGTATCAAATTATTGACTTTGCTGTTGAATTTGGTAAAAGAGTGAACTCCAGAGAATTTGAAAAGATGGAAAAAGTACCAGGATCAGACTGTGGAGTTAGACAAAACCTATGGAACTGGACTGGAGAACTAATTTCTATAATAATGTGTACACTTCTTGGAATACCACTTAAAAAAGTGCTTAGAGAAATTTGGGATTTAGACCAGAATTGTAAAGCTCCAGAAAACAGTCATCATTTGCTCTGCAAGGATTCAAATTGAAATATAACTGTAAAACCTCATGCTACCAATATTCTGTAAGTCTGGCTTTAGAGTAAAAGAGGCAGTAGTAGATATGGGGTTTCTCAGTCAGGACAATTCATGATATGGAAGACCAAAGACCCAACCTTATTGTTATAGATAAAGAGAGTAGCAAGTGTCAAGTTATTGACTTTGATGATGCATTTGATACAAAAGTGAACTCCATAAAAACTGAAAAGATAGAAAAATACCAAGATCAAGTTGCGGAGTTGAAAAAAGCTATCAAAGTTAACTTGAAGTAATTCCTGTTGTAATAGGAGCACTTGGAAGATTACCTAAAAATTTGAAAGAGTGCTCAGGGCGAATTAGAATTGTGACCAAGAGCTCCAGAAAACTGTCATCCTTTACTCTGGAAGGATTCTCTGAAAAGTTCTCGAGTTGTTGGCACCATGTCTTAAGAACAGAACTTCCATTGACTACAAAATTGTTTCATTTGAAGAATATGACAACAAAGACAACTTGGGTATTACAACTAGATAGTTGTGAACACATTCAATTGGAGACCGTCAGAGCAGACTCGGTTACCCGAGAGGAAGGAATTCAGTTATCAAAATCTGTCATCAGATTGCACACATTTGGCTGTGATGCATGTACCTGATATAAATTTATCAGGCTTGGGGTCATGACGGGCATACTGGTTTGCTGGCATGCTGATTTCTCACTCAACAACAAAACAACAATAACCACAACAACAACAACAAAACAAGAAAACAAAAAAAAATAATAATAATAATACACTTATAGAAAAGTGCGAGTGAAGAAAAGAAAATACACAATGTTTAACAATATTTCGACAGTATGTCTATCCTCTTAAACATATATTTAAAAAAGCATATTTAAAAAATATACGAGTCTCTGTACAAACGTCGCTTTCTTGAGAGAAACTGATCTCCAATCAATACAACAAATTGAAAGAAAAGCAGGTAGTGTGAATGGAATACAACTTAAACGTGAGGAGTATGATGGGGTTTTTGTCATCTTTTTCGGTTAGTTAGTAAGAATAATTAATCAAATAGATCTTATAAAATCTTTAAATCTTATAAAACTCTCCTGTCATTTTGTTCACCCCCTCCTCTCCGGGGTTAGAGCGTTAGTACTTTGCCTATGTAATTATCTTCATGCTCCTGAAGGGTTGAAAGGTCGGAGGATGCTGAATATTTTTCAGAATGGACACCTTAAAATGTTAAAATTGAAATGCGTTGAAACAAGACTGCAATTGTGTAGCGATTCTTACATGTTTTTGTTGTAATATCTTAAATAATATATATATATATATATATATATATATAGATAGATATTGATAATATTAGTGGTCAATATATATATATATATATATGAGTATTTAGTCAGGAATCCTTCTTTTATGCACATTTCATTGAATAGAACAGACAAGATTTTGCTTTGATTGAGTTTTTTATATAATTTCTCACGCGATCTAATATTTTTTTTTTTGTTTTCGGATGATAAATTATATAAAAACTGTTCGAATGTTCTTTTTATCCGAGCTTGTTGGCAACACTAATATAATAGCATCATCTACATACAAAAAAAAAGGATAAAAAATAATGAAAGCCTTATTAATAAAAACAAAACAACCAACACTTAATAATATTAACTTTGAACATGGACACAATATCTTGACTGTGTTTTTAAAAATGAAAACATTTTATAAAACATACATACAACAAACTATTTCTTATTTAACAGTTAAAATATTTAATCTTTGAAAATGGCTAATTGTATAGCCGAAAGCGATCGGATAAGAACATTCGGATAGTTTTTATATAATTTATGATCCGAAAAGAAAAAAAAATTATTAGTTCGCATGAGAAATTGTATAAAAAACTAAATAAAAGCACCTTGTCTGTCGTATTCAATGAAATGTGTGCACACACACACACACACACACACACACACACACACACACACACACACACACACACACACTCACACATATATATATAATGCAAAATTCCAAGAGCATAGAATCCAGGTAGATCTCAATGTCCAAGACCGAGCAAGAATATAATATAAAAGTCTCAAACACTAATATTCCATAGTTATAATTTATTACATTGGAATAGTAATCACGATCCAATTCATCAGGCCTACAAATTGATATATATATATATATATATATATGAAACGTCCAAAAGAGTTAACTGAACGATTACAAAAAGGGTTCGTCTATGAAACCCCGGAGCTGAGGTGCTGAATATATCAATCAGCTCAGTGAACATTTAATATTTGTATTATTTATAGAGAGATGAAAAGAGAACTCACCGCCTCCGTTCTTCTGGGCCAGATATGGGAATCGCCACACGTTTCCAAGACCAACAGCTAAGCCAATAGCAGCCAGAAGATACTGGATTTTGTTGTCCCAAGAGTCTCGATCAGGATCACGGAAGCTAAGATTGGAAACGGTGCCGAAGCTCGAGCTGATAAGATCGGCAGTTGAACGACCAATTGACGGCGTGTTAGTTGAAGGAGGTTGCTTACCCATATCAATTGTATATACAGGGCCGCCATTAGCGGATGGACCTGTTGGTGTGGAGTTGTAACTCCTGGCAGGCACACGTTCATCTAGTGACCGTCTGTCGCTCGTCGATAAACGGTCTCCCGTGGACAGGCGATCATCGATAGACAGTTTATCAGATCCATTCGTAATTTCGTCTAAGGCTGAAGAGTAGGAACCTGACCGTTTCATGGCGGCAATAAGGAAGTTGGTGTCTTCTACGGTTTCTTCGGTATCAAATGACGAAGAGAATTTAGTGTGGTGCCGTCGTTGTTTGCGGGAGTCTGAAAGTTGCTTGCGACGGAGGAGGCCTCGGACGAGAATACCTGGTAGGAATAAAATAATGAACGTTATAAAAAGTGTAAAGAAATTCTGCCAAATTCGACATATGGCTGTTCTGGCAGATCACAGATCGAAGACGAAAGAACAGGAAAAAAGAATTAAAAATAGTATTTCCTCACCTGAAATAAATTTGTGAATTTTAAGGTGGGGGTTAGACTCATATTAGTAACTGGCAGCATGGCTCGGCGTTTCCCGTGCTTGATTAAAAAATCGTACGACTCATACAGCAATCGCTATCACTTGACTTAAAATATTTTTGCCCTTCCTTGCCTTTAAAGGAGTGCCCTTTGCCGTGCTGATGTTGCTACATGCCTTACTTCTTGCCTATCTCACAATGCGAATTTTTTCTAAGCTCTATACTAAACATTAAATCTGTTACGTAAAAAGAACTAAACAAAATGAACACAAAACGATCAGCTTTAAAAAAAGGACTCGTAACTGGAAAAACCGAATGAAAAAAGAATGTTAACAACAAATACTTTTTCACACCCAACCCAGTTCTACGGAATCAGAATCAACGTTGAGTTTAAGCAAGCGAATGAGCCAATTGGAGTAAAGTGCCATGCAGATTTAAATTTTTCCCACTTGTGACGAATGCAGCAATCGATTTTTTGCATGCTAGTTAACATTCGTGTCAGTAAGCTGTTGGCTCTCACGCTGGCCAGTAGAATCTTCCTGCCTATTCGTGGCAGCCAGCTATAGGCTCTCACTCTGGCCAGTAGAAAATGGCCGCAAACTATATGAAAACTGCCGTAGAAGCATGAAATATCGATTATTTCCAGTATCGATGGGACATGGGAAATGCAAAGTCCGTGTTGGCCTTCCCATGCGCATGTAAATTTTGGTACAAATCCGTCGAAAATTGCAGCCGTGCATTCGTTACGCACACACACACACACACACACACACACACACACACACACACACACACATACACACATACTGCCTTTTATAGATAGAGATAATCAGCCCACTTGGAATTGTCACAAAACGAAACTCGAAGCATGATTGGAAGAAGCTGGAGATTCGGAAACTCTCCAGCTACGAGTGGGCTTGTGAAAATAATCCAGAAATGTCCTAGATCTGAGGAGACATGTCATTTTTAAGGCTTTGAGCGAGTGAATCCTGGGGGTCTTAACAAAGAACACCCTTCTTTGAACATTGTGCGATACAAATTCACAAAGAACTGTACCAAATAACATAAACCCCCCATCACTTGAGAACTACCAACAGTAGTAACACCTAAAATGGATATCATGTGTAACTTGAAGGGAAAATAATGATATAATCAAGATCCTGACGTTCCAGACTACTTCGAACAAAAGGCTAGGAAGGAAAACCCTATAATACTGGAGAGAACGATAAGAGCTAATGGATTTGAGAAATCTGTTTTCCTGAAAAATTGTTTTAGGACAAATCAGTACTGGATGCTCGGTCAATGAATGGCAAATGTTTCCTTGTAGGGAAACGGCTAATATTACCATTATCACTACTCTCTAGAGATAACTATCAGGTATATGGAGGGGGGACATGCAAATAATAATAATAATTTTAGTGGACAAAGGAATAGTTATAAGCTTTGGATAGAAAAACTCGAATACTGTTTTTTGAGAATGGTGCTCTGCACCAAAAATTTGGTTTGGTTTGTTTTACGGCATATCAACCTCAATGGGTTATTTAATGCTGACAAGATTTTTATTGCTGGTAATATTTTTTACGAAAATGTATTGCTGGTAATATATATTTTTTCAAAAATGTATTGTTGGCAATATTTTTAAATGTATTGCTGGTAATTTTTTTTTAAATGTATTGCTGGTAATAATTTTTTCAAAAATATATTATTGATAATATTTTTTTCAAAAATATATTATTGATAATATTTTTTTTCAAATTTTTTGGCTGGTAATAATATATTACTGGTAATAAGTTTTTCTTCAAAATTCATTGCTGGTAATAATTTTTTACAAAAATGTATTGCTGGTATTAAAACCTATTTTTACACTATTTGCCCATAGCAGGGACCCTAACAGGTGTTACCACAGCGAGTCAGGGTGAACCTGGGAACAACAGCAATTAAGAGGCGGTTACACGTTCCTCAAAACGCGCGTGTGTGTGTGTGTGTGTGTGTGTGTGCACATTTCATTGAATACGACAGACAAGGTGCTTTTATTTAGTTTTTTATACAATTTCTCATGCGAACTAATAATTTTTTTTCTTTTCTGATCAGAGACCTTGCTGCCGGAAGTAGTTTATCGTCTTACTCAGGACGCCGCAGCAAAAGTCAAATATGATAAGATTATACACTCCCCAAAAAGAAGTGTGTAGAGGACCTATCGACAGTAAAGAGTGTAGCGAGTGCGTATAAATAGTGAAGTGATACTCCTAAAGAATATGCCGAAACCCCAAAAACTTGTAAATGAAAGCATCGAGAACAAAGAAAAATACTTGAAAAGAAGAATTTAAAAGCAAGAGTGTCAATGGCCGCTTCGTGAACAGTTTCAGAGGGACACCAAGGCGATTATTACAAAAGATTCGTGAGTTTGGTCGGCGAAAGGCGGACTATGGCGAGAGACTGAAAGCTTACTGGTAGCCACCCAAGTGCATGCGCCTGAATACTAATTCGGTCCAGGAGAACATCTACCACATGGATGGAGAAAATGTCACCCGCACCATGAGCCATTGTGGCTTGCTTGCATTGAAAGAATACAAGCAATACCATCTCTATTAGTATCAATGTAGGAAGTACGGACTTAAAACAGAACAGAAATAGTATCGCCACAAACCATAGAATGTGATCGGAAATGACCAAGCCAGGATTTTATGCAATTTCAGCATAAAAAAAACGGATCCTTGAGACAACCAAACCAGATATTATTGCTTAAAAAAAGAAAACGAAAACAAAAAACACACACACAAGAAAATGTCTCAACATATATGCAACTGATTCCGGTGACCATTATATCACGGCTACAGAAATTGAAAAGCTTAAAAATAGACCTTCCAATGTTTCTAATACTTGAATTTCAAAAACTAACAAATTATAAGGACCGGCAAATAAAAGTAACAAAAATGTGGAAACTTAAAACTACAATTATCTCTGTTACGATAGTTGCATTGGGTATGTTAAAGAAGGGTACCGAAAATCATGTGAGCACAATTCCTGGTCACAGCAGCATCTAAGAGCTACAAAAGATTACTTTGCGCGTAACTGCACATGTCAGCATAACCCTCTACATTTAATTAGGCACTTAAAATTACACTCTGGTAAGATGATACTGCAGACAATAATAATAATAATTATTATTATTATATAACATCAAATAGCCTCCCATCTGCATTGGTGTTTATGTAGAAAACATAAACTTGAAGTCGAACAGCAATGGTACCGACAAAAACCAGAGATGGTGATCGAAAACAACCAAGTCAAGATCTTATGGGTGTTCTCCATCCAGTCGGACGACTTCAAACAGATGGCAGGATACTTGTTTGAAACGAAAAAAAACTGTACTGAAGAAGAAGATAATAATAATAATAATAATAATAATAATAATAATAATAATAAAATATTAATAATAATAACTCCTTATTGATATGGCAGACCCTGCAGACTGCAATGTATCTTGGAAGATATTCAAAAAGCTGTCAAAATACAAGGACCTTGAAATCGAAATCTCAATAATGTGGCACATGGGAACATCAACAATCCCTGTTGTAGTTGGAGCCCTAGGATTGGTTGGAAAAGATTCCAGTAGACTAATTGAAGGGATTCCTGGAAGGGATTCCTGAAAGTCCATGTAAACGCCAGATATCAAAGGAAATAATAATAATAATAATAATAGTTGGAGCCCTAGGAATGGTTGGAAAAGATTGCAGTAGACTAATTGAAGGGATTCCTGGAAGTCCATGCCTCAAAGAAATACAAAAAATTGTTCTCACATGTACAGCCCACACTTTACGAAGGGCTGTATCCATGTAATATTTTTTTTTTTTTTTTTTCAGTGGGAAGTGTCATGATGCCATTTCTAACCTTAGGTCCGTGGGCGGGACCCGGAAAGAAATGTGTAAACGCCAGAAATCAAAGAAAATAAAAATAATAATAAGGATCTATATTATAAAAGCAAATCTGCTTCTCTGCCCGGCATACACTAGCTGCGTATAATTTTGCATGAAGAGAGCTCCGTACGACGGGCACGCTACGGAAAGCGGCATTCGAATTTATACCAGAGTTAGCGGCAGTCCGTTGCAGTTTCATAACTGGATTCTGCATGTCTCATTCCATACGTGCCGTAGATGAAGCTTATGAAATCAAGTGTGTACGTCACTTCCTGGCAAGTTGATTTCGACCTTAAACATATTCACGCCATTGCCACTTTCTTCTACTCTGATTTTCTTTCACTTCCAACCAACTCTTGCAAAGCCAAATGGCGATAGAGAATGGATGACGGGAGTAGGTTTTGGCGAAACAGAAACTTTCTAATCCTGAACATGCACGTTTGCAGTGAATTTGGTCATCAACGCCATCATCATAAAGGAAGCGATCAGCATGGAAGAAATTAAATTTTTGGACAAAGATTAAATTTTATATTTCCAATAAGCAAAATACTTTTCTTTATTTCAAACCAAATTTAAGTTGATTACATTTATTTTTTGAAATCGCTAAAATCGGCCATGTTGATAATTCTATCAACACAACATAACATAATTCTTTCTATTAAAAAAATCTTTCCAAAAATTAAATATATTTCTCTGAAACTTTATTTGAGGAAGATAAAGTTTCCGAATTAAAACAAATATTACTTATTTTAGTTTAAAATATCTCAAAAAATATTTCTTTTAATACGGACAAGGGTGTTGTTATATGGTATTGGCACATTTTTTCGCTGACTTGATGTTTACACGATTTATGTAAGGCGAAATACTAGTAGTAAAATTCCATGACGAATCCAACGTAAACGCCATTTTTATATATTTTTCTTAACTATACAATTATCTTAAAAAATTTAAAGTATTTTAAATATTCTAATATTTTAGTGATTTTTAGATACTTTAAATTTATATATAAATCTCCTCCAATTTCTAGCACCGGCTGGAGTTACTTAAACAGATTACCCCGATTCGTAGAAAAATAATTAATTTTTTTTTGGTGGGGGGGATAATTTTCGTAGATTATCAATCTTTCGATTTTTCTCAAGAATCAAAAATATTGATTTTCTTATTTCTTATTTATTTTATTTTTTAATATTGATACAGTATAAAATCGATTCTGATTTTACAGAGATATCGGAAATTCGTTGTCTGTTTACAATTGCTAAATTTGTAAATTGTGTTTACATTATTGATTTCTGCGTAACATAATAGACATTTTTTTTTAATTTACTAAAAACATAAATAAATAAAACGAATATACACGTAAACATGTTGGTAAATACAAAACCACATCAACTACACTTCTGGCCTTCACTTATTCCCATACAACATCATACAGTAACCTACTAGCTTGAGTAGCTTGGGCTTTGTCTTGGGGGAAGATTAGTACAAAACATATTTTTTGCTTTTGCTCTATGTCGGTTTGATCGTTTTGTAAATATCGCGTTGTTGAAGATTTGGTTATTTTTGGTTGAATCATGAAGGCTGATCTTTGAGGTTTTGTTGAAAGTGATGAGTTTAATTTGTTTGTTTTTGCTTTTAGGTATGATATATATATATATATATATATATATATATATATATATATATATATATATATATATATATATATATATATATATATATGAGTTTTCTGTAGTACGAAATTTAAGGATAGCTAGAAATAAGCATAATTTATATGGCATTTTAATGTATATTTTAAAAGCTAAAAAAACAACCGGCTTCGTCACAGCCTTATCAAGTTTATTTCTGGGATATAAATAATATAAACGTGTAAATTTAATTATATATATTCGGTGGACGAATATTTTCGATGGAAATTTCTCGGACATTCAGGCCGGTAAATGTTATTAATACTGTTTATTATAAAACAGAGCATTTACTTAAATACTTGTATCTATAAAAAGAATGTATAAACAAAAATATCTTAAAATAATTGTCGGACTTTGTCCATTTCATAATATATATATATATATATATATATATATATATATATATATATATATATATATAAGAAATGTGTATACACCAGAACTGAATATATATATATATATATATATATATATATATATATATATATATATATATATATATATATATATATATATATGTTTGGATTGATGTGAGTTTGTCACCCTGGGTTTCACGCTTTTGCGATCGTCAGACAAACACACACTTTTCACACACACACACACACACACACATATATATATATATATATATATATATATATATATATATATATATATATATCAGTTCTGGTGTATACACATTTCTTTCCGGGTCCCGTCTAGAGACCTAAGGTCAGAAATGGCATCATGACATTTTCGCAATCGTCAAGTCATGAAGATTGAGTTCAAGTATGCAACAAACTGCCGTCGCTTTGTGTTGACCACAGTGTCCACTTTTATATTTACATACTATATTGAGTACTTTTGCCCATAAATATAGCATATCTTAAAATTATATTCTTATCATATCTATATATCTATAATCCTCAAAATGTGTGTGTACGTAGGTGTGAGTGTGTGTGTGATCGGATGTTGTTTATGCATTTTCACAGTTTTAATCCGATTTCCTTGAAAATTTTTTTTTTTATATACATAATTATTCAGTGTCGGTTTTGAGTTCAAATTGGTTGGAAAAAATTACAACCTTGAAGGGGAAATATAGAAAAAACAGCGTACAATCAATTTAGAGAGTTGAAATCTAACGCAAAAGATTATTAGAATTATATAAAAAAATTATATTATAAATAAAAATTATCGTATACTATTATTATGACGGTCCATTGAAGGGGTTCCTTCCTTGCAAGATTGAGAACGCAAAAACGACTATTTTCAGAGTCACCCCGCAATATTCAAATTGTTAACTCCCATTTGGGGATGTGCCTCAGTTGCACCCAAATGTTGTTACTAATATTGATTTTCGGGTGAGCTGACTTTTAACTTAAACTGCTCCAGTTGAACGGCAAAAATTCCTAGTAATGAAACACCCAGTCGAAGACGGGTTATACTATTACTAGTATATATATATATATATATATATATATATATATATATATATATATATATATATATATATATATGAAATATCTGTTGCGGAACAGTCTCCCGAACGATTGTTTTCTCGATCACTACAAACTAACCTCTTCAAGTCTAGAGTTAGCAATTTTCTCTCCTAAATAGCCTCATAGACTACACTTCTAACCTTCTCTTCTTACACTCATACAGCATAATTCAGTAACCCTCTACCTTGAGTGGCTCCTGGGCCTTGTATTAGGTGGGTGCAAAAATAATGACGTAATAATGTCGTTTTTTGACGTATTTTTTAACGTCAAAAAACGACATTATTAAGTCATTATTTTTGCACCAACCTAATATTAGATGAACATAAGTGTAAAAAAATATGCGCTCATACAATGTAACTCGTAAACGTGGTTATGTTGTTTTGTTTTCAATTGTAAAAGCGAGTCTAATTGTTTCTAAAACACTTGCACTGAACAGGGTGGCCAAAGCTTTGTGGGCAGTCAGGTAATTCGGGCCTTGGGCCAGTTGTCTGTAATTAGTACTTTTTTACCTTTGGCGACCAGCCATGTCTGCTCTGTAAATCTCACCTGTGACAGGTGAGGGAACAACGGGGAGGCGAAGATGGTGGACACAGAGGGACAAAGTGGATTTCGTTTGGCACCTGAAGAACATGAGAACTACTCAACATTATCACCCCCACAACCGCTACCTTTTAGATATTACTCTGTCCGTCTCTTTGATTTGTGGTTTGTTTTTTGTTTTTTTGTTTGTTTTTTTTTTGTTTTTTTTAACTTTCCTCATTTTCTGTTTCTTAATTCTGTATTGAACCGTTTCATGCGTTTCCATTATTTTTGCCTTTCTGTCTTCACTGTTTCTATATTACTTTCTCTCTCTCTCTCTCTCTCTCTCTCTCTCTTTCTTTCTTTCTTTCTCTCTTTCTTTTTTTCTCTTTCTTTCTTTCTTTCTTTCTTTCTTTCTTTCTCTTTCTTTCTTTCTTTCTTTCTCTCTTTCTCTTTCTTTCTTTCTTTCTTTCTTTTATTCTTTTTCTTTCTTTCTTTTTCTCTGTTTGTTTCTATCTCACTCTTTCTTTTTTTCTCTCTCTGTATATTTCTTTCTTGCTTTTCTAATAATGGGCTGTGATTTCTCTTTCTTTCTTTTTTTCTTTCTTTTTTTTTTTTTAAATTATTTTGATATATATCTTTTTTTTTTTTTTTCTATACGCATTTTTCTCTTTTTATATTTCTCTTTGTATTTTGTCTACTGGACTACTTTCTTTTTTTCATTCTTTTTACTGCCCAGTTATTTTTTTTCTTTTTCATCCCATTATTCCTTTTGATTTCCTTACTGTTACTAAATTTTCTATTATTTTCTTTGAAACTTCTATGGACACTTTTTCTTTCTTTCTTCCTATCTTTCTTTCTTTCTTTCTTTCTCATTTTCTTTCTTTCTTTAACATTTATTAAATTTTCTTTCTTTTTTCTTCTTTCTTTCTTTCATTCTTTTTTCATTCTTTCTTTAGCATCAACTTTTTTCTTGCTTCCTTTATTTAAGATGTACTGACATTTTCTTTATCTTTCTTTTTTCTTTGTGTGTTCATTTCTTTCTTTCTTTCTTTCTTTCTTTCTTTCTTTCTTTCTTTCACCAACTATTTTTCTTGCTTTTTTCTTTAAAATCTACTCATTTTTCTTTTTTCTTTCTTCTTTCTTTCTTTTCCTCCCTTCCTTCCTTTATTCCTTCCTTCTTTAACATCAAATATTTTCTTACTGCCTTTATTTAACATCTACTACATTTTCTTTCTTTCTTTCTTTCTTTCTTTCTTTCTTTCTTTCTTTCTTTCTTTCTTTCTTTAATCATCTACTACTTTTGTTCTTGTATTACTTTTCTTTTTTCTTTTAATATCTACTCCCCCTTTCTTTTTTCTTTTAATCTTTCTTTTAACATCTAACACCTTTCTTTTTTCTTTTTTCTTTCTTTCTTCTTTTAATACTTTTCTTTTCATATCTACCCCCTTTCTTTTTCTTTCTTTCTTTCAACATCTATCACCTTTCTTTCTTTTAACATGTATTACCCATTCTTTCTTTCTTTTTGCTACTTTTCTTTTTTCTTTTAATATCTACCATTCTTTCTTTCTTTCTTTCTTTCTTTCTTTCTTTCTTTCTTTCCACTTATTTTCGCTTCCCCGTTCTTACGCGTTAGTATTTTTCCTTGATTCGCATCAACACACAACTACATTCTAATACTGGAGTCGACACGGAGAAAACGGTGAGTAAACATTGTTTAAACAATCGATTAAAAAAAATCTATCTTGCTTTTTTTTTAATCGATGACCGTCTCAATTCGTAGTTCACCTTTGACCCTCTCCAAACAGATTTTTTCCCGCTCAACTTGTTCACCCTTCACCGTTGCATTTGTCGTTTCCCGCACTTGAGTTTCTATCACGTTCTTGCCTTTCTTTCGCACCAGATTCGTCACTCATTGACATGTTTACTTTTTATTTGTAGTTTGCGGGATTCCAAATTACTTAGCATTTCATATAAAAACATAATTAAAAAACAAAAAACAAAAAACAGAACAAAGAACAAACAAACAAATGAATTATTGCTTTTAAAAGAAATTATTCGTTGATATTTCTAATTTTCGTAAGAATATGATTTTGATCCCGGATACAACTCACTCTTCTAAAAGTTCGTTAACTAGAGAGAGTAGAAGTGATTCCCCAAAATATACCTGCTGTAAATCAATATTTGCATTTAGTATTTCGATATTTTTTCGATAATATGACATTTATTCAAATCATTTTTTTCCAATAGAACACAAGACTATAAATACCATGCATTTCCTTTTATTCGTTATTAATGTCTAAAGACCGGCGCACATATAATTTGTTAACTGTCAGTGGCTAAAGAGTGAAAGGCCATTCGTTCTATTAACTTTAAACGATGGGGAGATAGAGAGAGAAATAAAGACACAGTGGTAGAAAGAAAGAAACTAAGAAAGAAAGAAAGAAAGAAAGAAAGAAAGAAAGAAAGAAAGAGAGAAAAAGAAGAAGAAAAGCAGAGAAAGAAGTCGAGACGGAAATGAAGAGAGAAGGTAGAAAAACTGAAAGAAAGGGAAAGAAAGAAAAAAGAATTGTGAAAACGAAAAATTATTGATTTGTTAGAAAGAAAGAAAAAAAGAAAGAAAGAAAGAAAGAAAGAGAGAAAGAAAGAAAGAAAAAAAGAAAGAAAGAACCATTACGGAGAAAAGAGGAAAAAACAACTCTGACTTTTTTTTTTTTTTTTTTGTATTTCTATAAGACAACAGACTAACGGATTAAGAAAGAAAGAAAGAAAGAAAGAAAGAAAGAAAAAAAAAAGCAAAAGAGTGAGTGGGGGAGGAAATAAGGAAAAGAAAGAAAAAGAAAGGAAATGGGGATTAGAGAGAAAAAGAAAGGAAGAGCTAGAAAAAGAAAGGAAGAAGAAGAAAAAGAGGAAGAAGAAGAAGAGAGAGAGAAAGAAAGAGAGCAGTTTATCTAAAGAAACTGTAGTTTATTTAACCTAAAATATCAAAGGTAGAATTTATTTTACTTATATAATCTAAATTTCCATTCACCTTAATTATCTCTCGCGTGACATGAAAAATTCCAAGATTAGTGGATGGGAAATAAAATAAACTCGACTTGACGTGACTATTTAAGAATTTGAATCAAGATTTTAGATTATTGTTTTGTTTTGCAGCAATTTGCAGTGATGAGTGAAACTATCCCGAGCACAATCAATTCTGTGTTCTATTTCTTATCTCCTCTACTAAATTTGTTAGAACTGATCTATATCCCCGACGTATTTCAAGTGTTTAGTATTTACTAATTCAATATACTGATTTTTTTTTTTATGATGGATTCATGGCAGATGACGTCACTGCTTCCATTTCAGTAGCAGATTATAGATTTTGTTTTGGGAAGGTCTACCTTGACTCCTATTTCGTGCAACATTTGCTAAAGGATAACGATTTTTATTCATCGTAAATTATATTACTATAAAATGCATTGTAAAGTAGTTGCTATAGTAATGCACTGAAGAAAGGGATTGTCGATGGTCAGTAATTAAAGCAAGCACTACATACTATTAGGCTGGTGCAAAAATAACGACGTAATAATGTCGTTTTTGATGTTAAAAAATACGTAAAAAAAACGACATTATTACGTCATTATTTTTGCACCAACCTAATAACTTGGGCTGTTATACTTATAAGGTAAATGCATTGCTAATTATTGTACAATAGATAGGTTTTCAAAATCAGGAAGAATGGGATTCTCCCTGTTCAGGAGTTAATACAAGTTTTACTGAGTAGGTCCATTATATGACTCATCGTCGATACCCGCTTGCATTGGGATCATCACCCTCTCTACTTATTCCATTTCCCCCTCACCCTAGTCTCTGGTGGCGGTTACGGAGATGGCTATGAAGGCCCAGCCTACTCCTGAAGAGTCGTGAGCAAGTGCCACAGAGAAGTATGAGTGGTTGACGTGGCTGGGCAAGTCGGGCCCTCCTGACAGTACGTCGCAGATCCTCGGATGGACTCGAAAGTCTCGGTTCCCCTCGGATGGTCTTACGCCAGGAAGGCCGATTTGAAGCACCGTTTCCCACGTCTCAGGGTCGATGTTGGCCTGTGTCAGGGATATTTTCAACTGATCCTTGAAGCGCCGTTTTGGGCCCCCCGCGAAGCCTCTTGCCGCTGGCGAGTTCTCCAAACCGGGAGATACGTGGGTGTCGAGTGGGACACATTCTGGAGACGTGAACCGCCCAGCGGAGGCGATGTTTAAAGATGGTAGCCACGATACTGAGAAGAGATGTTTGAGAAAGGACTTCGTTGTTGGTGATATGTCCCTCCCAACTGATGCGAAGGATTCTTCGGGTATTCGTTTGCTGACGTTTGATGTTTCGACGATACAAGGACCAGGCCTCGCAATCGTACAGAAGGGTGGAGAGAACCACAGCTCGGAAGACCATGATTTTGGTTTTTATGGTGAGGCTGTGAGTATTGAGGACCCGATGTGAGATCGTTCCGTACGCAGTATGAGCCGCTTTGATCGTGTTTTCAAGGTCTCTTTCGCAGGTAACATTATTTGAGATACTCCTGCTAAGGATTGTACTATAAAATTTCACTGAAAATCAGGAAGGAAAGGATTATCAATAATCAAAAATTAATGCCCCGTGTTATCTTATGACTTCTCACTTCTTGTTCTTCTGTTGTTCTCTTTCCTTAATAGCGTCTTTTTCGTATATTCTCTCACACTCAGTAATCGCTTGTATCTTAGTGACTTTATTGCCTTTCTTAGCATAAAATGGTTTTAAAAAATGCAAGATTTACTTACTGAATATGGCTACAATATTTTTTTGGTAAAAGAATCGGCAAAAAATGATACAATAGAAATTCATTGCAGTCAGGAAGAAAGGGATTATCAGTGGTCAGGAATGAAACATTACTGACTGAATAAGGCCCTGATATCCATAAGGTAAATATATTGATAATGATTTTACTATAAAAATGCATTGAAAATCAAAAACTGATTGAATTGTTTTTTACAGCTTATCAACCCATTGCAAGTTTTATTTAAGGTCAGAAAATATTTTTAGATTGTAAGAAATTTTTTTACCGATACAAGTTCTTCTAATTAACTAAAATTTTTAGGTTAAGTGAATTTATACCTTTCCCAATAGTATTTCCCCGTAAGTGAATATAAAGAACCCGATTGGAATTAAAACTTGGTTCTCCGATTTCCAATTCGGGGCCGTTATCTTTTCCACCAGCCGCACATCCAATCTTACAGCACCTGACATTTCCTAGCGGTTAGCCAACTAGGCATTGGCCAGGCAATGGTGATCGTACGAGAACCAGTGTTGCAACGTGATATGGCCCTAAGCCCAGAAAATCAGAAAGAAAGGGATTATCCACGTTAAAGAATTAGTGAATTATTGAATAAGGTTATTATATTTTTAAGATAATGTATTGCTAATTATTGTACTATAAGAATACATCGAAAATCAGGAAGAAATGGAATGACGATAGTCAGGAATTAATTTAAGCTTTACTAATAGAACATAATATAATATAATATAATATAATATAATATAATATAATATAATATAATATAATGTCATAAGTAACGTAGTATTGTAACCATATTTTTAATCTTTCAAATTTTTCTTCATGTTCTATTGTTGTATTAATTTTTTGGGTGTATCCCAACATAAAAAGCAAGATCACATTTTTGAAACGATACTTTTTTTTTGGGGGGACTATTGTGTTTTTGGAGTTTTTTTTTTTTTCTTTTTCTTTTTGTCATAATTTTGCCCAGTCTTTGGCAGTTGGGAGACAGTGCATATATAAAAAAAAAAAAAAAAAAGAATCCTAATCTCACGGTGAAATTTAAAATCGCCTCCTTTTACCGTAAGAAAGGGCCTAGTTAGCAACAACAGCCACCGTCGACTCAACAGCTTTTTTTTTTATATTATCCTTATATTTAATTGTTCATATTTTTCGGCATTATATTTATTTTTTACTTTTGAAGTATTATTAGCGAGTGGACTTGAGAAAAACTTACTTTTCCTGGAAAATTGATTTAAGAAACGATTTTTAAAATCTCAACTGACCGTTCGATCAATGAATGCTGAATATTTTCTAACAAGAAAACATTTCATCTAACCCTTAGCATAATATTATAGACGGCAGAAAGACACCGTGGTGCAATAGTAAATAGCATGACATTATAATCGAAGGGTAACTGGTCTGAGTCCCTGGAAAGGATTTAGTGGTTAGTCCGGAGAACTTACAAACGTCATGTACCAAGGAAAAAGACGTAGCCCGATATCAATTTCAATATTTTCAACAATTTTGTAATGTTTCTTAGAATATCAGATACAAACGAAATATGCAATTATCTGAAGCGGGAACATTTGGACACACGTGGAAAAAACTCCCTTCCCGCTCCAATCTCTTTAATTATTTGCTGCGCCGCATTTGCAGTAGGAGGAAACGCTTTGTCCTACAGTAAAAACGTTGTTCGTTATCCTTGATTAAAAGTTATTTTTTTCAGTTGCAAGGTGCCATTCAAATGACTGATTTACGTAACTTTCAAATATTGCTTGTGTTGCTTTAAAATACCCCCAGATTTTTTTTCATAATATTTTTTAAAAATTTCTAACGACTTTGAACAAGTTTTTTTTTCTTGAACTTTAAGTGTCTTTTTGCTAAACTTCGCGAAGCATTCTAGACACGTGCTTGCACCGACTAAATCCTCCTCCTAAACTCAGTGATCAGTTCTCTGATACACTGCGGGAAATTCCTGAAGAGTCAGTAGTAATAACGAATATATATTTTACATTCAGTTTCGATTCCTTCTGGACGTAGGTGATCATGGCTCTCCATAACTTCGCAGTAACGTTTGTCATTTTTTACTATTGCACTCATTCCTTGTTCTGTCATTAAGTTATATAAGTTCTTTAGTTAGGTTAATGATGTTTCCTTTTGTTTCTTTTGTCTTCATTACGTCCGTGTGAGTGTTAGAGTTTCTAATCCGTTTTTTCTCATTTTGCTTCCTAAATATAGTATGTCCTAAAAATTGTACCTTTCTGATTCTAAGTGTCCATTTTGGTCTCTTTTTTTTTCTGTAAAACTCCATCTTATTTACATTCTCTGTCCATTGTATTGTTACCATTCTTCTTCATGGATCTCTTAGTCTTCGTAGCTTTTAGAAACTTTTATCTCCGTACTATTCCTCTCAGTTCATGTTCTGCCATTAATTTGCACAATCTCGTTAAGTATATTACTCGCTGTTTCCATCTGTCCTTCTTGCTTTCAGTATGTTCTGTGAGTGGCAAATTCTCTAAGCCCTCATTCCTCGTTATGTGTCCGAGAAATTTCAACAGTCTCTTTCTAATTCTAGTGTCAAATTCTATACGCTTTCGTTCCTCTTGATGTGCCACAGAATTTTTGTCTCTTTTAAGATTCTGTTGGCGATACAGAATTTAATTATGGCACACGGAAACGGACATATTTAAAATATATTGAAAATCAAGACGAAAGGGAAATACATATATTTTTTAAAGTTAACCGTTGTTTTTGCCTTCGTTCAAACTCTATTGAAAATAATACAAAGAAAAAAAAAGGTTAACAGATATTTTTTTATGTGCTTACTTTCTTTAAAAATCGCGTTCAACCCAAGCAAGGAGATAAAGCCACTATGACTCAAGAGGCTACTGGGAGTGAAAGTATTAGAAAACAGAAGCATTACTAAATTTTTGAAGATTAAAGTTGACTAGAATGCATGGAGTCGAAAAGGAGTTCCATAAGCGAAAAAAGAAAACTGTTAGCATAAAACTTACACCCTTGTGCAAATTAAGTGAAACAATCTTTTTAGTTTCCTTTATTTCACAATACAATCAATTTTAGACCCACTGGAGTGATAGGGTGCAATCGATTTATATTTTTCCTCGGATTAGGTAATTTGCAATGGTGTGCAGTAATATGATTCTATTTTCGGGGTGTATGATGAAATTTGTTTGGCCTTAAAAATATTGCATCATCCATGATTGCATCAGATTTTCATCTCAATATTGTCTCGACTGTCGATTAGTTGTCCTACAGCGATTTTTCTGCGAGGGACATTACCCCAAACAAGCGTACGAAAATTGTAACGCTGGACGAACACACTGTCAAGCTTTACCAGTGAGCAAATAAAAGTACTATAGTTTGGCCCGGAAACTCTTCTGATTTAAATTCAATCGTGAATCTGTGGTCCATCGGCAAGGAACGACTTCTTGGAATGGACATACGAAGTACTAACATGTGCACTGGGTCATATTTCATTAGAAGAATACGAAAATAATAACGGAATGATACGTTTTGTTTGAATTAATTTGCAGAACGGTGTACGGTTACATCTAGCCTACTCAACTGTAAATTGATGAAACCTTGCGCCAGTCTAGTACTGCACTTAAATTCTTAAGGCCTAGGTACCATAGTGATGGCAAGTTTAGTTATATGACTCATTAAGCCAGCGTTTTTTTTTCAACCGGTGCAACCAGGGACGCCTCATGTTAACAAGAGTAATTTATGAATTATTTTTACAACTAAAAATCTTTATTGACACTATTTCTATTCAGACTATTGCCTTCATATTTGTTGAAGTTATGACAACGTTTCTGGCTCCATTTGGATGTCCGTCCTGGGTATGACGATAAACTACACCCGCGTCCAGGGTAAGACGATAAACTACGTCCAACAGCAAGGACTCTGATCAGGAGGCTTTGAGGAGCATGGAACCACCTCTCAATTGCTCGTGTTCCCAGGTCCACCCTGACCCGGGGTGGTAGCACCTGTTAGGGTCCCAGCTATGGGAAAATAGTTAACCCCAAAACTGAGGTAAAAAAAGCATTATGAAAGTGTAAAAATAGATTTTAATACCAGAAATATTTGTAAAAAAAAAAAGAAAATTGTTACCAGAAGTAGATCGTGGAAGCAGAAAACTAGTATAGCAATACGTTTTTGAAAAAAATATTACCAGCAATACATTTTTTAAAATAATATTACCAGCTATACATTTTTTTAAAATAATATTACCAGCAATACATTTTTTTAAATAATATTACCAGCAATACATTTTTTTAAATAATATTACCAGCTATACATTTTTTTAAAATAATATTACCAGCAATACATTTTTTAAAATAATATTACCAGCTATACATTTTTTTAAAATAATATTACCAGCTATACATTTTTTAAAATAATATTACCAGCTATACATTTTTTTAAAATAATATTACCAGCAATACATTTTTTAAATAATATTACCAGCAATACATTTTTTAAAATAATATTACCAGCTATACATTTTTTAAAATAATATTACCAGCAATACATTTTTTTAAATAATATTACCAGCAATACATTTTTTAAAATAATATTACCAGCTATACATTTTTTTAAATAATATTACCAGCTATACATTTTTTTAAAATAATATTACCAGCAATACATTTTTTAAAATAATATTACCAGCTATACATTTTTTAAAAATAATATTACCAGCAATACATTTTTTAAATAATATTACCAGCAATACATTTTTTAAAATAATATTACCAGCAATACATTTTTTAAAATAATATTACCAGCTATACATTTTTTAAAAATAATATTACCAGCAATACATTTTTTAAATAATATTACCAGCAATACATTTTTTAAAATAATATTACCAGCAATACATTTTTTAAAATAATATTACCAGCTATACATTTTTTAAAATAATATTACCAGCTATATATTTTTTTAAATAATATTACCAGCTATACATTTTTTAAATAATATTACCAGCAATACATTTTTTAAAATAATATTACCAGCAATACATTTTTTAAATAATATTACCAGCAATACATTTTTTAAAATAATATTACCAGCAATACATTTTTTAAAATAATATTACCAGCTATACATTTTTTAAAATAATATTACCAGCAATACATTTTTTTAAAATAATATTACCAGCAATACATTTTTTAAAATAATATTACCAGCAATACATTTTTTAAATAATATTACCAGCAATACATTTTTTAAAATAATATTACCAGCAATACATTTTTTAAAATAATATTACCAGCTATACATTTTTTTAAATAATATTACCAGCAATACATTTTTTTAAATAATATTACCAGCAATACATTTTTTAAAATAATATTACCAGCTATACATTTTTTAAAATAATATTACCAGCTATATATTTTTTTAAATAATATTACCAGCTATACATTTTTTAAATAATATTACCAGCAATACATTTTTTAAATAATATTACCAGCAATACATTTTTTAAAATAATATTACCAGCTATACATTTTTTAAAATAATATTACCAGCTATACATTTTTTTAAAATAATATTACCAGCAATACATTTTTTTAAAATAATATTACCAGCTATACATTTTTTTTTAAATAATATTACCAGCAATACATTTTTTAAAATAATATTACCAGCAATACATTTTTGAGGAAAAAATATTACCAGAAATAGATTTTTGACAACACAAAAATATTACCAGGAAAAAGAAATTATCGGCATTAAATGGCCCATTGAGGTCGATATGCCGTAAAACAAACCAAACCAAAGCAGACCAAACCCGATCAGATGTATATCGATCCTGGTAAGATGCAGGGATTTCTGCTCTGAACCCTTTATTTAATGTACGTGACATAGTAACTGAGTTCAATCACCGAGTCGGGAAATATGTACTTGGGCTCAGTAAAAATGGTCGTTCGATAACTTCTTTCTTTTTATGAGCCGTGTCATTTCAGGACGTAGGCGATCATGGCCCTCCACTCTTCCCTATCCCTTGTGGTTATTAACAGGTTTTGTATTTCTGACAACTCCCCCAGACCACGCTCCGCCATCCACCTGCCCAAACCTGCCACGTATGGCATGTGCTGCTTTCCCCTGTGCCCTTTCTCCTCTATTCGTCTCGTAACAGATTCTCCAAGCCCTCTTTTCTCATCACGTGTCCCAGAAACTTCAGATGCCTGTTTCTTATGTTAAGCATAAGCTTCCACCTTGTTTGCATCCTCTCCAAGACCTCATCGTTGCTCACATTTTCGATCCATAATATCTTCAGCATCCTTCTGTAGAACCACATGTCCGTCGCCTCGAGTCTCTTCTTCATCCTTGAGGATACCGTCCAACATTTGCTGCCGTATAGTAGGACAGATGTCACGTAGTAGCCCAGTGCTCTTTTCTTTTCTTTAGCAGTACTAAAAAGAATAAAAATTAGACCATATATCTAAACATGAACAGTGGAATGAAAACAGTCTCCTCCCCGTAGAATAAATTCAGTTCAGAGTTTTCCTACAGTTTACCCAGATTGATATATACCTGATGAAGGCCTGAGAACACATCATCCAAGAAATTCAAACAGCAATTAAAAAAAAAATAACTACAAACACTATTTACATTATTCGGACTATTTTCCTCATCTTTGTCGCCATATTTATTATAACGTTTCGGCCTTTGTACGTTCCGGCCTTCTTCAGGTGGTTGGAATGTCGAACTGAACCCTTTTTTTCATTCACTGGGGTAGACTGTTCTAGTTCCACGTGCCAAGTTTAATGGATGTCAGTTATTAGTTATCTCCTGTTAATTCAACTCTCCAAGTTCTCCACTGCCTTAACCGGGTATTGAACTCACACTTTTTGGGTCCTGTCACTGGATCTAACCAAAGCCTTTATCCACTGTGCCATATGTCGTTGGTTAGATCCAGTGACAGGACCCAAAGAGTGTGAGTTCAATACCCGGTTAAGGCAGTGGAGAACTTTCAGAGGGAAATTAACAGGTGATGACTGATATATCTAATGAAATATCAGTAAAATTTCAACAAGAGTTTGGATCATATATATATATATATATATATATATGTGTGTGTGTGTGAGTATGTGTGTGTATACGTATATATATATATATATATATATATATATATATATATATATATATATATATGTTGGTATAAGATGACAATTGGGAAAAAATCTTAGTTTTTTGCCAAATTTTAAAAAAGCGAGAGATGCTTCTGCCTCAGTCTCCTTCTAATGTAAATTTCCTTTATATTAAGAGCGTCTCTCTCTTTTTTAAATTTCGATTTTGTAATGTAACTATAACAACAAAAACATTTCGCTTTCATTTTTGCTTTGAAAAAGTCGGAAGAGGAAACGCGACAGCAAAAAACTAAGATGATTTTTTTTTCGAATTGCATCTTATGCCAATTTGTCTTGTCCACAGAATTGTTCCGGGAATATATATATATATATATATATATATATATATATTCACAGAGAGACGATGCGTTCATTCGAAGTTTCAAGAAATTAACGGAGTCCAAACCCAATTGAAAAATCGTAAATATTGCTTCATGTAAGTAAGTGTATAATAATTCTATTTTGCCTATGTGGAAATTAGATAATAATGTATATTTGTAAGCGTGTGTGTGTGGCTTTTCGCATTTTGAATTTGGGATATTTCTACGTACATACCGTTTGTTTTCGATCAACTTACGTTAGATTCTTTAAGAATATATCCATTAAAAGTTGGTGATGTGATATTAGGTTGGTGCAAAAATAATGACGTAATGATGTCGTTTTTTGATGTATTTTTTAACGTCAAATAATGACATTATTGCGTCATTATTTTTGCACCAACCTAATCTAATGTCTTTTGACGTGTGTTTATAGTTGGTAATATTGTTATTAGTAGGCGCACGAAGTACTCTCAAAGTAAAGAATTACGTTCTTTCTTTAATTGCGATGGCATTTGTAAAATCAATGTTATGGCCAGATTTGTTCTTGTGTATTTCGAGAGATTATAAATGATTGTCTAAACATAAATCTCTTTTATGTTCGTAGATGTGGGCGTTTAGATTTCGTGATGTTTCTCTGACATAAATGCTTTTACAGTTTAAGAAATTTATTTGGTAAGTAGCAGCATAGGAATTGGTATTAGATTAATTTTTTTCTTCTTAATTATATCACCGATTGTCTTGGACGCAACGGTAAAGATCCTATTTACATTATTCGGACTATTGTCCTCATCTTCGTCGCTATATTTATTACAACATTTCGGCTGTTGTATGCTCCGGACTTCTTCAGGTGATTGGAATGTCGAACTGAACTCTTTATTTCGCTCACTAGGGTAGAATGTTCTAGTTCCACGTGCCATGTTTAATGGATGTCAGTTATCAGTTATCTTCTTTTGGTTCCGCTCTCCAAGTTCTTCACTGCCTTAACCGGGTATTGAACTCACACTCTTTGGGTCCTGTCAATTGGATCTAACTAACGTCTTTATCCAAAGAGTCAAAAACGGAATAGTTCATTATTTATGAGGTATTGGCAGGACGTAACGTACGTGCTAATTAAGTATGTAACGGTGGAACAAGTAGAATTCTAATGTCATATTCTGAGCTTTACTTTCAACATCAACTTGGTTTTTGGTACTTCAACGTGGTACAATCCTCAGTATGCTTGTTTCGCTAGATCAATTACAACTGAGTAGAGAGTTCGATCCACACTAGGTGCTTCATACTTTCGGCCTTGTGCTACATTCAAATTACACTTAGAAAATCTCTATAAACTGTAGTTAACTATTCCTAATAATAAGTCATCGGCTTTATCTTGTATCCAAGAATTTAATTTCGTCTTTGCTAATCGCTTCCTTTGTGATGATGGCTAAATTTGCGGCCAACGTGTAGATTCAGGACAAGAAGCTTCCAGTTTCACCAAAACCTGCTCCCGTTATCTATTCTCTAGCGCCGTCTGCAAGAGTTGGTTGGAGGCGAAGAAAATCAGAGTAGAAGAAAGACTGATGGCGTGAATTTCTTTATGGGTGACCCCAACGTACCAGGAAGTGACGTACACACTTGATTTCTTGACCTTACTCTGCAACTCATGAAATGAGGCATGCAGAATCCAGTTATAAAACTGCAACGGACTGCCGCTGACTCTGTTATAATTTCGAGTGGCGCCTTCTATAGCATGTCCGTCATGCGTAGACCTCTTCATCTGCTGGTTCAACCATTGAGAACTGTTGTAATCATCATTCGCTTTCTTCCACCGTTGGGGTCTGGGGCCGGTCGCGCTTAGTCTGGGTCCTCGACTTCGACCTTGACGCTAAGGGTGGCCCTATCAGGAGTTTAGAACTCCCAACGGTGTCACTCTCAAAGTCATTGGACCACGCAACCTCTCCACCACAAGTAGAGACCATTTAGTAGCTTGCAATTAAAACAAAAATAAAATTTTGAAGAAAGACTCTTCATTTTTAAAATGCCTTTTAAATCTAAGGTTATACATTTGTAAGGTACTTATATATGTATATCTGCTAATTAAGGTACCTATATATGTATGTAATTTTAAAGGTACCTACGTGTGTGTGTATATATATATATATATATATATATATACGAATTAGGGTAACTACATATGTATATAATTTTTAAGGAATCTACATATGTTTATATGTTAATTAAGGTACCTACATATTTATGTAATTTTTAAGGTACCTACGTATGTATATATGCTAATTAGGGTAACTGCATATGTATATAATTTTTAAGGAACCTACATATGTTTATATGCCAATTAAGTTTACCTACATGCTAATATATGCTAATTAGGTATCAGTCGCTTCGCTGACGACAAAATGATCAAATTTAAAACCTAAATTATTTGTCCGTTTAAAATATATATTTATTTCAAAATATCTTCAGTTTAAATACAGGAGTCATAAAATGACTTTCATGGCTCCCCTCTTGATTTCTTTCTGTCACTGAAATCTGACAGCCTTTCTCGTATGTCTTTTTCGTCTTTCCTCCCGATGAAAACGCAATAGTACATTACTTATGAGGTTTTGGCAGGGCGTAGCAGTCGTGCTAACTAAATAACGGTGGATTAAGCAGAATTCTAATACGAGATTTTGAGCGCTTTACTTTCTGGCTTTGCGCAAATGTCTTGTGTATCAATTATCAATTAAATTAACTTATTCTAGTCTCTTTTATCCACTAGTCTAGTGGATAAGAATAACGTTCATCTGGAAGTCGTGGGTTTAGTACCTGATTTCGGTAAGGCAGAAATATAAACGGTTTCAGCAGCGTAACATCGTTCTGAAAATATATTCAGTTTAAATACAGAAGGGGTCAAAAATAACTTCACAACGATTTTCTTTTTTCTTTTACCGAGGTGTTGAATACAGACAGAGAGATGACCATTTCAATTTCCTTAAATTTGTGTGTGTGTGTGTGTGTGTGCACGTTGGCGTGTGTATATGGCAGACCTAAAAATATTTCTAAAAATCTTTTTAAAAATAAAAAAAAAATTATTGTTTCTGATCCGAAAACGTTCAATAACATCTCATAATTATTTGACATTTAATGTTTAAAAAAATTAACTTTTGTTGTTTTATTCGTTCTAAACTTTAATTAATTTGTTACTCAGCCCTGGGTATGAGTTGTCCAGTATCAGTGAAAGGAGAATGTATTATTCCAATGTCTTATTTAAAACTCAGTCAAATTGTGCGTGTATGCGCGCTACGCACGCAGAAGTGAGTGCGTGTATGTGCATTAAATGTCACAAACACACGTAAGTCATTCACGGACATCACAGACATAAACACATGCATTACATACGTGCTTGCAAAATTATACGCAGCCAGTGTATGCCGGACAGAGAAGCAGATTTGCTTTTATAATATAGATCCTTATTATTATTATTATTATTATTATTTGCGTATGTTAGGTTTTCTGCTTTGTATCCTGTAGAGCCGGGTCTAAACTCTGGTCCTTATGTCCTATAGGGAAATTGTCATTTAAATGATAGCACTTTTCTTGCGTAAATATCTTGTGTATCGATTATCAATATTCGCTGATTAAGCAATAAAAGTTAACTTAGTCTAGTCTCTTTTATCGATAACGTTCATCTGGAAGTCGTGGGTTTAGTTAATACCTGATATATTAGGTTGGTGCAAAAATAATGACGTAATAATGTCGTTTTTTGACCTTAAAAATATGTCAAAAAACGACATTATTACGTCATAATTTTTGCACCAACCTAATAGTTAGGGCAGAAATATAAACGGTTTTAGCAGTGTAACATCGGTTTGAAAAGTAGAATTGCCAAGTTTGAAAGTTTCCAAG
>OZ010598.1:41659423-41679423 GCA_963932145.1 Acanthosepion lycidas | reverse complement strand
CTTCTACGCTTCTGATAGAACAGGCTTCACCTACACCGCATAGGGAAGGCGTACAAGTTGAGCAAATGGTTACTCCGCGCAACTGTCGGAAACCAACAAGCAACAAGTAACATCCTGTGTCTCGTTGCTTTCTCGGCCCTGAAACGTACCCATATTTGATCAGCGACGAAAAGTGGGTTCTGTATGACACTCTCAACCATGCCAGTTATTGGTTGTCCCCAATGGACCCTGTGTCACAAACCACAAGATCACCTTCCCATCCACGCAAAATCATGCTCTCTGTCTGGTGGACTTGTCGACAAGATGTGCATTAGGAGCTGTAACCAACGGGTCAAGACATCACTGTGGAGCTGTACTCATCGAAGTTGGAACGTGTGTGACAAGCACTGAAGCAGAAGGAACTAGCATTGGTTAATCGCATGGGTGTACTGTTCCTCTAGGACAATACCAGACATCATCTGGCGCGGGTTGCCAGGGATACCACAAGGTGACGTGACTGGGAGACACTACCATCGACATTACTCCGCGTACCTCGAGCCAACAGATTACCAACTTTTCCGTTCCCTGGACAACCACCTTCGTGGGAAATCCTTCGCAAATGAGGCAGACTTGCGGCAGGCACTCACAAGTTTATTTGCGTCCAAGACACCTGATTTTTACCGCCAGATCTTTGCGCAGCTGGAGGTACGTTGACAAAACTTTTTGGATGCCGATGGGGATTACTTTGAGGAACAGCGGTATGTCAAATCTACTGTATACCCCCCCTTTTTTTTTTAATAATAAATAAAAAACGGCAAGGATATTTTTGGTTACTTTGTATATCTTAAGAGCCGGTTTTCCATATTTTTATTTTAAAACTCTTGACCCATTTTTTTTCACTTTCTTATGTAGTCGTGGTGATTCTTATAAATCTCGCTCCAGTCGCTTTTTCATTTCAAGTATTGTCCAAAAATAATGTCTGATTTTAGTATCAACTTTAATTCCTGAATGGATGTATTTAAACAGTGTTTAAATCAGTCAAAACAAGAACCCTGAACATATATACATTTCTGCAATCGGATTACAATTTTATTTATGCCTTTACGAATTTCTATCTATAAAAGGCAGGATGTGTGTGTGTGTGTGACGAATGCACGGCCGCAATTTTCGACGGATTTGCACTAAAATTTACATGCACATGCTCCAAGTTCGCGGGAAGGCCAAGACCGACTTTGCATTTCCCAACTCCCATCGATAGTGGAAATAATCGATTTTTTTATGCTTCGACGGTAGTTTTCATGTAGTTTGCGGCCATTTTCTACTGGCCAGAGTGAGAGCCTATAGCTGGCTGCCACGAATAGGCAGAATGATTCTATTGGTCAGCGTGAGAGCCAACAGCTGACTGACACCAATGTTAACTAGCATGCTAGCATGCAAAAAAATCGATAGCTGCATTCATCACAAGTGGGAAAAATTTAAATCTGCATGGCACTTTACTCCAATTGGCTCATTCGCTTGCTTAAACTCAACGTTGATTCTGATTCCGCAGAACTGGGTTGGATGTGCAAAAGTATTTGTTGTTAACATTCTTTTTTTTCATTCGGTTTTTCCAATTATGAGTCCTTTTTTTAAAGCTGATTGTTTTGTGTTCATTTTGTTTAGTTCTTTTTTCGTAACAGATTTAATGTTTAGTATAGAGATTAGAAAAAATTCGCAATGTGAGATAGGCAAGAAGTAAAACATGTAGCAAAACCAGCACGGCAAAGGGCACTCCTTTAAAGACAAGGAAAGGCAAAAATATTTTAAGTCAAGTGATAGCGATTGCTGTATGAGTCGTACGATTTTTGAATCAAGCACGGGCAACGCGGGGCCATGCTGCTAGTCTCTATATGTCTGAGCTGAGGTATTATATCTGTTTACATTGTTCGGATGGTTGTCTTCATCTTTATTGTCATATTCATGAGGTTTCGGCCGTTGTACGCTCCGGCCTTCTTCGGGCGATATATGTTGGAACCCTGTATTTAGTTCATGGGGGGAGATTATTCTAGTTCCACGTGCCATGCATTTTCTAGATATTTCAGTTTCAGTTAATTCCCAACTCAAATGACTGAAATCTTCAATTCTTTTTTCCCACCTCTGCTGTGGCCAGGTATTGAACTTACAACACTTTGGGTCAAGTCACTGGATTACTCCAGCGAACGCTTTTATCCATGGCCTTGTCGGTTGAAGAAATTCAGTAATGAAGGAAATGTGTATACAATAGTAATCCAAGAAAATAATAATAATAATAATAATAGTCATAATAATAATAATGATAATAATAATAATAATAATAGTAATAATAATAATAATAATGATAATAATAATGATAATAATAATAATAATAATAATAATAATAATAACGATAATGAAATTTAATAATAATGACAATAATAATAATGATAGTGATGATAATAATAATGATAGTGATGATAATAATAATGATAATTGAAATTAATGGGGCCATTAAAATGAAGGCTATCAACACCTTAGCTATACCCGTAATAGCATACAGTTTCAACATTATTAAATGGAAGTTGAATGACATTAAAATATTGGACGCCAAGACCAGAAAAATGCTCACCCAAATGAGGATGTACCACCCGAAATCAGATGTTGATAGGCTGTACGTATCAAGAGTTTTAGGGTGCCGAGGTCTAAACTTGAACTAATAATAAAAACTACAACAATCGGACTGGAAGCATACCTCACAAAACTCCATGACCCTCTCCTACAAATAGTAAAACATCGAATCCACTCTATCAACAAAGAAGCTGCGCACTTCAAGAAACAGCTTCATGTACCTAAAATCCTACCAACAAAAATCGAAGTGAATGCTATCTACGCCAAAGGAATAAAACAGAAAGTAAAACAATTTGGCCAAATGAAATTACAAAAAAAATAAAATAATAAATAAATAAATAAAAAATGAGAGGACAAGGTGTTGCATGGCAAATACATAAAAAGAACGAAAGAAGCAGATGTGGACCAATAGAAAACACATCAGTGGCTGAGGAACACCGGGTTGAAAGCTGAGACAGAAGGCCTAATTATTGCAGCTCAGGACCAAAGCCTCTCAACCAGATCCTATCACTGTCACATAATCAATGATGGAACTAATCTGAAATTTGCACGAAGATTATTGAAAGCATGCTAATGATTTCATTCGGCATTATCTTAAGAGCGGCTATCAAGAATCGCGAGTGAAACAAATTGCCAAAGAAATCGCTAAAAATGAAGATTACCATAATTCTATAGCAGGTCAAAACATCGAAAAACATAAAAAGAATTTTGACAGAATCTCATTAATCATCAATTGGCGCCAAAACTTTTTCGAAAATATTTCATAACAACTATGAACAAATTGCGTAGAAATATCCGCGTTTTAAAGAAAATTTCCCAACCCGCCTATAGTTTCTTTCAAAAGAAAAAAAAAGCATCTGACAAATTTTAACAAATAACATTTTCAGTGGACACAGGTATGATGTCAGATGCAACAATGTGACATTAACGGAGATTGCAGAATATTTTATTACTAACAAATGTAATTTTGACAAACATCCTAAGGTGCACATTCTGATAAAATATTCAGAACTTACTGACCTTTCGACCCTTAAAACCAATGAGGATAGTTACATAGGTAAATTACTAACTTTCCGGCCAGGAAGAATGAACTGAATGACAGGAAATTTCCATATGATTTATATTAAACTGTTTCATCAATTCCTTTTAGTAAGATACTCACTAACCACCCGACGCGGTCGAATGTGGCAAAAGGCCGAGTTTATTGTGTGGTATCGGAGCGCGTAGGCTCGACCAAAAATTCCCCGTCGAGCCGGGGTCGGTTAGCTGTCTACCGAGACGAGACTCTGCCCTTCGACATAGCCTCGTCTGGAAATCCTCTTTGCTCGGAGGCAGAGAGTTTGACCAGCACGCTTCCGAAGTAATCTGTAGAGTGATCTTCCCGAACCAGAGGAATGAACAGAATGATAGGAGAGTTCCATAAGATTTATACTAATCTGTTTGATTAATTCCTCTTAATAACTAATCAATTAAAACGGGGTAGGGTAGCTGTCTGCCGAGACGACACTCTGCCCTTCGACATAACCTCGTCTGGGATCCTCTCTGCTCGGAGGCAGAGAGTTTGACCTGCACACTTCCGAAGTAATCCGAAGAGTGATCTTCCCAACCCGGAGGAATAAAGAAAATGATAGGAGAATTCCATAAGATTTATACTAACCTGTTTAATTAATTCCTCTTAGTAACTAAGCAATTAAAACTTGGTCGGGTAGCTGTCTGCTGAGACGAGACTCTGCCCTTCAACATAGCCTCGTCTGGTAATCCTCTTTGCTCGGAGGCAGAGAGTTTGACCAGCACGCTTCCGAAGTAATCTGTAGAGTGATCTTCCCGAAACAGAGGAATGAACAGAATGATAGGAGAGTTCCATAAGATTTATACTAATCTGTTTGATTAATTCCTCTTAATAACTAATCAATTAAAACGGGGTAGGGTAGCTGTCTGCCGAGACGACACTCTGCCCTTCGACATAACCTCGTCTGGGATCCTCTCTGCTCGGAGGCAGAGAGTTTGACCTGCACACTTCCGAAGTAATCCGAAGAGTGATCTTCCCAACCCGGAGGAATAAAGAAAATGATAGGAGAATTCCATAAGATTTATACTAACCTGTTTAATTAATTCCTCTTAGTAACTAAGCAATTAAAACTTGGTCGGGTAGCTGTCTGCTGAGACGAGACTCTGCCCTTCAACATAGCCTCGTCTGGTAATCCTCTTTGCTCGGAGGCAGAGAGTTTGACCAGCACGCTTCCGAAGTAATCTGTAGAGTGATCTTCTCGAAACAGAGGAATGAACAGAATGATAGGAGAGTTCCATAAGATTTATACTAATCTGTTTGATTAATTCCTCTTAATAACTAATCAATTAAAACGGGGTAGGGTAGCTGTCTGCCGAGACGACACTCTGCCCTTCGACATAACCTCGTCTGGGATCCTCTCTGCTCGGAGGCAGAGAGTTTGACCTGCACACTTCCGAAGTAATCCGAAGAGTGATCTTCCCAACCCGGAGGAATAAAGAAAATGATAGGAGAATTCCATAAGATTTATACTAACCTGTTTAATTAATTCCTCTTAGTAACTAAGCAATTAAAACTTGGTCGGGTAGCTGTCTGCTGAGACGAGACTCTGCCCTTCAACATAGCCTCGTCTGGTAATCCTCTCTGCTCGGAGGCAGTGAGTTTGACCAGCACACTTCCGAAGTAACCCGAAGAGTGATTTTCCCGACCCGGAGGAATGAACAGAATGAGTTCCATAAGATTTATACTAAGCTTTTTGACTAATCCTTTTTACTAACTAATCAACTTACAGAAAATTTCAAGATGAGCTAGATCACCATTGCATTAAGCAAGTTTCATTTTCATGCCTTCACGCTGGCCCCGTTTCATTCGTTTTGACGCGTTGATTATCAGTACAACCGTTTTACATTACAAGTCAAGCACAATGTACAAAGTCTTATAATAATTTTTGATAGATTTATATAATTTTATACTTAAATGATAAAGAAGAAAACAGACATTCTGTTGAAATACTGTTTTACATTGTCAAACACTGTATTTTTTCTTTTCTTTATCTTTGCTTAAGACGACATCTTCTTTTATCTGTTGAAAAATAATGGAAGACTTAAGTCAATTATTTTGTTTATTATTATTATTATTTAAAAAAAAAAGCTTTTAACGAATTCTATAATACAAAGCTTGTAGAAATAATTTCCAGGTCGACAATTTAATTCATGGGTTCTGATCCGTTCCATATTTCATGCCCAGTTGATCATTTCTCGCCTGGCGCCATTAAAAAAAAAGGTTCTCAAGGTCCTAATTGGGAAGCGAAATTAGTATCCTTGCTATCTAAGCGACACCAGTTCTGTAATACCAACCACTCAATCATCTATTTATCTATTGTCTCTCTATCTGTCAACGCAAACATTCCATCTTATTAATTGAGGATAACTTACAGCTGAGGTTCGCAACTGAACGAAGAAACTGATGATATATTTAAACAATTTTTCAAGTATAAAATATATAAATTTCCTTTATCTTTTCTTAAATAGCACTCTTCTCTTAACTGTTGAAAAAATTGGAAGAGACACGTCAATCATTACCTTTGTTTAATAATAATAATAATAATAATAATAATAATAATAATAACAACAACAACAACAACAATAACAATGATAATAATTAAGTATTAGGTTATTTGGACAATATTGTCCGGTTTTGGAATCAACTTTTATTCTTGAATTAATGTATTTAAACACTGTTTAAATCGGTCGAAATAGGAACTCTGATCATCTATACATTTTTGCTATCAATTTACAAGTTTTTTTTATGCCTTTACGATAAAACTCTAAAGGTTTGGACGCCAAGAAATCTTTGAATGTAGTTTCTGTGTCTTCTTTGCAACGGAATGTCTTTTGGCTTTAAAAAGTGTCAAGATGCTAGAAAAAGTGGTAGTCAGTGGTCGAGAGATCAAGAGAATATGGTGGATTTTTGTTTTTAACAGTAAGTTTCACCATGTACAAGTCCTGGAGGTCACTCAAGTTAGAGGGTTGCGGTAAGGTTAGTTTATATGTACAGGAGGGGGAATATAACGGTTGACTCTAAAATTGAACAGGTTGTAGTGATCGGGGGAACATCCTTTAGAGAGTCTGTTCCATAGAGCAGTGGTTGGCGGGAAGAAGCTGTTTGAGTGGAACTTACTTCTCGCCAGTGGAATACGGGGGAATGTGGATGGTTTGCTACTATGTAAGTGGCATGGCGGGTCCCAGCCTTGTGGATGTAGGAGCCGAGCGTTGTCATGAAGCAGAAATGGACGTCATCGATTAACCAGTTCCGGTCGTATTTTGTTCAACTGCATGTGCCTTTCATGCAGATGTTGGTAATAAACCACGGCAGCGATTCTCTGGTTAGATTCCAGAGAGCTGTATTGGATAACGCCAATGGCAGACCACCAGATAATCACCATAATCTTTAATTGGTGGAATTTCAGTTTTGGAAAGAGTTTAAGGGTCTTTCGTCCTGATCATGTCATTGATCCAATGGTTTACGATTGTCATCAAGGATCTATTTGTCATCACAAGTGACTATTCGATCAAGAAATGGTTCATTCAAATTACACAGATGCAGCATCGAACACACAAATATATTAATATATTTAAACAGGGGCACATCGGCGTGGTATAATGGTTAGCAAGTTTGACTCGCTAAAACAGTTACGACTGAAAGGTGAGTTCGATCCTCACTAGGTACCCCATACTTTCGGCCTTGTGTCACATCTAAGCTACGCTTAGAAAATCGTTAGGGCACCTCGAGGCAGTGTAATGGTCAGCAAGCTTGTTTCGCTAGAACATTTACGACTGAATAGTGAGTTCGATCCTCACTGGGTGCCCCATACTTTCGGCCTTGTGCTACATCTAAGCTACGCTTGGAAAATTACTAATATATTTAAACGGTGTTAAAATCAATCCAAATGTGAGTGGAGAACATCTATACTGCCCCTGAGTTATGAGGTTATTTATTCCTGCGTCATAAAACTCTCAAGGTTTGGGCACCAAGAAATCTTTGAATTGTGAAAATTCTTGGAAAAAGTGGTAGTCAGCTGGCTAGAGATCAAGAGAATATGGTGGGTGTGGCAAAGCCTCGTGTCTCAAGTCAGTGAGCGTCTATACTGTCATCCTGGCAACATGTGGCCGAGCATTGTCATGAAGCAGAAATGGACGTGATCGATTAATCAGTGCCTTTTGGTTAACTGAAAGTGCATTTCGATCAGATGCTGGCTGTAAACTTCGGCAGTGATACTCTGGTTAGATTCCAGAAATCTTTCATGGCTTACCATTCTTCTGTTGGTGAAATTTCGTTATTTTTTGAAAGTGCATGCTTCGTTATGATGAAGCCATTGAGCCAATCGTTTACGATTGTCATAAAGGATCCATTTATCATCACAAGGCGCTATACGATCACTCGAATTTCACAGATATTGCATCGAACACACTTCAAAACGTCGAATTCTTTGACTTGCCCTGATTTCATGTAGAACCCATTTATCGAGTTTCTTCACCTTGCCAATTCCCTAGAGATGCGCCGATATTGTCGAAATACTGGCACCCATTATATGAGACATTTCTCTGGCACTTTGAGGCGGGTTTTGTTCGACTAGTGTTTTCAAATGTTGATTGTCGATTGCAGATGGGCGTCCTCTACCACCTTGATCTTCAAGACACATATCCCCACTGCGGAACTCCAAAAACTGTACTATCCAATCACAAGTGGATCCTTCATCCTTTGCTCTGTTAATATTGGCAGCAGTTTGAGAAGTATTATGACCAAGCTTGAACTTATAAAAAAAAAGTAAATGTATCTTCTTTTTTTATTGTCAAGATGAGCGGTACATAATATTTTAAGTTAAATTTTGAAAGCGATTGATATAAATTTAGCAAAGAAGAAACCTTAGTCATTAGGAATGAATAATATATTTTTGGGCAACTATTATAGGAATATATTGGAACACAATTAAAAGATTTATTCTAAAATATGACCTTAATTTCTAAACAAGCTAATTTTCCGCTCTATAAACATGGTGCGTCACGTATTTGAGAACAAGCGATTGCTATAAAATTAATAAAGAGGACACTTTTATCATTAGGAATGAATAATATATTTTTTCTGCAACTATTATAGGAATGTATTAGAACACAAAAGATTTATTCTAAAATATGGCATCATTTTCTAAACAAGATAATTTCCCGGTGTTTACACAGAGTGCGTCACGTATTTGAGAACAAGCGACTGATATAAATTTAACAAAGACGACACTTTAGTCATAAGCAATTAGAAATACTTTTTTGTCCAACTATTATAGGAATATATCAGAACACAAAAGATTTATTCTAAAATATGATCTTAATTTCTAAACAAGCTAATTTTCCGCGGTATACACAGGGTGCGTCACGTATCTGAGAACAAGCGATTGATATAAAATTAACAAAGAGGACACTTTAGTCATTAGAAATGAGAAATATAGTTCTGTGCAACTATTATAATACGATATTAGAAGACAGAAAAGTTTTATTCTAAAATCAGACATTATTTTCCAAACAAGCTAATGCTATTTTCCAGTGTCTACACGTGTGTGTGTGTGTGGGCGGTCACATATTTCGGATGAAAATTCTGAAAGCCATTGATATAAAAATTAACAAAGAAGACGATTTAATGATTAGGAATAAATGTTTGTGCAAATATTATAAGAATATATTAAAACACAATTAAAAAATTTATTCTAAAATTGGATATCGTTTTCCCAACAGCTTTATAGAATTCCTTGTATTCTTATATATATAATTTTATAAGTAATAAGTACAAACTGATAATAATTAAATAAATTAAACAATATTACAAGAAATGATATAAATATATATATATATATATATATATATATATATATATATATATATATATATATATATATATATATTCTTAAAGAATAAACCAATATAAAAGAAAAGTTATCATTTAAAAAAGAAGAAAGAATAGGATTAAATTTAAAAGAATAGAAATAAATTAAGAGAAATAATTTAAGTAATAACCATGATATTAAATAGTAATATAATTATTAAAATATAAGTATAGAGTAATAATGTTAAATTTAAAGTTAAATTAAATAAATTAAACAATATTATAAAAGGAGGATAAAAACATGAAAAGAACGGAAAAAAAAAAATAATACAAAACAGGGAACAATATATGCAAGGCAAATTAATAGTAATAAGATAGGGACTTCACAAACTAAGAGTGGTGTTAACACACAAAGGGAATGCAGACAATTGTCTTTAGATTAAGTGATGGCAGAAGAATTATCATTAAACTTTTAAGGGGTAAGCTTTTAATGCAATACTTATAACTTTATAATGGTTTATTTTCATATTTTTCTTTGTCCATTTTTCTAGAGTGTTATAAATTGGCAATTTCTTTATGCCTCCATAGCGCTTCTTTCATTTTTTTTTTTTTGCGTTGAAGATTTTTACATATTTCTTTCAAATTGCTTTTTTCGCCTTCATTTTTTTTTCTCTTCATTTTAAACAGTTTTCCACATTTCCCTATATTCCTTTTTTTTTTTTTCACGTCTTTTTTTTTTTTATGTCTGTCTATATTGTAATTGTTTACACTATTTACATAGTTCGGACCGTAGTCACCATCTCAATTACCACATTCACGACGTTTCGGCCGTTGTACGCTCCGGTCTTCCCCAGATGATTGGAATTTCGAACTGAACCCTTTATTTCGTCCACCTGGGTAGATTGTTCTAGTTCCACACGTCATGCCTCTTCCCGGTGTTTCAGCATCAGTTATCTCTATTTTAACTCAGCTCTCCAAGATTTTATTGTTCACCTCAGCTGTAGGTAGGTATTGAACTCACAACTCTTTGGGTCAAGTGACTGAATTTAAGTAACGCTTTTATCTTGTGTATAAAAGCGTTTTTTTTTTTTGTTTTTTTTTTGTCATGTTTATTCATCTCTTCAGTTCTTTTTTTCTCAGTGGCGCTAAAATTTCTCATGGTTTTCAATTCTTATCTCTTCGTAAATTTCTTTCTTTTTTTTTCTCTTTTATTCCTTTTGTGTGTAGAATTTTATTTCACTATATTCGACATTTTTTATGTCTTTAAATAAAATTTGTTCTACATTCCTATTCATTCTTTTTTTTTTACATTTCTTTCTAAAAAAAAATCGCTTCTTTTATGTTTATAAAGTTTCTACGAACTTTCTCGTTGTTCCATTTTGTTTTGGATTTTATTGCCACATTTTCGTCACTTTTTTCGCCTTTTTATACGTGTTCCATATTTGTTTTAAACATTTCACCACAAGCTAGTCAATAAAGCGCCAAGGAAGGTAACTATGGGTCAGAGAATATGTGCACAAACAATAACATTATTGAGGAGAGAGAACAATAAGAGAACAGGAATTAAGAAAACAAAAGATAACGACTGAATTAAATTTTTGAAGATCAAGGGTTGACTGAAAAAGTAAAAAGAAGCCGGAAGAGTTTCCCACCAACGAGAAGAAACTGTTAGCACAGAACATACGATTATAACTAGCTATTTCAGCTGTAAAATAATGAGACCTTGCCGCCAATCTAGTACTGCGCTTAAATTCATAACGTCTAGGTACTATTGAGGAAAGTAATATTTATTTTGAATAATACTAAAATGTGGCACAAGTTCAAAAGTAGGAGATAAGTAGAGGCGGGTCTTTAATCTGTCTTATGTTAAAACTTATCTAACTGCTATTACTGACCCAAACATACTACAGTATTCCTTACACCGAAACATCACATTCTTATATACTATTCTTACTACAGTCACCATAATACCTCAAGTCTCTATACCTAGTTCCCATATGTACAATTTGTCTTCGGAGTGGGGAAATAGAGATAACATTTAAAAATGAAACCCCCATTGAGGAAAGTTCCTCTGAACAATTACCATGGAAATATTTATGGAGAAGGCGAGGGAAGCTACGTTTCGACGGTGGGAGAGTTACTGAAGCCGAGATGCCATATCAGGACTAATAACATTGCATATTATTCATTCTGTTTTATCAAGGACCTCTAAAACATAGCAGAAGCATCAGACCAAATGTGGCAGCTATATTCAACGTATGGGCAAGACTTATAAATGTATAAATGTCTCTTCATTACTTTTTAAAGACATTTTCTCACCATTTCCTTCGCTTGTTTTGTGTTTATGAAGTTTCTTCATATGTCTTTATAATTTTGTTTCCATATGTCTCTTCATTTCCTTTTCCTGTGCGATTCTCTTTCTTTTTCTTTCATGTACCGTGTCCATTCAGGACGTGACTGATCGATCACAACTCTCGACAACTTCCCAACCCCCGTGGCTCTAAGCAGCATTTCTCCTTTTGCCAAGTATCCCCTCCCCCATTTCTGCGGTCCATTCACACAAGCTCCTCAGGTAGATGACCCGCAGCCTTCCCCTCATCTCTCTTGCCATCGATATGCCATGTGAGTTTTCTAAGCCCTCCTTCCTTATTATATGTCCAAGGAATTTCACCCACTCTCTTTTTGATTCAGAGTGTTCTTTTTGTTGACTTTAAGACTTCCTTGTTGCTTACTCGCTCCGTCCATGGAATTCTCAGTATCCTTCTGTAGAACCACATCTCTGTTGTCTCTAGTTTTTTTTTTTTTTTTCATCCAGAGAGAGATTGTCCAGCATTCACTGCTGTACAAGAGGATTGATATTACATAGAATCCAGCCCTCTTTTGTTTGTTTCTAAGGAAATTTTCCTGTTTCTTGGTAATTTAGAATGCCATATATTCTTTCTTATTAGGTTGGTGCAAAAATAATGTCGTTTCCTCACATATGTTAGTATGTGAGAAAACGACATTATTTTTGCACCAACATAATATTTTTCATAAGGTTAATTCCATATTTTCTGCGAGTAATTACACCATATTACTCTTCATTTTTTCCCCACAAAAATTCGAAAAGTGCGGGAAAATGTTATATTAAAATATCCAGCGTTTATGGTAGTGGTGTGTATAGAGCAAGATCATCTGACGAAACCTATCCTATTCAGGCTGGTTTTGAATTCAAAGCTTTAATTCTAGTCTGTTTATCACCTCAAGATTCCAATCAGACACGGCACTATTCAACCAATAGCTGGGGTGGGGGTGGGGAATAGATTTATACCATTCACAAGAGTATTTGCGTGAATGAAGACAGAATTAACCCTGCCTGAATTCGAACTCGGCTTCTAGATTTATATTTCCGAGTCTTTATCCGTTAGACTAACCGCACACGTAATAATTATCTAAACATTATTGATAAAGTGCTTTCGGATATTCGTTTAGCCATTATGAAAACCCAAGAGAGATAAAAAGAGAGAGAGAGAGAGAGGAAAACTAAATTGCGATTACAAATGTTTTTTTTTTATTTTATTTTATTTTCATTTAAAAATTTTTAACAAGATGGCGTTTGCGCATTATAATGGCTTAAGATACAGTTCTCCCAGGGCAGAAAATTTCAATCGGTTGTTAAATAAATTCAAAATCCGAGTAATTTAATTGAAGGAAGATCTTATTTATAATGTAGAGTACAATTTGCACTTATTGTTCTCTACATTGCCATTAGTGAAACGAACTAAAAAAAAACAAACAACAACAAATAAAACTAATAACATCAGGAATAAAAGCATTGGCAGAGAGCGAGGAGAACAAGTGCAACCCGGTTTGTCCGGGGAAAAAAAAATAAGTACGAAGAATTTAGACAAAGACTAAAACAGCAAAGTTTAATTGTAACAGACTTCTGACTATTCTATTCGTCCGTCTGCCAAACTTGGCATTTTTATGCGAACATTTTGGCAATAAAACATAGGTTTACTAATTTACTATAAAACGTAAAAGATTTTGTTAGGTGCATACGAAATAAATGTCAGCCGATCTCTCCGTTTTTGTATCTTGAGATTCGGTGAAATTCATAGTTAACTTCCATTGTCATAAACAAGAGATCTATCTATCTATCTATCTATCTATCTATCTATCTATCTACCTCAGTCTGTTCGTATCTATCTATCTATCTATCTATCTCAGTCTGTTCGTATCTATCTATCTATCTATCTATCTATCTATCTATCTATCTATCTCAGTCTGTTCGTATCTATCTATCTATCTATCTCAGTCTGTTCGTATCTATCTATCTATCTATCTATCTATCTCAGTCTGTTCGTATCTATCTATCTATCTATCTATCTATCTCAGTCTGTTCGTATCTATCTATCTATCTATCTATCTATCTATATATATATATATATATATATATATATATATATATATCTCAGTCTGTTTGTATCTATCTATCTATCTATCTATCTATCTATCTATCTATCTATCTATTTCAATCTGTTCATATCTATATATCTGTCTATTTCAGTCTCTTTATATCTATATTTGTATATATCTGTCTATTTCAGTCTCTTCATATCTATTTATCTATTTCAGTCTGTTTATTATCTATCTATATATATTCATATCTATCTATCTATCTATCTATCTATCTATCTATCTATCTATGTTCATATATATTTTAGTCTGTTTATATCTAATCTATCTGAGTTTGTTCATATATACCTATCTATGTAGGTTCGTATGTATATATCTAAGCCTGTTCATATCTATATCTGTTCTTATCTATCTATCTATCTATCTATCTATCTATCTATCTATCTATCTATCTATCTATCTATCTATCTATCTAGGTTCATATATATCTTAGTCTGTTTATATCTAATCTATCTGAGTTTGTTCATATATACCTATCTATGTAGGTTCGTATGTATATATCTAAGTCTGTTCATATCTATATCTGTTCTTATCTATCTATCTATCTCAGTCTGTTCGTATCTATCTATCTATCTCAGTCTGTTCGTATCTATCTATCTATCTATCTATCTATCTATCTATCTATCTATCTATCTATCTATCTATCTATCTATTTCAATCTGTTCATATCTATATATCTGTCTGTTTCAGTCTCTTCATATCCAACTATCTATTTCAGTCTCTTCATATCTATATTTGTATATATCTGTCTATTTTAGTCTCTTCATATCTATTTATCTATTTAAGTCTGTTTATTATCTATTTATATATATTCATATCTATCTATCTATCTATCTATCTATCTATCTATCTATCTATCTATCTATCTATCTATCTAGGTTCATATATATTTTAGTCTGTTTATATCTAATCTATCTGAGTTTGTTCATATCTATGTAGGTTCGTATGTATATATCTAAGTCTGTTCATATCTATATCTGTTCTTATCTATCTATCTATCTATCTGTGTAATTTCATATCCATCTTAGTCTGAATTTATTCATGTATAACTATGTATCTATGCAGGTTCGTATGTATTCATTGAAGTATGTTCATATCTTTGTCTGTTCTTTTCTTTCTATCTATCTATCTAAGTAGGTTCGTATCTCAGACATTGACGGCATCTTAATTAAAAGTGAAGGCCGAGAAAAAATAAAACAATACGCTTTGATATATATGTGAGTTTTTATCTAACATTAAGTATTTAGGACAGGTTATAGATGTGAAAGGCAGAAAATCAGGCCCCATCGAGATGGAGTACGATAAGAAATAATGCCACCCTCAACAAATGTGTTGGTATTACAAAAAAGTGATTCCTACACATACGGCAAATCGACTTCAGAGATGGGGAACAATATCATTAAATTATAATTTTAAGATGGAGTTCTTTCCGTCAAAGAGGTTGGGTCATGCAGATGGGTAATCCAGGCTAATACCCAAACTATGTGATCCAGTAGCGAACACTGTGACAGCAGCTTTAAGAATAGACATGGAAATAAAAGGCGTGCTATGAATCACCATACGGGAATTACCCGTGACGGTCGAGGAAATCAGACAAGTATATCACAAATAAATTTCTATCTATCTATCTATCTATCTATCTATCTATCTATCTATCTATCTATCTATGTCTATTCATATCAATCTATCTATGTCTATTCATATCTATCTATCTATCTATGTCTATTCATATCTATCTATCTATCTATCTATCTATCTATCTATCTATCTATCTATGTCTGTTCATATCTATCTATCTATCTATCTATCTATCTATCTATCTATCTCAGTCTGTTCATATCTATCTATCTATCTCAGTCTGTTCATATCTATCTATCTATCTATCTATCTATCTATCTATCTATCTATCTATCTCAGTCTGTTCATATCTATCTATCTATCTATCTATCTATCTATCTATCTATCTATTTATCTATCTATGTCTATTCATATCTATCTATCTATCTATCTATCTATCTATCTATGTCTGTTTATATCTATCTATGTCTATTCATATCTATCTATGTCTGTTTATATCTATCTATCTATCTATCTATCTATCTATCTATCTATCTATCTATCTATCTATCTATCTATCTATGTTTATTCATATCCATCTATCTCTCTATCTATATATTGTTTGTTTTTGCTTTAAACGACTGCACAGTATGGTAGGTTCAGATGGACATCATCTGTGATAAAATGAGCACCATGGCGCAATTCCCTCTGCCAGAAATTTGGAAGCGTCATGTTATACTGCTTGCAATTCTCGCCAGAAGCTCCAATATGAACATTTCAAAGTGATTGGGTTTCAGTGCAGAGTATTCGGAAAGAGTCTAATGGTAATTACGAAGGTACGGCAGCTCGGAAAAATCGCTCTGATCGTTCTGACAAGAAAAGGACAATTGAAATAGTTGGTGAGGGCCCCAGACTTAGCACGAAGGCCTACATCAAGGGCACTGAGCAGGTAGTGCTGCTCTGGGTCAAGTGAGTGGATGTTGGAAGACTCTATGTCTGACACCAGAACTCTGCACCATACCACACAAGCAGGAGAACCCAGTCATGGCTGTCAGACAATTTCTGCGACCACATCACCGCTTACATCTGGCTACCTGACTGCAACCACATTGATTATTATGTGTGTAGGTGCAGTTTAGCGAGAGACCAACAAAACTCCTTGTAACACCAAAGATGAACTGGAATCAAAGATTATGGCAGTATTTACCAACTTAAACAAGGAAACCGCCCAGAAGAGTTACAAGAGATCCCGAAGTCTTCTGGAGGCCCTGTTTGAAGCCAATGGCCATGTAATTGAATAAATTTACTCTTTAGTATTTGAAGATATTTTTGTGTAATTTTGGTAAATATATCTACTTAAATGAGATGCGATGTCAATGTTACTTTCATTTTTGCGTAAATTAGACGACAATTTATCTATGGCACCTTGTATGGATTATTTAATGCCGAAACTTAAATATTTCGAACGTAACTGAATGCCTTCAATTACAGATAAAATGTATTGTTTCTCATTTTACTATTGTTGCAGTTTTTTGGGTCTGATTTTACTAGTGAGCCAGTCAAAATTAGCTGACTCATTTTATAGTCCACGAATAGAAGGTTTAACCAATCAGAAAGCTCAAAATATTCAATCCGACGTGTATAAAGGCAGCCATTTTGTTTTTTCTCCCAAAACACATTGAACACATTATGGACTTCCCTGGATTCCATATTCAGAGACTACGGCAAACATGGTCAGCAACTATAAATAAGTATTGCTGGTATTTTTACTATAGAAATGTATTTCCTTACTTTCATAGTGTTTAAATTTTGTTTGGCAAACAGTATACCCCATACTGTTTGCCCATATCGGGGACCATAATAGGTGCTACCACCCAGGGTCAGGGTAGACCTGGGAACAACAGTAATTAAGAGGTGCTTCCACGCTCCTCAAAATCTCCAATCTCCCGATCAGAGGTCTTGCTGCCGGATGTAGTTTATTGTCATACCCAGGACTAGCCAGCTTGAGGGAATGGATGGCGGAACAACGTTTAGAAGAGGTAACAAAAAGACAAGTTGCTACAAAGGACAGGAAATTGTGGGGAGCCATCAGCGCCAACGGCCCGAAGGGACACGACACACATTGAAAGCAGGAAAAACTGCGAATAATCTAACTAACGTAAATGGTGTAAATTGTGTAAATGTTTAGCAGAATGGAGATTAGGAGAAATAGTAAAAGTACGTATGTTACTTATAGAAGATTTATAGAGTTATAGAAGAATAGGAAGTTGTGGAGAGTCGTGATAAAAGAAGAAGCATTATGCTGGATATATTTTCCTTAATTAATATTTGTACATTTCTTTCTGATCCATTTCACGAATCTCGGTTTCATCATCACGTTTTTTGATTGTTGAATGGACCAATGTGTTTCGTTAAAAACGTTGGCACAGCATACTTGTCGAGCTCAAATTCCATGGCGATATCGTCACTGTATTTCTTTACTGTTGCTAGCGCATTCTCCAGTGCATTATTATTTTGATTAATCAACTAAGCAGAACATGTGACTTTTAAGCATATTAAATCTGTGTATTCCATAACTTTTATTATTGAGTTCGTTTATGAGAGGTTTTAGTGCAGTATTGAATAAAAGGTGTGACAGAGAGTTTCTCTCTCTTTTTGTTATCACAACTAATTTTACTGTTAAGGCGATTATTATTATTATTATTGTTGTTGTTGTTGTGCTTGTCTCTCCCTTCGTTAGTGCGCACGACCTTTACGAACTAGTTGTTTTCAGTGAGAAAATGAATGAATAAAAGAAAGACAGCCAGAAGCGTTTAACGCCTTCTACAAATACCTCACGAATAATAGACTATTCCGTTTTGATCGCTTGGAAAGAGGGGGAAAGACACCAAATGGTTTCAATGAGAAAAAGAAAGAAAGAAAGAAAGAAAGAGAGAGAGAAAAAGAAAGAAAGAAAGAAAGATAGATAGATAGATAGATAGAAAGAAGCAAGCTTTTAACGTTTCCTGCCAATACCTCATGAATAATGGACTATTCCGTTTTGATCGCTTGGCAAGAGGGGAAAAGACATCAAATGGTTTCAATGAGAAAAAAACAAAAGAAAGAAAGAAAGAAAGAGAGAGAGAGAGAGAAAGAAAGAAAGAAAGAAAGAAAGAAAGAAAGAAAGAAAGAAAGAAAGAAAGATAGATAGATAGAAAGAAGCAAGCTTTTAACGTCTCCTGCCAATACCTCATAAATAATAGACTATTCCGTTTTGATCGCTTGGAAAGTGGGGAAAAGACACCAAATGGTTTCAATGAGAAAAAAACAAAAGAAAGAAAGAAAGAAAGAAAGAAAGAAAGGAAGAAAGAAAGAAAGAAAGAAGCTTTTAACGTCTCCTGCCAATACCTCATAAATAATAGACTATTCCGTTTTGATCGCTTTGAAAGAGGGGAAAAGACACCAAATGGTTTCAATGAGAAAAAAAACAAAAGAAAGAAAGAAAGAAAGAAAGAAAGAAAGAAAAAAAGAAAGAAAGAAAGAAAAAATGAAAGAAATATTTAACGATGCGATAAGGGAATTTCTACGGATATTTTATTGTCGTAGAACTCGCCATGTATTTACTCAATCATTAACTTAGTTAAGATTCTTCGGAATATTGAAATAGGAAAGCCGTGAAATTTTCACGGGATAAAATTCGTTATTATTATTATTATTATTATTATTATTATTATTATTATTATTATTATTATTATTTTGTCATAAGTAACTGTAATTAAGGCGAATATTTTAAGGCACAAATTCTAAAATATATATCAGGAACCCACCGACCTTTCAACTTTTAAAACGCACGACTAATAAATCAACCAACGGAAAATGTCAAGATGAACACAATTCCATCATGTTACTTGCGTTTTAGTTTCATTCCATTCATATTGGTTGCATTTCATTCGTTTTTGAGAGCCAATCATGATGTAGCATTATAGTTATTCATTTCTTTGGGGCTGCCGTTTGATACAATCATTTACTAATTAGCTAGTCTGTGACATAATGTAAAAGAAGATTTTCTTCGGAAATTACTGAAAAGCTTTTCTCGCAATGTGAACAGAACTCATTAACATAAATAATTAACATAATGAGCACTCGATGAGAAGAATAAATTAAAATTATTATTATTAAAAAAAAACAACAACCTGGGGAGGAATAGGCTCAGTCAGGTTATTTTACTTTAGACATAACCATTTCTGTTATAGCTGCAGTACATGCGATGCGTCTATGAGAGGACTCCTCATTTTATTCTATTGATTTTTGATTAAGGGGCGCTTGAAACTTTCGCACACACAATATATATCGCAAAGGACCGTGCGGGTTAAGTGTGCGTTTATTTCCTGCTAGAAGAAGGTCCACTACAAGAACATGGCGGACTCAAGTTGAGTCCAACCGAAGAAGTAAAGAAAACAAACAAGACCGATATATATATATGTCAACAAATATATGTATTATATAACAATTTTACAAGTGACACAAA
>OZ010598.1:41651923-41654423 GCA_963932145.1 Acanthosepion lycidas | reverse complement strand
AGTTCCAGTAATTAACAAATTCATGATAATATTCTTTACAGTTTAATGTAATTAAAAATATCGACCAAAATACCGCATATGTTCGGAGAATATATGAGTATATTTAAACTACTAAGATTACCTAACCAAAAATGACCTCGGGCAATTATCTATTCTGCTGTTTTCAATGAAGACACAAAATCCCACATCTGCCGTCATGTGAGAACAAACAACTATTGACTTGAAGTAAGAGTTAATTCGGTGTCATCTGCTTCCAATCAATTTTTCCCGCCATTTCTATAGTTTCAAACTTGTTTAAAAAATTTACATGATCTGATTAAATTATTTTTATTTATCTCCTTTTAAATAAAGAATCAATAAAAATATTAAAAAAATAAATCTCAATAAGAAAATTAACCTTGTTTTTTAACAACATTAATCATATAAGTTATTATAAATATACAGGTTATTATTACAGCGAAATAAAAAGTGCTCCGTCCTGGGTATGACGATAAACTACGTCCGACAGCAAGGCCTCTGATCAGGAGGTTTTGAGGAGGGTGGAACCACCTCTTAATTGCTGGTGTTCCCAGGTCTACCCTGGCCCGGGGTGGTAGCACCTGTTATGGTCCCCGATATGGACAAATAGTTAACCCCCAAATTCGGATCAAAGCACTATCAAAGTGGAAAAATAGGTTTTAATACTAGCAAGGAATTTTTGAAAAACAAATATTACCAGCAATACATTTTTTGAAAAAAATATTACCAGCGAAGAAAAAAATATTACCTGATGTAGAATTTTGAAGGAAAAAAATATTACCAGAAATAGATTTTTTGAAAATTTTTTTTACCAATAATGAAAATTTTGTCAGCATTAAATAACCCTTTGAGGTTGAGATGCCAAACAAAACAAACTAAACCAAACTAAAAAGTGCTATGTTCCACTTAAGTTTTTTTTCAAATTTAATGACAAGGAATATGCATTTTAATTTTTTTTTTTTACAAATTTGGGATTCAAATGAATTCTAATAAAATTCACTCAAATTTTTGTTCATTTTAATTAATTAGATTTTTTTTTTTTTTTTGTAAAGATTTCTTCGCGTTTAATATTATTCTAATGAATGAAAAAATGGATATTCTTTTTTCTGCGAAAAGAGAGCCTTTCACGGAAAAATGTTTGTAATTTTACAGCAAACAATGCTTTCGTTAAATAAAATAATTCCCCATGTAACATTTTATTTTCAATTCCATTTTTGCTATTGTTTAATTTAAAAATAATTGAATGACGTAAGGTTGTTGTATCGAAGTAAACAGAAATGCGTGTATTATCTTTTTTGTTAAAAGATTAGCTTTTTATATTTAAATAAAATAGATAATTTATATCAATAATCATTTTTAAAAATCGCCCTTTAATGTAGAAAAGAAAGCAAAATATTCAAAATTATTTTTTACCGTTCGGTGTATATAAATACATAAGCTCACCAACTTAATTCAATTTTCGCTCACGTTTTAGTTTGTCGCCATTGGTCTTAAATTCAGTACCGTATTATAGGGACCTTCACTAATTCGCAATACCTACGGTATAAAATGAATTTTTAAAAAATTGAAAAAGCTTTCTTGGAGCTTTAATTTTAGTTTTAATTGAAAGCTAAAGGATTAAATTTACTATTTCCAGTAAGCGAAATACTCTGGTGTATTTCAAACAGAAATTATATTGATTTTTAATCGATTTTTGTTTTGCTAAAATAGCTGATTAGCGCCATTTTTAATGATCTTTCAACACAATGTAATTCTGCTACTTAATTTTTTTTCCAAAAATGAAATATACTTTTCTAAAGTTTTATTTGAGGAACATCAGCTGATTTGAATTATAATTAATCTGATTTGAAACAAATATTATTTATTTTAGTTTTGAAATAACACAGAAATGGATTTTTAAAACAAACAATAGCTGTGTTTTTAACTGACATTAGCCATGTTTACGTGTTTAACGATTGATAATTTGATGACAGATTGATTGTTGTTCTACGGAGACTTCACGTGTAAAACATAATTTAAGAAAATGACGTGAGCACCTTTTTTATATATATATATTTTTAAGTACTTAGTAATCTTAAGAATGTTGGAAAATATTCTCCGTAATTTAATTTTAGGAATGTTGAATTTAAATTTACTATAGGCATCGCTCTTATTTTCTCATAATGTCATGTATGGTTGTCCATACCTATAAAAATCGAAACGTTCATCTGTCAGAGAAGGTGATATATTTTGTGGTTCTGAAAGTACATTACCGCAGAATATTGTCAAACTAGTAACATTTGAATACCTTTTCGCCTTATTAAATTATTTCCTCTTTTAATTAAAACTGAGCTGTTACGTGACGTCTATCCTCTTTTACGGCAGCGGATGTTGGATGGTCTCCTCAAAGATGAAAAAGAGACTCGGGGCGATGGAGATATGGTTCTACAGAAGGATGCCAAGGATATTATGGACCGAGCGTGTGAGCAACGATGAGGTCTTA
>OZ010598.1:41644423-41646923 GCA_963932145.1 Acanthosepion lycidas | reverse complement strand
ATGAACGAAATAAATTCTAATTTAGAAATTTGAAATTCTTAACACGTTAAAGGTTCGTTATAAACATCAAATGATTTACATTTAGAACCAGTTATATATATATATATATATATATATATATATATATATATATATATATATATGTGTGTGTGTGTGTGTGTGTGTGTGTGTATGTAAAAGGAAGAGGTTATAGTAGTTCCAACGAGGGAAAAGTGTGTACATTAAAAAGAAGAGAGAAGCTGCAAACATTTTTAGTTCTAATGTGTATTTTAAAAAAATATTAAATAAAATGTTTTATTTTCCATAATTTTGCTACACGGGTTTCCGGTCTCGCAAATATCATCAGGCAAAGGGTGGAGGTTTCCACATATTATTAAAAATAATTCATTTGTTTCTTTATGTTTTTCGATGTTAAATATTTTCGATATGAGACATTCTCTTTTTTGTGTTAGTGATCGAAACGTCTTTCTTGATGTGGAAGTGAAAAGTTCTGCGTGAAGGGTTATAAAACAATTAAGATTGGTTCGAGAAATGATGGGGTAGTCATCGGCATGCTTATCTTTTAATGACCCCTGTGTATCCTTAGATCTATTTCGATTTTCGTGTGCTTTTGTCAGCAGGCGTGTATATATGTGTATATCCCCTGTCCATACATGTACACTGTCTCACTACGAGGAATCAGTGAACACTTCTGTACACCCACACACACACACACACATACACAAACACACAAACACACACACACATACCGTCCCATTACAAGGAATCAGTACATACACACATTCGTACATACGCATACTTCCCAAGTTACATGGAATCAGTATACATACACACATACATACAGACATATATATGTACACACATACACACATACTTCCTAAATTGTGTGTGGTTTGTGTGCGTGCCTGTGAGTAGTTCTCTAATATTTAACATCGAAAAGCATAAAGAAAAAAATGAATTATTTTTAATAATATGTGGAAATCTCCATCCTTTGCCTGATGACGGTCGCGAGATCGGAAACCCGTGTAGCAAAATTATGGAAAATAAAACATAATTTTTTTAAAATCCACATTACAACCAAAAACGTTTTCGGCTTCTCTCTCTTTTTAATATATATATATATATATATATATATATATATATATATATATATGAGTGTATGTGTGTGTGTGTGTTTTTGCGCACGTGTGTATTTTGGCAGCAATCCCTCTTTTATACATGTTTTGTCAAAGACGACTGACAAGGTACTACGATTAAGCTTCTTATTTAATTGTTCTTGTGATCGTACAAGTGTTATCTTTTCTGGACACAAAGTAAAAACTTTTCAAATGTACTGCATTTTCGAGCGCTTTTGGCTATAGTTTTAACCATTATCAAGTAAGATTTTATTTTTTATTTTCAACTGAATGTATGGCTGGTGTGTATGTATCTGGAGTTATAGAAATGTTCTATTTTTCAAAGACGGTCAGCACATTGTGGCCGTGTTCATAGTTAATGATACCGAGTGTTGACTCTTTTTTATTATTTGGGCTTCCATTATTTTTAATCATTTTTTTTTTTTTACATGTGAATGATCTTATGCTTGTATTTTCTACAAGTATGTTTCGGATGGAGTCATGTAGGTTTGTGTGTGTGTTTGAATTTCTAATGGAGCTGTGATCGGATTGCAAAATAAGTCGTCTGGATAGGCATGTAGTAGTGTGACCGATGTAATTATTTATGAGTTCGGTTTGGTTCCTTAAGCGGCATTTGAATTTGTAAACAATGTTGGTTCTTTTTAGTTTTGATTCCGAAGGTATTCTTGAAGGTAAGTATAGTTATTTTTAATTTTTTTAATAGATAATTAATTTATTTTTTGTTGTTGTTCTGGTCAACTGGGGTACTGCATTTCTTAAATTAAATAAAAATTCTTAAATTAAATAAAAATTCTTAAATTAAATAAAAATTCTTAAATTAAATAAAAAGTTTAATCGCAGTACGTTGTCAGTCGTCTGAAACGAAACACACACACACACACATATATATATATATATTATGAATTATGACCATGGAATATTAGTGTTTAAGCCTTGTTATTATATCCTTACTCTGTCCTGGACATTGAGTTCTACCTGGATTCTATCCTCTCGGAATTTTTTATTCAAAAAATATACATGTGTGTATATGCACCTGTGGATTTTGCATATATATGTATATTTACCACTAATATTATCTATCTATCTATCTATCTATATATATATATATATATATATATATATATATATATATATATATATATATATATATATTAATAATAAGGAAGAGACTTAATTAGTTATCATATAATCGGTTATTTTAAGTCAACATTCATATATACAAATTCATTTTTCCCTCACTTCCCTCTCTTAAATACTGTAAGCCACCAACGTAAAAATATTAAAAACTCCATGATGACAGCTCAATATATATATATATATATATATATATATATATATATATATATATATATATATATATATCG
>OZ010598.1:41634423-41639423 GCA_963932145.1 Acanthosepion lycidas | reverse complement strand
GCTTCAATTACACATAAAATGTAGTGTTAGTAATTTTACTATAAATAGTTATTGTTGGTAATTTTACGACATAAATTGTATTGCTGGTATTTTTACTATAAAAGTCTATTTTTATATTTTTATACTTTCATAGTATTTTTTACTTTTGATTGGGGGGTTCACTATTTGCCCATAGATGAGTTCCTGACAGCTGCTAAGATCCAAGATCAGGTTGGACCTGGAAACAACAGCAATTATGAGGTGGTTTTACTCTTTTCATAACCTCCAATCTGCCGATCAGAGGCCTTGCTGCCGGATGTAGTTTATCGTCATACCAAGACTATCACTGTGTTAGACAATGCGGACACTTTGACGTGGTGTAATGATTAGCATGCTTGTCTTGCTAGATCAATTATGACTGAGTAGTGAGTTCGATCCTCACTGGATGCCCCATGTTTTCGGCCTTGCGTCACATCTAAGCTGCGCTTAGAAAACAACCGCTGAGAGAGTCAACAGAAAATTCTTTTCTTGAGGAATGGTCTCGAAAAGACTTCTCACGATAAAAAAAAACCTGTCTGAGAATCATCACAGAATAAAAGATGGCAATTTTCAGGTTGAGTACAATCTTGGTCTCCGTTTCAATTTTGCCTAAGTGATCATTCGATTTTCTAGCTGGTGTTCTGGCTGGTGTTCTGGCTGGTGTTACTTCAATAGCCATGTTCCATAGCTTCTTCAACTCCCTAGCTAGATCCCGGTATTTTTCAGTTTTTACAGTTTCTATGGAATTCACTCCTTTATCTTATGGAACAGTAAAATGAATAATTTATTATTATTATTATTATTATTATTATTATTATTATTATTATTATTATTATTATTTTCTTTGATTTCTGGCGTTTACGCATTTCTTTCCGGGTCCCGCCCAGAGACCTAAGGTTAGAAATGGCATCATGATACTTTCCACTTACAAAAAAAAAAAAAAAAAAAAAATTACATAGATAAAGCCCTTCGTAAAGTGTGGGCTGTACTTCTCAGAATAATGTTTTGTATCTCCTTGAGGCATGGACTTCCAGGAATCCCCTCAATTAGTCTACTGGAATCTTTCCCAACCAATCCTAGGGCTCCAACTACAACAGGGATTGTTGATGTTCCCATATGCCACATTTTCGAGATTTCTATTTCAAGGTCCTTGTATTTTGACAGCTTTTTCAATATCTTCAAAGATACATTACAGTCAGCAGGGACTGCCATATCAATAAGAAGGCACCGTTTTTGTTTGTGGTCTTTAATAACAATATCTGGGCGTTTGGCATTGATTGTTCTGTCAGTGTGTATTGTGTAGTCCTATAGAATTGTAACAGGTCCTATCTCCGTAACCGGATCTGGGCGGTGTTCATACCAGTTTCTTTCAGTTTCCTTCCCGTAGAAGTTGCAGATTTTCCAGTGCAGATATTGGCCCACTCTGTCATGTCGGGTTTTATCTTCAATGGGTGCCAATATCGTGCAATCTGATACAAGATGATCAATCGTTTCTGGATATTTATCACAGAATCTGCATTTTGGGCTAACACAATATTTTAGTATATGTGCTTGATAATTCCTAGTTAGCAAGCATTGGTCCTGTGCAGATTATTATTATTATTATTATTATTATTATTATTATTATTAGGTTAATGCAAAAATAATGACGTAATAATGTCGTTTTTTGACTTATTTTTAACGTCAAAAAACGACATTATTACGTCATTATTTTTGCACCAACCTGATATTATTATTTCACGGTTTTCATATTTGAATTTTCTGATGAATCTTAATTCCTCAGTTAATGATTGAATAAGCTCATGTCGAGTTCTACGACAATATCAGTAGAAATGCAGCTGTCACATCGTTAACAACTTCAACAACATATTGCAACAACAATAATAAATACTAATCCTAGTCATTATTTTAAGAAATACGGGGGTACAAATTAAAAGATTTGAAATGGACAACTTTCTCCATTTCACTGAAACAGCCGCTAAAACATCTTTCTTTCTTTCAACTTCTCACTGAAACCAAGTAGCGTCTCTGATACATGTTTTGATTTTCCACACAATCAAAACGGAATGGTCCATTATGTATAAGGTAATGGCAGGAGACGTTAAACACTTCTATCGTCCTGCCTTTCTTTCATACTTTCTTTCATCTGAAACCAGGTATTAGGTTGGTGCAAAAATAATGTCGTTTTTTCATATGGTAACACATGTGAGAAAACGACATTGTTTTGCACCAACCTAATACTATATTTGCCCTGTCTTTCTACACGATCAAAATGGAATAGTCAATTATTTCTGATGTATTGGCAGGGCGTAACGGTGGAGCGAAAGGGGGAATTAATGAACAGATGCACATGCACAATGATTATATAAAACTTATAAGTTATTTACTCATTAGTTACTTCAGTATAATTCTTTACCGGGCCATTACTCGAGATCTTGGTAAGATAGTCAATATTTATTTTTTGAAATTTTATATTCAATATAAAATATAATATATTTTAATTTTATATTTTAAATTGAAATTAGAATTTTCACTTTTTAAATTTAATTGTAAGCATGAACCTAAATTTAAGTTTAGATCATAGTATAATGAAATATTTAATAGCAATAATAATTTATCCAACTCACACGGCGTAACCGCCAGACTCAGAAATATTAACTAGATCATAAAGAGTTCCTTTGTAGCTGATGATTGCATAGGGCATGAAACTTGTCATACTGTTGGCGTGAGGTATATATATATATATATATATATATATATATATATATATATATATATATATATATACAAGGTATGCAATATTTATGGATTAAAATGCTCAGTATCAGGGATAGAGTGTGTGTAAGTATAAAATAGACATTGAAGATAACTCCCAGCAGTAACAGTCTATTTCATGTTTAAACACAATCTTCAGGCCTGAAGATTGTGTTTACTATATATATATATATATATATATATATATATATATATATATATATATATATTAAGGACGAATATTTTCTATGAAAATTTCTCGGACATTCAGGCCGGTAAATGTTATTTAATACTGTTTATTATAAACAGAGCATTTACTTAAATACTTGTATCTATAAAAAGAACGTTAAACATAAAAATGTCATTAATATATATATATATATATATATATATATATATATATATATATATATATATATATATATGTATGTATGTGTGCATGTATGTATGTATGTATGTATGTAGGTACTAGTACAGGTAATAGATTCGTTGGGATATAATCCAGGTGGATCCAAGTAATAACAAATATTAAACTAATCCTCATGCTGAAGTAATTTTGTTTTTTGGTGTAATATATATATATATATATATATATATATATATATATATATATATATGTATGTATGTATGTATGTATAATACCAAATCCGTCGGTATTTATGACGGACACCATCATATTCCAGTGAGGGGTGACACAGATGTACGCATATTCCATTATGTCATCTTTGTAGCTGGCCACTTGTATTCGAGGATATCCGTCTACTATGGCGGTTAGCCAATCCCTATTGCAGACTCACGCTCAGGCATATTTGTGTTTGTTTAACACCTACAGAGCCAAACTGTGGTTTATACTGCAACTATGCGGAGTATACCTTGCATGACATGTGACTTCATGCTAGTACAGCTATCGACGGCCCCCAAATGTTCAGTCTACCAAATTTCATTCATAAGGCTTGGTTCAACCCGTGGTATGGTTTTCAGACACTTTATATATATATATATATATATATATATATATATGGTTCATTCAAACTGAAGGACCCAAAGGGACTATACGCTTTCTCCGGCGAAACGCGTTTGAGAGAGAGAGAGAGAGAGAGAGAGAGAGAGAGAGAGAGTAACGGTCTAATACCCTCACCTCCCTTGAATCTATGATACGGGAACTCCACTCTATTAAATCTCAATTTTCATAAAGTTGTATTCATATAAAGTACAAATTTTATTGTAACTTAATTATGTACAATAAGGGATCATATACAAGATACGTGAACAATTCAACTAGAAAAACTGAAAACAAATGCAATGTATGTAAATGCAAATTAGAGAGATGTCAAAACAGATCGTTCGATCTTAAATAAATCAACTATGTTTTGCGTCAACTTTTAACATCAACTTGATTTTTTTCTTTGTTAAAAATTCGAATACAGTTAAGTTTAACACATTCAATATTACGGATAAAAAAAGTTAAATTTCTATAGAGTTTTTTCGACAATTAGCAAAACAAATTCGCGGATTTGGACGAAAAAATGTAAGCCCCCCCCCCCAAATGACGTCAGAATAAAATTCACCCCTATATATATATATATATATATATATATATATATATATATATAATTTTTTTTCAAATATGATTCCATCGCGACACAGAAATTACTGTTTCAAAACTGGTCAGCAGTATTTAAGTTTAATTCAAATTGGAATTAAACTTAAATACTGCTGACCAGTTTCGAAATATTGTAATTCCTGTGTTGCGATAGAATCATATTTAAAAAAAAAATAATTATAATCTAGGCTCTACTTGAGTATCGAGGACTGTTTTTTTTTTTTTTAAATAAAAACAAATATACTAAAGAAATTCGGATCATCAATCTAGCGGTTCTTTCCTATTATATCAATATATATGCACACACACACATATATATATATATATATATAAACTAATGGGTAAATATACGTAGGTATACGAACGAGCGATATGTTGGGTTGACTCAACATATAAATAGAAATAAAAATAAATATTATAATTCAAGCACTTGAAAATTGCTTCGGCATGAAACTCGGAGTTGTGCAATTACTGAAAGATATATATATATATATATATATATATATATATATATATATATATATATATATATATGCGTGATACAAATATAGCTTATCGCTTTTGAAACTCATAAATTCATTACTTAATATTGCTCCATTTATTCGGCTTTTTAAATAAGAGCTTT
>OZ010598.1:41609423-41629423 GCA_963932145.1 Acanthosepion lycidas | reverse complement strand
AATCCTCTTCTTACTTCCTCCCCCAAGTTATGGGTAAATAGCAGGTCAGACCGAATTCTATAGCCTTGGATGGCAACTGATCTACCGCAGAAAGAAATGGCAACCTACTGCGGGGAAAATCTACTTCGTCATTCATGTATCGAAAGAGACATGATCGCCTACGCAAGTATCACGCATGGCAGATAATTGACTGACTGTTCAGTTATTGCTCGCCCGTTTCCACAGATACACACAGCCCGACGCAGGGATTGATCTCACAAGCATCATGTCACCAAATTCACAAATGCAACGGTTTTATCCGCTATAATGTATAATCCACTGATAGTCAAAAAACACTTTCTCATAACAAGAAAAATAATGTTTATTCGGTTGGCTTCACATAATGAAACATCCTTTTCTATTCAGCAGTGCTGGAACCGATCTGTTCTCATAAGGGCAACTGTCACAGGTTCATCGAATCGCTAGCTTTTTTTTAAAAAAAAAGTCGATTTCACCACACGCAAGGCAGTAAAGCCACTAAGACACAAGCGTGCTAGCTCTCTGAGTAGTAGCAGTCTTAGCACAGTTCTTCGTGTTACGTTCAGCAAACGGGTTTGCTAAGCATAGCCGTTATGTTTGCCACCTGTTCTCGATTTATACTTGTGACAGAGTTATCTCCTCCTTAATTCCCTAATTGTTCATTAGGGGGCGCTCTCCATACATTATAAATACTGGGCGACTTCTTGCCTCATTCACTTTTATATTAGGTTGGTGCAAAAATAATATCGTTTCTTGACGTTAAAAATACGTCAAAAAGCGATATTATTTTTGCACCAACCTAATACTTTGCATTTCAGTGGACGCACTTAAAAATGTGATCTCTCGCAGAGATCCGCGTTTTGCCCACTTGTGGGAAAACGCCATGAAACCCCCACACACGTACGTACGAACATTCACCAATATACAAATTCTTTACATTCACACACAAACACAAATGTTAATGTCTATGTCCATTGTAATTTTGTTGTTTAATACATATTTGTTGATATATATATATATATATATATATATATATATATATATATATATATATATATATATATATATTCATGCACGTTTCATTAAATAATATAGACAAGTGTTGTCTATTTATTTTATGTAATTTTTTTTCGTAATGTCTGATAAGTTTAATAACATTATCGTTGAACGAAGAAAGAAATTCACAATATTGATCCATATTTTTTTTTCAATACAATCTAAGCTTTCGGCTTACTTAAGCCATTATCAAAGGTGTCAATTACAACATATTAAACAATATACGGACACGACAGTGATGATAGACTGTCATTGTTTACATAGATGATTTCTAAGCAACGATAAACACATGCATATAAGATGCTAGAAGCGAAAATCGCACTGCATCTCATGACGTCACACATGACCACACGAGAGTGAATTGTAGAACTATGAAGTATGGGAAGCCGTTGGTATAAACCAATGGCTTCTGTTACCAATTATAGACATTTAAGAATATTTGTAGAAATGCCATAATTGATTTTGTTTAGGTTGGGTTTCAACTGTTTGATGTATAATGCTTCAAGGATTTTTAGTTTTTGTCTATTGTTTTCATGTCGAAGTATAATTGTGTTTTCGACAAGTATTTTACGGAATTGTGTATGCGGGCAGGCATGTTGTTTTAAATGCCTAAAAATGTTAGAGTTTTCATTCAAATGTAGTGTCAAGCGTCGTGAAAGCGAGTTTGTGGTGTGACCAACATAAATATTATTTAATTCGTTGGAGATACTTGTCTATATTATTTAATGAAACGTGCATGAATGAAAAGATGCTACCTAAATACACACACAATATATATATATATATATATATATATATATATATATATATGTCGGTCTTGTTTGTTTTCTTTACATCTTCGATTGGATTCAACTTGAGTCCGCCTTGTTCTTATAGTTGGACCTTCAAGCAGAAATAAACAGCACGTGTTCCTAATTCAACAACGCTCAAACCCACACGATCCTCTCCACTTGTCTATCTAATTTGCATACGATACTACAAAGAGTTTACTGAGTGTGGGACAATTAGAAACAGAAACATTATTAATGAACGGGAAGAGGAAAGAGTAACCTGGAGGACAGTAGATAGCGACTGGCATTGCATTTAAATTTTTGCAGATTAAAGTTTGGCTGTAAAGCATGTAGCCGAAATGGAGTTCCACTATCGAGAATCACGAGAGAAGAAACTGTTATCATAGAACTTACGGTTATATCTAGCCAGCCGAACAATAAATAGGTGAGATCTAGAACTCAGTCGGGTACTACGCTTAAATTAATAAAATCAAGGTACCATAGCAAAAGCCCATCCGAACAATTAACCCGAAAGTATTTATAGAAATGCCACTGGCAGGCAAGTGACTGAAGCCAAGTCAGAGAGGGAAATATGGTGTTGGGCTTACAATCAAACTTGGTCTTCAGTTCTTCAAGAATAAACGTTTCTCAGACCAGGTCAACCTAAAGTTGAATTATTTTGTTTTTATAGTGATGTGTTGTCATAATCTATGGGAGTAGATGTAGAGGTTTATATCGTAAGAGTCACAGTTTATGCGGATGTCCTGGGAAGATAACGGTTAATCATAGACTTGAACAGGTTAAGATTGTGATGATCGAGAAAAGATCCTCTTGCAAGTCGGTTTCACGGAGCAACGGTCCTTAGTTAGAAGCTGCTCGAGTGGAACTTAAATCTCACCAAAGGAATACGAAGGAAAGGAGGGCAGTTCGCTACAATGCGCGTAGGTTAGCCGTGACGAACTGGTAGAACTAAGGAATGTAGTTCATCTGAGCACTTTCCATGGACGTAGCGATAGAACAGTGAAAGTATTGCGGCGTTTCGTTCCTTGAGAAAGCGTTCGTAGGATGCAAAATAATTTGTCACTCACAAGAAGGCGGAGACGCTTTTAAACTCTATCGAAACTGGAAAGTGAGGACTGGGCAACTCCTGCCAATATATGGCAGCATACTCCATTTTCGTCATGATCTGGCTCTTGTAAACGAGGAGTACTTTCTGGAGCGGTACAGGGAGCAGAACATTTTTTCCAGAATCTTTAGCGATGTAACGTATATACAAGCGCTACTTAAGGTTTGCTTTGAGTTTAAGGTCCGAAAAGCGCTCAAGACAAGGAGTCTCCTTGAATAAACATTTATTCAACCTGATTGGTACTCTTCTTGGGTCTTTTCGATGATAATTTCGTCTTATAAGGACTCCTTTTGAAACCTCATCAGAGTAGTCAGTATCAATACCTGAGTGACCTTGACTTTGTTGAGGATATTGCATTAATTTCTCAATGTATTAGGATGCAAACCCTCGCTGAAATCGCTTGAACAAGCAGTGAACCTTGCATCCTGCTTAAAAGTCCAAACCTTTCGAACATTGATCGAACCAGTCCTAACCTTGGACATTATCTGTTCGTCTTGAAAGACGACTGGATGGAACATATAGAAAACTACTTAGAAAAATCCAGAATATCAGTTGGAGAACCCATGCAACGCTTAACACAATTTACGGTGAAGTGAGACCAATCTCTCTTAAGCTCAAGCAAAAACAATTAGTTTGCCGACCACTGCCACCGAGCGGACAGGGAAATCTTCTCATCCTTACTCCTATGGCATCCTCCTGGAAGTGTCTTCTTCCCCAAACACCATAGCTCGGGACTCAGGGTTGAACACTGGTGTTCTGGGGACAGCAATACAGGAGCGAACAGTGTGGAAAGGGATTGTCAGTGGAGTTCCAAACAGCCATTGGATGGTCGAAGGATGATGATGACGAACGTAATGTGGTCGTAAGCCTTCGAGGTATATAGTGGGAGCACCAGACCAGATATGGTTAATGAATTTGAAAGAGGAAAAATCCAGAATATCAGTTGGAGAACCCATGCAACGAATAACACAATTTACGGTGAAGTGTGACCAATCTCTCTTAAGCTCATACAAAATCGATTGCGGACAGGCAAATCAGCTCATCCTTACTCCTATGGAAATGTCTTCTCACGAAAATTGACTTTCACAAACGTTATAGCTCCAAACTCAGGGTTTGACATTGGGGATCTGGAGACAGCAATACAGTACCGAACAGTGTGGAAAGGGGTTATCAATGGAGTTCCGACCAACCATAGGGAAGTCGAAGGATGATGATGATGATGATGATGATGATGATGATAAGGTTGAGGGAGGAAGGGATCTGATGGTTTGTTTATGGGTCACAGGGGTCAGAAGTTTCTCCCGGCTTCTCCTGTCTGTAATTGTTCACAGGCCAAAACCGAACAGCTTGTAGAAGACTGTGTGGGTTTGAGTGTTGTTGAATTAGAAACACGTGCTGTTTATTCCTGCTAGAAAGTCCAACTACAAGTACAATGCGGACTCAAGTCCAACCGAAGATGTAAAGAAAACAAAGAAGACCGATATATATATATATGTCAACAAATATATGTATTAAAAAAACATGATTTACAATGGACATAGACATTAACATTTGTGTTTGTGTGTGTGAACGTAAAGAATTTGTGTTTTGGTGAATGTCCGTACGTACGTGTGTATGTGTGTCATGGCGTTTCCCCATAAGTGGGCGAAAACGCTGATCTCTACGAGAGATCACATTTTTAAATGTGTCCGCTGAAATGCAAAGTGAAAAAGAGAACGAGGCAAGAAGTCGCCCAGTATTTATAGTGTAGAGAGAGCGACCCCTAGCGAACAATTAGGGAATTAAGGAGGAGATAACTCCGACAAGCTTATACTGAAGATCCTCGGATATTTTAGAGGCTTCGTTAAACTGTTTAATGAACCGCAAATCTGTTAATTTTTAATCTTTTCCAATTTTGATTTGAACTTTCTCCTGTTCCGTTCCAGTATTTGCACATTGCAATTTCATTGATCCCTCTCACTCCCAGGATGGGGACACACCTGTTGCATTAACGGCTTACAGCCATATGCACGTGGAAAGCAACCTCGAGCCTGGTCAGTATACCTTGGTAGGTGACAGCTTGGGAATACCAGCTGCTGTAAGCTTGGATATGCTGATGCAATGTTTTTCAGCCACATCACGTTGAAACACCGTTTCTAGTACGATCACCGAAGTTAAGCAACGTCGAGCTTGGTTAGTACCTAGTTGGGTGACCACTTGGTAATGTGCGGCTGGTGTAATGGATAACAGGTACGGAATTGGGAACGGAGAGCCGAGTTCGAATTCCAGTCGAGTTCGTTATATTCACTGACGTGCAAAAAACATTTTTGGAAAAGGTATGCATATAATGCTTCCCCCACCCCCGGATATGATTTTTTATCAGTGGATCATTATTATCTAATACCTTTTACGATCTAAAAATATTTTTTTTGCTTTAAACAACCATAAATGGGTTGATAATACGTAAACAACAAATCAATCAATTTTACATCACTGACAATCGACATTCAGCTAATTAAAATTTCCGGTGAAAATGATAATTTTCCATTGACAGCATTATTTATTTTTCTTATATGTGACGTGTTCCTTCAGGACATGGGTGATCATGGCTCTCCACAACATCTTATCCTACGTAACACTAAGCAGTATTTGCCTTTTTATTATCTATCCCACTCCCTATTCAGCTATCCATTTACATAAGATTGTTAGATATGATACTTGTTGTTTTCCATTCTGTCACTCTTGCTTTCGATATATACTTTGCATGGCACATTTTCCAAGACTTTTTTTCTTATTTTTGTCCGTCCTGGGTATGACGATAAACTACATCCGCGTCCTGTGTAAGACGATAAACTACGTCCAACAGCAAAGCCATCTTATCAGGAGGTTTTGAGGAGCGTGGAACCACCTTTTAATTGCTGGTGTTCCCAGGTCCACTCTGACCCGGGGTGGTAGCACCTGTTAGGGTCCCAGTTATGGGCAAACAGTTAACACCCAAACTTGTGTAAAATAGTTTTTAATACCAGAAATGCTTTTTAATAAAAAAATTATTACCAACAATAATTTTTGCAGGAAAAATTATTATTAGAAATACTTAATACTAGAGGGCACAGAATTCCCAATATGCACTTACATGCCAAGAGAAATTTACATGCTGACCCGCCTTCACATCACCCACCATTATTTACTAGAGGGCACAGAATCCCCAATATGCACTTACATGCCAAGAGAAATTTACAGTGAACCATATACTGTTAGAGTGTGTAGATTTTGATCTAGTGTGAACAAAATATTACCAAGTGAGTAATTTAAAAAAAAAAAACAACTTTTTACGAAATTAAAACCATCCAAGATTGTAAATTACCTAGAAGTTGGATTGTCCTCAAAAATATGATTAAAAAATCGTACGACTCATACAGCAATCGCTATCACTTGACTTAAAATATTTTTGCCCTTCCTTGCCCTTAAAGGAGTGCCCTTTGCCGTGCTGATGTTGCTACATGCCTTACTTTTTGCCTATCTCACACAGCGAATTTTTTTCTAAGCTCTATACTAAACATTAAATCTGCTGCAAAAAAAAAAAAGAACTAAACAAAATGAACACAAAACGATCAGCTTTAAAAAATGATTCGTAACTGGAAAAACCGAATGAAAAAAAAGAATGTTAACAACAAATACTATTTCACACCCAACCCAGTTCTGCGGAATCAACGTTGAGTATAAGCAAGCGAATGAGCCAATTGGAGTAAAGTGCCATGCAGATTTAAATTTTTGCCACTTGTGACGAATGCAGCCAGCTATTGGCTCTCACTCCGGCCAGTAGAAAATGGCCGCAAACTACATGAAAACTGCCGTAGAAGCATGAAAAAATCGATTCTTTCCACTATCGATGGGAGTTGGGAAATGCAAGGTCGGGCTTGGCTTTCCCGCTAACTTGGAGCATGTGCATGTAGATTTTGGTGCTAATCCGTCGAAATTTGCGGCCGTGCATTCATTACACACACACACACACACACACACACACACACACACACACACACACACACACATCCTGCCTTTTATATATAGAGATACATACAAACTTTTTTTTACCAAACTATTGTTATGAATCTATTTAAAAAAATGTCATTAAATGACCCACTGAGGTTGATATGCCATAAAACAAAACTAACCAACCAACCAACTTATTTTTGTCACAGACATTTCAACTGCCTCTTTCTGATTTTAAGCATATGCATCCTTTTCGTTTCTATTTTTTTCTTGAAACTTTCTCGTTGCTCACATGCTCTGTCCATAGTATTCTCTGTATCCTTCTGTAGAACTCTTCCCTTCATCTGCATTCAGTGCTATCATCTTTTTTTATGTGCTGTCTACCTACACGATGTGGGTTGTCACGGCTCTCCACGGCTTTACTGTTTTCGTAGCGCTTAATAAATTTTGTCTTTTTGCCATCTCTATCAAACCCTGATCCGCCATCCATACACTTAAGCTCGGCAAGTAGCCTGTATATCGCTATGCTCTCTCTCTCTCTCTCTCTCTTACCTTCACTCTGTCCTGTGAGTATCAAATTTTCTAAGTCCTATTTTCATTATGTACTCTAGACATTTCAAGCATATCTTCCTGATGTTTATAAGTTTTCTTTTTGTTGCCATTCTCTCTAGAACATCATCGTTGCTCACATGTTCAGTCCATAGTATTCACAGTATCATTTTTGTGGCTTCAAATCTCTTCATCTGTGAGTAGATTATCCAACATTCACTGCCATATAGGAGGACGGATACTACATAACAGCTCAGTACTCTTTCCTTTGTTTCTCGGGATATTTTTTTGTTTCTTAATACTTTGCTTAGCTTTTAGAAGGCATCTTTCGCTATCCCAATGCACCTTCGGGTTTCCGTGTTGCACTTTCTGTCTTCTATTAATACGCTTCTCAGATATCTAAATGATTGAACTTGTATGCTTTCGGTATCACCAATCTATAATTTGTATGTTGGTATTGTTTCTTTTTGCTTAGAATCATGCATTCAATTCTTGCAATTGATACTTAGTCCTTTCTTCTCGCTTTCCTTCACTACCTTCTGTAGGGGTTTTTGTAGTTACCTTTCTGTTTCTGCTATCAACACTGTGATCTACATATTTTATTGTAGTCGGCAATAATGAATCCTGATAGGACTTCTAATTCTCTCAGAATTTTTTTCACTACAGGTCGAATAAATCCGGTGAGAAGACACATCCTTGTCTTAGACCCTTTTTATTTTTGTCTATTAACTGAATTCCTTTTCCTTCGTATGAAGGCAGTTTATTGCCAGTATATTTTCTGGATTATTCTAATAGCCTTCCCAAATATGTCAGGGTTACCTAGCAGTTGCAGCAGTTCTTTGCGAGGTATCAAAAGATTTTGCAATATCTATAAAACACAGGCATTATTCTGCATTTGCATTTGCTATTTCTTATATTCTGAACACAAATATCGCATTCCATGTTCCAATGTCTCTAAGAAAAAGGGAAGAGACTTTGGACAAAGAAAGTCGCAAAGGAACGAATGTATATTGGATTGTTCCTAATGCTAACAACTATGCGTCGATAGTCCTTTCTTCACGCTTTCTTTCACTACCGCTTGTAGAAGTTTTCTTTTTTCCTTTCTGTGTCTGCTATCAACACTGTGTTATCTGCATATCTAATGATGTTAAGATTGTGACCACCAATAATGAACCCTTGTAGGACGTCTAATTCTCTCAGAATAGGTTCACTCTAAAAGTTGAATAAGTCCGGCCAGAAGACACATCCTTGTCTTACGCTTTTTTATTATTGTATATTTACTGAACTCATTTCTTACCCGCATGCAGGCAATTTTCTGCCAGTAGAGCTTTTGGATTATATCCATACATGTCCGTAATAATTAGTCTCGGGTATGACGATAAACTACATCCGTCAGCAAGGCCACTGAGTGGGAGATTGGAAGTTTTGAGGAGTGTGGAACCATTTCTTAATTGTTGTTGTTTCATGGTCCACCCTGACCGGGGGTGGTAGCACCTGTTAGGGTCCCAGCTATAGGCTAATAGTGAACCCCAAAATAAAAACAAAACGTTACGAAAATATAAAAACACAAGCAATACATTTTTATATATAAATTACAATAATACATTTTTAAAAGTAAAATGGCCAGCGATACATTTTATATGGAGCTGGAGGCATGCATTCAAAATAGTTAGCTTTCGGCATTAAGTAAGCCATGCTGGTTGGGTTGATATGCCGCTAAACAAAATCAACTATTTTATATTTTATTTTATGCGCCATGTCCTTTCAGGACGTAGGCGATCATGGTTCTCTACCTCCCTCTATCCCTTGCAGCTTTCAACAAGTTCCTTCCCCCTGCTACATCCCTCGGATCAAGTTCTGTCATCCACTTACTTAGGTCTGCCATGTATTTCATACGTTGTTTTCCATTGTCTCTCTTTCCCTCTATTCGATCCATGAGTATCAGATTCTCTAGACCCTCCTTCCTCATTATGTGTCCCAGGAGCTCCAGCTGACTCTTCCTGATGTTAAGTATTAAGACTCCCTATCGTCTGCAACCTCTCTAAGATCTCACCGTTGCTCACACGCTCGTTTCATATCTTTAGCATTCTTCTGTAGAACTACATCTCCGTCGCCTCGAGTCTCTTCTTCATCTTTGAGGAAATCGCCCAAAATTCGCTGCCGTAAAGAAGGACAGATGTCACGTAACAGCTCAGTATTCTTTTCTTTACCAAAGAAATCCTCCTGTCTTGCAATACTCTGCTCAGCTTTTGGAATACGTCCTTGGCCATCCCAATACGTCTACAGTACTCAGTGTCGCATTTACCGTCCAAGAATCTTCCCAGATATTTAAACTTCCGCGTCTGCTTGATTCTAGTGTTTCCGACCTGCAAATTGCATTTCGGACTCATCCTCATTCCGTCTTCTTGTAGTTTACGCCTAGTCCCTTCTTCTCACTGTACGCATCCAATAAACCGTAATTAATCGTGCAAATGCAATGTTTTGGTTTACATGACCTCATATTACATGCGTTCTTTCTTGTTAAAATTCTTTAATTCGTTTACCCTTTAAAGCATTGATTCTCAACCGCTGTGCCGCGTCACACCAGTGTGTCGCGCGGTCCTCTTAAGTGCGCCGCGAAATATTGTCATTTCTAGTGATCGAGGGCTCAAAATAAAACATTCGACGGTACCCATTGATACATTTTGGATTTCAATAGAAAAGGAATATCCCACATTAGCTAAAAAGGCTTTATCAGTTTTAATGTTCTAATTTTCTACTTCTTATTTATGCAAATCAGGCTTCTCAAGCCTTAATAGCATAAAAAATAAGAAAGGAGAAAGACAACGCTGAACTGAAAAAGAAATGAGGGTCTGCTTATCTCACATTCGACCAAAAATTGAAGAAATTCCGAAAAAAAAAATACAGACACAGGTTTCACACTAAATAAGCTGCAGAAATAGTTGAACAGAATCATTGAAATAAAGCTAGTTCATATTTTGTGCATTTTTAATGTGGTTTGATTTTGTAACATTTAAATGTATGCCCTTATACAAATTTTGCTAAGTGTGGCGTTATATTTTCATTTGCTATTGGGTGTGCCGTTGCTTAAAAAAGGTTGAGAAACATTGCTTTAGACTTCTCAAGACACTACGTAGCTTACCATCTCATCAGCTGATTTACTAACACCAATCTCTCGAACAAAGAGCCTCTTGACATCTATAACTCGCAGATGCCTTCCCGACCAAAGACTTTGCATGATAGACAAATTAATCAAGTATTAACTTCTGTCTACCAACGTACTCTTTAGCTTTATGTATTAGTTACTAACTTACTGTTGTGGGTTCCGGGTTCAAATCCGGTACTAATAAATAATAAACGCCAGGAATGAATATATGGAAATAATGTATTAATGTAATAATACAAATTGGTAAAGCAGATTAGTAGTTCCAGGAATACGGGTTAGTAACAAAATATATATCTATACAGTCTTTGGTATTGAAGTATCGCTGTATGACTTCTTACTGAGTCTACGCCCTCGTTCACTGTGACTCCTACAACACTGTTACCTCACCCCTCACTCTTCCGGTTACCCACAACCTTTTACTCTCGACTCGACTCCTCGGTCTTGCGGTGTTTACTCATTCCCCTCACGAGAATGAGATGTGACACAAGGTGGGATTGATGTGGGGACCCGAGCACATGCACCCGGGCAGGGTCAAAATTCCCCTCAGCCCCCGCAACAGTCGGTTGCGCTGGCCTCGGTACGAGCACCGATCCCCACCTCTTGTGCAATGGGAGGGCGTGGCCTCGTGGCAGCTGTTCCCCATGGCTGGGCTGCTCTTCAGTATAATTTTCCTCAGTTGCCCCTCCGTCCTCAGACAGAAGCCCCTGAGCGCAACTGAAGAGATGATAAATAATGTGCGTACACCCCTCCAAGGAGGGGGAGCACGTCGCTACTCCTCGGTCTTGCTGTATTTATCGATCCACCCACGAGGACTGAATGTGGCACAAGGCCAGTTTAATGTGGGTATCTCCGAGCCCGTAGGCTTGGCCAAAAATATACACTTTGAACCCGCCTAGACGGGTTCAGGCCCTGTCTATCTCCCCGGACGAAACCTTGCCCTTCGGCAAAGCTTCGTCCGGGTTCCTCTCTGTTAACGCAGAGAGTCCGACAGCAGTCGCTTACAGTCAAAGACTGTATCACGACTCAGCTATACTCGGAGGTCTTGCTCGGTATTTATCAATCCACCCACGAGGACCGAATGTGGCACAAGGCCGGTTTAATGTGGGTATCTCCGTGCCCGTAGGCTCGGCCAAAAATATAGCCTTTGAACCCGCCAAGACGGGTTCAGGTCCTGTCTACCTCCCCGGACGAAACCTTGCCCTTCTGGAAAGCTTCGTCCGGGTTCCTCTCTGTTAACGGAGAGAGTCCGACAGCAGTCGCTTACAGTCAAAGACTGTATCACGACTAAGCTAGACTCGGAGGTCTTGCTGTATTTATCGATCCACCCACGAGGACTGAATGTGGCACAAGGCCGGATTAATGTGGGTATCTCCGAGCCAGTAGGCTCGGGCAAAAATATAGCCTTTGAACTCGCCTAGACGGGTTCAGGCCCTGTCTACCTCCCCGGACGAAACCTTGCCCTTCGGCAAAGCTTCGTCCGGGTTCCTCTCTGCTAACGCAGAGTTCGACAGACGTCGCTTACAGTCAAAGACTGTATCACGACTAAGCTAGACTCGGAGGTCTTGCTGGTTGGGTATTCACTGGCAGTAGTATAAATATACACTGGGTGAGTCCATTTGTATAAAAAGGGGTGGACCTCTCAACACTTACTTACAATATGGTGGCATGGTGAAGTCATGGGTAGCGGCTCGAATTTAGGAATCGGAGAGCCGAGTTCGAATTCCAGTCGAGTTCATTACACTCACTTACATGCTAATACCCTTGAAAGGTATTAATTCACCTCTTCTACTTCCAGCTATTGGTTAATTAGTAGAACTTGTATATTGTAAATTACTATCTCCAAAAAATTCTTTTAAATATCGCTTTAAATAACCGTAAAAAGCAAATCAATCAATCAATCTATTCTCTCCCCACCCCACAACTCTGGATAAATAGCAGGGCAGACTGGGTCCTACAGACTTTGGAAAACCAGCCTGGGGAGGTTAGTTCTCCGTTTTGCTACCTTGCCTAAGAAACATTACTACTACCTATAAAGCCGTACATTCCGGGTTCCTACAACTCTAAAGGGTTACGGCTGAAAACATACAGTGTAACCCGGATATAAGAGAGTTGTCGGGACCGGAGAAGAAGTCTCTTATATCCGGGTTTGGTCTATTTTGTTTAGGTAAGTATGGCTCTAATTTGGAACCAGAGAAAATATCTCTTATCTCCGGGTTTCTCTTATATCCGGGTTTGGTCTATTTTGTTTAGGTAAGTATGGCTCTAATTTGGGACCAGAGAAAATATCTCTTATATCCGGGTTTCTCTTATATCCAGGTTACACTGATCTTAAGTTTTTTTTCTTCGTTTATTCTTAGTGCTATTCTTAATATATAGTTTTTTTTTTCTTCTATAGAATTTAATTCGAATAATTTTTTTTTTTTTTTTTCTATAAAGACAGCATCGAAGTATTTCTGGTTCAACTGCAATATCAAAATAACTTAGAGCGACCTTCATGGCTTTTCACATTAAACTACTGTTAACCCCATTTAGAGCTCCTTTTATATTGGTTTTAAATCCCACTTCATTTTGACAATACAGTGTAACCCGGATATAAGAGACCCTGATATAAGAGAAACCCGGATATAAGAGATATTTTTTCTGGTCCCAAATAAGAGCCATACTTACCTAAGCAAAGTAGACCAAACCCGGATATAAGATAAACCCGGATATAAGAGACTTCTTCTCCGGTCCCGGCAACTCTCTTATATCCGGGTTACACTGTATGCGTATCAACATAAGAATAATAATAGCCATCTATCTATCTATCTATCTAGCTAGCTAGCTAGCTAGCTAGATAGATAGATAGCTAGCTATCTACAGACAAACCTCATCAGGGGACTAATAGGGAGCGGGGTGATTCGTTAAAGCCGATTGTCCGTAGGTGGGAAGTGATTACTTTTTTAGTTTTAAAACCACTATAGTAAGTACCAGTAGTTGTGATCATAATGTAAATACTTTAAACATGTATATATGGCATAAATAAATATATACTTATAGATGTATTAATCGAAATAAGAAAAATAATAGATTTCTCACAGCTATTTTCTCAAGTATGTGCTAGCTAATGTATCGTACTTTCTTTATTTACAACTGAAAGGGCCGCCAAGCGGTCACTTTGAGAACTAATACGAATCGTTCTGCTAAGCCCTCAATTTTATAATACATCGCCGGCGCTTTGTAAGTTTTTTGCCTGCAGATTTTTTTTAATTTGCTTACAGATTTTTTTTTTTTATTTTCCTGCAAAATTTGTCCGGTGATTGGCGTCCATAGATAAGAGGTTTATCATATATATATATATATATATATATATATATATATATATATATATATATATAATTATTATAATTATATATAAAAAAATATGATTCCTTCGTTACATAAGAGTTCTCATGTTTCAGAAACAAGAGCCAAAAACTTCAATATAATTATTAAAATTAAATTGAATTAAAGTATTAAGCCCTGTTTCATCCTTAAGCGAAGGAATCATATTTTTTTAAAAAATAATACTAATTTAAGCTCTACTTCTGTATGGAGCACCGTTTTTTGTATCTTTTTTTTTAATAAAAACAAAAATACTAAAGAACTCCGGATTATTTACCTAACGTGTTCTTTCCTATTTTTCTATATATCTGCACACACACACACACACACACACACACACACACACACACACACACACGTATATCTATCTATCTATCCATCTATCTATCTATCTATCTATCTATCTATCTATATATATATATATATATATATATATATATATGCATGTGTGTGTGAATAAAACGTGACCAGAAGAAAAACTATTCGTAGTCGACAGGTTTTGCCCTCGGAGGGACTTTATCTCGGCAATGTAGGATTTATTTTGTTGCAGGTGTTTATATACAGAAGCGAGGAGTGTCATTGGTCTGTCAAGGCTTTTAAATTTGAGGACACAAAGTGTGATAACTCAAAGTCTAGCAAAAAATAAGTAATTAGTATTTAAGAATTCTTTTTTAAATGAATATAATTTGAATTGTGATTAGATTGTTATGATATGAGATGGATGTACCTGATGTACATCTTCAAAAAAATAAGGTGATGGGTTTAACCGTTTTCTTTTGATTTTTCAACATATTTGTGGTTGTGTATGTTGGCTTGGGAAATTAGTAATTCTTTCAGGAAAGGTGAGATTGCCAAAAGCAGCGGCGTGGATTTATATTTTGATAAGATTCGGTAGCGCCACTCTCGAGAATTTTCCTTCCGAGTAAATTACTTTCTCTTTTGATGAGCATGACATTTCTTTAGATCAAAATTATGGTCGAATTTATTTCTGTGTTTGACTAGTGCATTTGATAAATTGTTATGTACAAGGTTCCTTTTGTGTTCATAGATACTTTTTTTTTTAAAAATTTCTGCATTAATTCCCCAATGTATTGTGAGGAATATATATATATATATATATATATATATATATATATATATATATATATATATATGTATTGGTTTATCAAAGCTTATAGATTGGAGAACGTTAATGAACGTCTATCAGATGGTTGAAAGGACAGCCAAAGCATGAGAAGAGCACAAAGTGCCCTAATTCAAAGTCTGGTAAAAAGTAAAGTGATCGAATAATATTCAATAATTTTTTAAAAATGAATATTATTTGGATTGTGACTAGATTGTTATGATATGAGATGGATGTACTTGATGTACATCTTCAAAAAAATAAGGTGATGGGTTTAACCGTTTTCTTTTGATCTTTCAACATATTTGTGGTTGCGTAATCAAAATAAAAACGGTTAAATCTAAATCTTAATCAGTGTCGGTTCGTTAAAGACAGTGGAGCATGGAAAACGATATTTGTGCTCAGAAGGATACCAGAAAGAGCTATGCAGATGTAAAAGCTGTATGCTTATGCTTTATATAATTATGCAAAAGTATTTTATAAATTATGTCACAAAGAACAGTTAGGTATTTTGTAAAATGTTATAGATATATCACGAAGTTCTTGATATTATGGCTCAGTGGATAAAGACGTTGATCGGATCGAGTGACTAGACCCAAAGAGTTGTGAGTTCAGTACCATGCCAGGGAAGTGGTGAACCAAAACTTGGAGAGCTGAGTTAAAGGGAAATAACTAAGACATCCGGAAGAGGCGTGGACGAAATAAAGGGTTCGATTCGAAATTCCAATCATCTGAAAAAGGCCGGAGCGTACAATGACCGACACATTGTCAATATGGCAATGAAGATGAGGATAACAGTTCAAATAATGCAAGTAATCATAATACCTCATCTCGGAGATATAGACAAATACTTTGTTTACGTTTGGATACGAAACCTTTATTTCCTCTACCTGAAGAAGGCGGGAGTGTACAACGGTCGAAACATTTTGAATATGGCAATGGAGATGAGGATAACAATCCGAATAATGTCAATAATGTAAGTAATCATAATACCTCATCTCAGAGATATAGACAGATTCTTTGTTTAAGTTTGGCTACGAAAATTTTATTTCGTCCACCTGAAGAAGGCCGGAGCCTATAACGGTTGAAACATTGTGAATATGGCAATGAAGATGAAGATAACAGTCCGAATAATATAAATAATTCAAATAATCATATCTCAGAGATATAGACAAATATTATTTTTTAATTTTTTTATTCGAGTTCACCCCAAGCAAGGCATTAAAGCCACTAAGACACAAGGGGTTACTGGGTGTGGAATAATTAGAAAACAGAAATATTACCAAGGAGCGAGAACAGAGGAAGACTAATTAACAAATGATAGTAGATAGCGATTGACATTGCATTTATATTTTTGGAGATTAAAGTTGACTGGAAAGCATGGAGACCGAACAGAGCTCCACAGGCGAGAAGCGCGAAAAAAAAAAAACAGCCTAGTTGTAACCAACTCAATTGTAAATTGGTGAGACCTCATCGCCAATCTAGTACTGCGTTTAAGTCGTGGTATCACGGGAAAGTTCTCATCCGTGCAGACGCTATTAAAGTATTTATAGAAAAGGTACAGGGAGGCAGCATTACAAGAAGGAAAGTATCTGGAGCTGAGATGCCAAATCAGGACTAATAATATTGCTGATTCTACTTTGGACTTTATCAAGGATCTGTAGACATATCACAGGAGCACCAGACTATATGTAGCATGCACGAATGTTGGACTTATAGATATGTAAGATAGATTCTGGAGCTAAAAATTGTCGAGCACGTTACAGTGAGACAATTTTTTTAGCAGCTGACCTGGCGATATGATTTAATATAATCTTTCCATTTCATGTCCGCCGAAAACGTTAACCCGAGAAGGCGCAATGTATTACATATTGTTAGAACAATTTTTTCAGTCCCCTTTTACATTTAAACTTCCACGGGACACTTAAATTACTTTAATCGAAAACGAGAAAAAAAAAAAAAAAAAGAATATTCTTTTTATGATTTATTAGCAGCATGGCCCGGCGTTGCCCGGTCTTGATTCAAAAATCGTACGACTCATACAGCAATCGCTATCACTTGACTTAAAATATTTTTGCCCTTCCTTGCCTTTAAAGGAGTGCCCTTTGCCGTGCTGATGTTGCTACATGCCTTACTTCTTGCCTATCTCACACTGCGAATTTTTTCTAAGCTCTATACTAAACATTAAATCTGTTACGAAAAAAGAACTAAACAAAATGAACACAAAACGATCAGCTTTAAAAAAGGACTCGTAACTGGAAAAACCGAATGAAAAAAGAATGTTAACAACAAATACTTTTTCACATCCAACCCAGTTTTGCGGAATCAGAATCAATGTTGAGTTTAAGCAAGCGAATGAACCAGTTGGAGTAAAGTGCCATGCAGATTTAAAATTTTCCCACTTGTGACGAATGCAGCTATCGATTTTTTTGGATGCTAGCATGCTAGTTAACATTCGTGTCAGTCAGCTGTTGGTTCTCACGCTGGCCAGTAGAATCTTCCTGACTATTCGTGGCAGCCAGCTATTGGCTCTCACTCTGGCCAGTAGAAAATGGCCGCAAACTACATGAAAACTGCCGTAGAAGCATGAATAAATCGATTCTTTCCACTATCGATGGGAGTTGGGAAATGCAAAGTCGGTGTTGGCCTTCCCGCTAACTTGGAGCATGTGCATGTGGATTTTGGTGCAAATCCGTCGAAAATTGTGGCCGGCATTCGTTACACACACACACACACACACACACACACACACACACACACACACACACACACACACACACACACATCCTGCCTTTTATAGATAGAGATTAATACAAACAAAGCAATTTATTAAGATTTTCAATGAAAAGTTAATTAAAATTCTTTAAAAAAAAATGATGTATTTACTTATTTTTCTGTTCATTATAATTTCACATTTAACGAGATGACTGACCTTCACATTTGTCTAGAATATTTTAGAAGAATGTTGGACAGGCATACTCTTAAATCTTCTTCCAAGGATTAATATTATACTCATCATGTTAAATTTTTGTTTTTAATATTGTTTATTGTGGAAAAGCTTTATTTTTATATTATTTTATGTACTTTGTATATGTTTATTTATTATAATAATAATGGCATATTCATATAATTAGCTTAAAGGGTTTTTTTTAATTTGATTTGGGATGTTTTCTATTAATTCCCCACCCCAGAAATAATGTAAAGTTACTTATCGCAAATATTAATTCACCCCAATAAATTATAAATTTTAAATCAAATTTTTTTTATTTTTTTTTTATTAAAGTTTTGGCACTCTTGAAATTATAAATTTTAAATCAAAATTTGTTTAGCTTGCCTCACAAAAAAACCTCCGAATGAAAAATTACCAAAAATCAGGGTGTTAGTCACATTTTCTGCAGATAATATTCAAGATGCTTACAATGATTTTTTTTTTTTACAATTTAAAAAAGAAAAGAAATGTTCTTTGCTTGTTTATCGGGGTGAGCGTGAACGGAGACCCCATACTTAGAAATAGCACACCGAGTGGCTCACATTTGGGGTGATCGCAAAGGTCAACCCAACCCGAGTAAAATGGAAAGGCCTCACTCTGGGAGAATTTGGTCTGAATTTGTACAAACACTTGCACTTGTGCTTTGGACTTCTTTCGAAAATAATTTAATTAATGACCTTTAAAAATTTTCGGCACGCCGGTTGAAAATCAGTGTCAGAGCATTTTTCTTGTTTTGTTTTTCTTTTGTTTTTTTTATAGATTAAATAAAAAGAAGAAAAGTAGCAGGTTTTATTTTCAAAAATCGAATTAAAAGAGCAATGTTAAAAACAAAATTTTAAAGTTTCAAAGATTAAAACATGTCAAAATAGAGCTTTCAATTTATTTTCTGTAATCAAATAAAACTGCTTGTGATTCGCATAAATATTATGACTAAACACAAAAACTTCTTATAGATACTTGACAGAGATAATCAGAAAGTTACTTGACTAGTCTTGAATATTTTACTTACGAGACAGGAGGGTTTCGTTGGTAATAAAGAAAAGAGTACTGAACTACTACGTGACATCTGTCCTCCTTTACGGCAGCGAATGTTGGACGGTCTCCTCAAAGATGAAGAAGAGACGCGAAGCAACAGAGGTGTGCTTCTACAGAAGGATGCTAAGGATATCATAGACCGAACATATGAGAAACGATGAAGTTTTGGAGAGGATGCAAACAAAGAGGAAACTTATAACTAACATGATTAAGAAGCAGCTGAAATTTCTGGCAGACATAATGAGAAAGGAAGGCTTGGAAAATCTGATACTCACAGGGCGGGTAGAGAGAAAGAAGGACAAAGGAAAGCAACGTGTGACATACTTAACGGGCTTAAGCAAGTGGATAGCAGAACAGGGTTTGCGAGAAATAACAAAAAGACAAAACTTAATGAGATTTACAAGGGACAGGAGAAAGTGGAGGGCTATGATCGCCTACGTCCTGAATGTACATAACATAAAAGAAAAAATAAGGGCGTTCCAAATGTCACTCAGGTATTTTTCAAATATTTACTTATTTTTTTCAGAAATTTGTCGTTACTCTAAACTACAGAGTGTGGCAGAAATACCTCCCACATAATGGTAAGCCACTATCTAGGTGAAGACAGCATTACCGCTAATGTCTTACCAATATGAGAGGCACGGTGGAGTAATGGCTAGCGGCTCGGATTGAGGAATCGGAGAGTCAAGTTCAAATTATATTCGCTTGCTCTCATCTTCTCCCTCCAGGGGTAAATAGCAGGACAGACTTTCTATAACCTTGGATGGATGGTAACTGGTGTAGGAGAAAGACAGCTCTGAATTCAAGGGTCGTTTGGGGACGTTGTGGCACGTAAT
>OZ010598.1:41549423-41601923 GCA_963932145.1 Acanthosepion lycidas | reverse complement strand
CATTAGTTGATTATATATATATATATATATATATATATATATATATATATATATATGTATAATTATTTATTTAAAAATATGATTCCAACACGCTACATAAGAGGTCTCATGTTTCAAAACAAGAGCCGAAAACTTCAATATAATTATTTGAATTAAATTGAATTAAAGTAAGCTCTGTTCCATCTTCAAGCGAAATTTTTTTGGGAATAACTTATTTCTGAAATTTACGTGTTTTAATAGCATATTCATTATTGAAATCAAAATTTCCATGGTAACAGCCAGGGCGAATTGTTTAAATAGGTAGGGGTGTTGGGTGTTAATAATTTGTATCAGTATAGAATTACTTTCATAGATGTCAAGTCAGGGTAAGGTGAGGGTGTCTAAATTTAAAACTTAAAATTTTTCCTTCTGAAAGTTCTCCACTGCCTTAACAGGGTACTGGGTGTGAGTTCAATACCCGGTTAAGGCAGTGGAGAACTTTCAGAGGTGAATTAACAGGAGATAACTGATAACTGACATCCATTAGATATGAACTATAACAGTCTACCCCACTGAGCGAAATAAAGTGTTCAGTTCGACATTCAAACCACCTGAAGAAGGCCGGAGTGTACAACGGCCGAAACGTTGTGATAAATATGGCGACAAAGATGAGAACAATAGTCCGAATAATGTAAATAATGTACATAATACCTCATCTCAGAAATACAGACAGACTCTGGAGGAAACAATATATAGAAAATCTGGATCAGGAGGTCACAACAAGAAATTAGAATCATCATTTCAACTTAAAGCTAAATACATTCTTATTGTGCAAATAGAGTCCAATAGTGGCATAAAAACACCAGAAAATTCCATTAAGATATCTTTAATCATTTCTATGATACAAGCTTAAATTAACAATGGAACAATTTTGTTGTTGCACGATTTGGACAATTTTGTTGTTACATCCGGTATATATATATATATATATATATATATATATATAAATTATATAAAAAACTTAAACCATCTTGTCTGTCATATTTAATGAAGCTTGCACACACACACACACACACGCTCAAGTATTTAGTGAGTTTGAGTTATTGTTTATCGAATTAGTAAAATATGTGCCGACGTCCGCTGTGAATGTCAGCCATCTTAAACCCCGTATAAATGAGCTTGTATATGACTTCGTAAATTGCCTATTGACTCTAAGACTTTCCTTTGGCAGCAGAATCATTATCAAACAGCCAGATTATTAAAATCCAAGACCGACATTTATATAACCAGACCTAATGAAAGATCTGGTGTTATGATTCTGAAATAGTCCGATAATATCGACACTAGAAAAATTCGGAAATTAGATGAAACATCATTCGACGACACCGCCAAAACAGAAATTAAATTTCAGAAGAGATTTCTTGAATTTCATCCTCTCAAAGCAAGATATGATAGAATTCTGCCAGTTGGCTCCTAGCGTCCTAGAGTGTATGGTTTGCCAAAGATTCATAAAATAAATATTCAACTTCGGCCTATTTTATCTATGGTAGGTTCCGCACAGCATAATTTGTGGTTGGTCGAAGTTCTTGATCCTGTTTTGCAGTATTGTATTCCAAACTCATTCCAGTTTGCGTCTGAAATATGTAAACTGCAACGTACTGTTGACATGGAGTTTCTCGTGTCTTTTGATATTTGTAATCTATTCACAAATGTCTCTCTTGACATGACTATCGACATTTGTGATGACTATTTGTATCGTGGCCCTTAAAGCCTCCATCTTTTCATGACAGTGTCTTTGTTGAGCTGATGGTCATATCTACTAAGTTTGTCTCTTTCAGCTTTGATAATGACATGTATCAATAGATTGATGGGGTAGCCATGGGTAGTCCTTTGGGACCTCTCATGGCCAATATTTTTGTAGGGTTTCAATTGTTTGATAAGGTCCCCAAACCATACTCTTATTTCCGTTATGTTGATGACACTTTTATATCTTTTTCATCACATAACGAGGCAGAAAGGTTCAAATAGTCTCCACCCATCTTTACAATTTACGATAGAGTTTGCACCGAATCCGTGTTATCAGTAATTTATATATATTTATAAGGATATTTCACTGAATGCATTTTAAAATCGCTACACAATTGACGTCGTGTTTCGTTGCGTATCAATGCATCTCATCAGGTGATTGTAAATTACTGGCGAGTTAACAATTTATTTAGATTTAAAAACAAAATGCAACCTTTTTTTATGAAAAAAAGTGGGGTTACAATGTTTGTGGGCTTTACTCTGCTCCACCAATCAAATATGACGTACGTTGAATTTAAACTAAGCGGAGAAGCAAAACTTTAGAAAATTATTTTTTTTTATAAATGGGTCATGACCAATAGATTGGCAGCTAAAGACAGAAAGATATAAACTAGAGCGGATGTAAATGGTTACATAACTTATACAAACTAGACAACGACATTTCCTAAGAAATAAAAATGGGGTAGAGAAGTAATTTAAAAAAAAATGCTAAACAAGTTATACGCTTTGTGAGTTTACTACATAAAACAATTTTATAGGTGATAAATAATTAGCTTCTTTAAGAAACTAGTAAATAATTTAAATGTATAGAATTATTTGGTAAATTAATATGCAACTGATAATTTCAAAATTTTCATGTAAGCACAGAAAACAGGGTAAATGTAAAAATCTACATGTCCTTGCCGTTTTAAAAATTTTCCATTTCACCTTAGGAAACTCATTATCATCTTTTAACCTCCAAAAACATTCAGAAAGTGATGTATTATTTCTGTAAGTACTATTGGTGAAGGAAAATGTATGTTGATAACACATAGTCTTAAAAGAATTCTTAGTACTACCAATATAGAATTTTTCAACCGTCGGATTCTCCATTGTGGAGATAGTAGAAAGATAAACAAGGGATTATTAAATTGGCTTAAAATTTAATTATTGTGTAAATATAATCTTCTCAATATTATTGGTGCAGCTATAACTTTGTTTTAATATGTTTCTATTGCTCTACTTTGTATTGAGCCCCCTTTTAAATTACATGTTATGAACATTGGAGTTTTACTTTATTTGTTCTCATCTTATATATATATATATACATATATATATATATTGCCGGTCTTGCATTCAACTCTAATATGCCTAGTATCGTCTTGCAACTATGTTGTGGGGAAAATATTGTCGCAAAAGTGCACTTGGGCGATCATTTTGGAAAACTAGTCTCCCATAACTGCCCTGCCCAGTTAGTACCAGCTGAAGTTTTCTGTCTCTTCAGCAGATGGATGAAAAGCATTCATGTGTACTGTTGCACACGAATGCAGATGAACATTCGAGTGCGCAACATACGCTCTCGCTTGCTCTCTCCGAGAAACTGTAATTATGATCTGCTTGAAAGATTTACAGTATAAAACACGGATTGTCTCTGTGGACGTTGACATCCACAGAAATGAGCAGTCAGCCATTATGGATATATATATACGAATGGTTCATAAAGGGCCTTGTGTTAGGTCGAGAACTTTTTATAAATATACCCTAATATATATATATATATATATATATATATATATATATATATATATATATATATATATATATATATATAAAGGAAGGTATTCTCTCCAACGGGAGAAAAGTCTATATTCTAAAGAAAAAAGAGAGAGGTCTCAAATGTTTTTGATTATAATGTGGATTTAAAAAAATATATATTATACTTTATTTTCCATATGTTTTGATACACGTGTTTGGGTGAAAATGTTCTTCTTAAGGTGTAATAAAACAATTAGGATTGGTCAGAGAAAGGGTGAAGGAATGAGATCTTTGTTCTTATCTTTTAAGGACGACTGTATCTTTTTAAGCCTATCTCTATTTGTGTGTATTGTCTGAGTGTGTGTGTGTGTGTGTTTAGCTTACGCTTGTATGTGCATACATATTCCTTATTCATACATATATATATATATATTTTTTTTTTTTTTATTAAAAAAGAAATAATTTTTCCGTTTTGGCTAAGACGGCATGACTTATTTATAAAAAACATAAGACAGGGGAGGTAATCGTGTTGTCTTACCACATTCTCCCTGGCTTTGTTTTCTCCTAGTCCGACGGAAAATCATTCAGGGGACTAGTTCTCTTGACAATTCTTTGGGATCGTTTCGGTGGCGCCTGATCTGGGATTTCAGGTGTTACAGTCGTCCAGAAGTATTGCGTCTCATATTGTTTTTGTCACCATCTTGGAGTGGGACGCTCTGATTCTTAAAACTGATTATCAGAGCCTGTGGTAGTACGCTCTCGTTTTGAGGGAGATGTACTGCTGCCGGTCTCTAAATCGTTACTGTCAGGGCCTTGTTCCTTAGGACAATCCAATGGCATTGTATCGTCGTTACTATCAAGAGGGAGAGATATTGCTTCCGGGGAGAGCTGATCCCCGCTCTGGTTTGATAAATCGCCGGCAGGGGCCAAATCTCTAAACCAGGGGTCGGCAACTCATTCAACCCCGCGGGCCGAATCGTGTTATAATGACGGGTCACGGGCCGGACGAAGGCCCTTAATGAAAAATGAAGGAAAATTACATATGCAGACCCCCTGTCAACCCAAATATTTAAAACCATAATGAAAATAAACATTAAGAAATCAGAAAAAGAAAATCTAAAATTAAAAAACACCCTAACAAAAATTACTTTTCTTCAAGGAACGTCAAAATACTTCAAAGTGAAAAAAAATCAACCGAAGTAAAATGAATGAAATTACGACGTGTAGGTTTGAAACTGTTATTGAAAATCGTTCCACAAACGAACCACACACACACACACATCAAACAAAAACGAAACACATATACCCATACATACGAGTACAAATAGTTGCAAACATATACACTTACGTACGTACACATGCGGTATCATCCACACATTCATGAGGCATGTATGTATAATGTGCGTATATTTAACTGTCTTTAGATTTCTGCTACCTCGCATGTCAGTCCCTCCCTGGCCTCTTTCACTTTATCGTTCCTTTCTCTTCTATCTTTTAATGTAGCCAAGGGCCATAACAAATATGTATCCATTATTTGACATTAAACGTAGGCAACGCAACTTGGTAAAATAAGTCTCATGAAAGATAACTGGCAGATAGTCCAATTCGAAAGCCTCGTCTCTCATGTTAAAAATAGAGTCATTGGTAATCAGGCTCGCGGGCCGGTCAAAATGCCTTCGCGGGACGGATCCGGCTCGGGGCCGTAGGTTGCCGACGCTTGCTCTAAAGAAAACGTTCGATTGTCATCCGTCGGTGGGTTCGCCTCGGTCAGTTCCACCTTACTCACAGGAGAATCGTACTTGCTTTGTGGAACATGATTTCTAAGTAAAACAGTACCTGGCGGTGAAACCACGTAGGGAGGCAGATCCCGACTAAATTTCGCTTTGGAAATCTTAAACATCTATCCTGAGGTGTTGCCCAATAGTGTTCTTATAGCTTACAGAGGCTCGGTTATTATGTCTTCCCAATGTCTAATTGGAAGGTTTTGGTTTTTAAATGCTAACTGTGCGGTCTTCCATATTATACCACTGTATCTCACGCACTGTTTATTCCCTTCAGCGTTGTATGAAGTAGTCAGGCTTACGGCCACTCTCTGTACCAATAGGAATCTTCTTAGTTGGTCGAACATGAAAGAGGTCTCGTGACCTGTAAGAATATAAGCTGGCTTATATTGAGAACAGTCAGCAAAGACAGCGTATGACCGTTGTTACACTTATAGCTGGACAGGGAAAGGCAAGAGGCAATCGAAAGTACTTGTCAATGACAATTATTAGATATTTGTTTCAGAATTTATATGGAAGATCAGCCTCTCAAATGGCTGTGTAGCTTTTACTAGGGTTCTCGGTTCGGGTTTGTAGAATCTTGGTTTTATTCGAATGCAAATCTGACAACCGTTTATTTGTTACACGTCCTCAATTGAAAGAAGAAAAATTCCGGCTTCGAATTACATGCATCATCCTCGTGATGCCTGAATATCAGAGATAGATGTAAACATTTTATAGATCTTTGGTGCTGTTTATTGACCCACACACTCTTGACAGCGCGTCCGCTGTTGCTCTTTCCTTTTTCGACCGATAGAAAACGTCAAACGAAAAACGGGAAAGCTCTACCCGCCATCTCGCTATCTTTTCGTTTTTTATTTTACTATGTGTCTTGAGGTTAAACATAAAGAAGCTGACTTTTGAGCAGTGATTAATTTAATACAGTGACCAATTAAGAAATGTCGCCATTTTTTTTTTTTTTTTAGCGCCGTTACCATGGCATACGCCTCCTTTTCCGACAGCTGAATGTCTGCGCTGAGATTTTGACAATGTTCTAGAGAAAAATGCTACAGGCGCCCGGGTTGCCTTAACGCGGCATCTATGTCATGGTCGGTGTCTACTTCTAGGGAAATGTCAGAATTCCCCAAAGTGATGGCCGAGTTGGCAATATCTCTTTAACCCTTCAAAAGCATTGTGTATTGTCTCAGTAAAGGAGGGTATCCATTGACAATAACGAGTGAACATATCGATGGTTCATCGCAAGGAAAAACCAGCTGCTGTAAGCTTGGATGTGAGGGGGTGTAATGGATAACGGCTCGGAATTGGACATCGGAAAGCCAAGTTCTAATTCCAGTCGGGTTCGTTATATCTGCTTACGCGAAATAGCCTTTTGAAACATATGAATTCACCTGTACTTTCCCCCCAGCTATAGGTTAATTAGTAGGAATTGTATCTTTCTTTCTATATGCCGTATCCTTTCAAGACGTAAGCGATCATAGTTCTCCATCTCCCTCTATCTCTTGGAGCTTTCAACAAGTTCCTTCCTTCTGCCACCTCCCCCAGATCGCATTCTGTCATCCACTTGGTTGAGGCCGCCAATATGTATTGCATTGTTTATCCCTTGTCTCTCTTTTTCTCTATTCGACCCGTGAGTATCAGATTCTCCAGGCCCTTTTTCCTCATTATGTGTCCCATGAACTTCAGCTACCCTCTTCCTGGTGTTAAGTATAAGCCTCCTCCTTTTTTTGCAACTTCTCTAAGACGTCATCGTCGCTCACACACTCGGTTCGTGATATCCTTAGCATCTTTCTGTAGAACCACATCTCCGTCGCCTCGGGTCTCTTTTTCATCTTTAAGGAAATCGTCCAAGAAGGACAGATGTCACTTAACAGCTCTGTATTATTCTCTTTGTGTTAGGGGACCTTACCCATAAAAACATAATAAACTATTCCATACGTAATAAATACTGCGCCTCAAGAGGAAGCAGAGAGTTCAGTCCGAAGTCGGGCGATCGGCTGACCGGCTGATCGGTTGAACTCTCTGTCTTCGGGCGGGGAGGAACCCGAACGAGGCTACGGGAGGTAAACCGACCCTGAACACGTTTATACGGGTTCAAAGGGTATATTTTTGGCCGAGCACACGGGCTCGGAGATCCCACGTTAAACCGGCCTTGTGCTACATGATGCCCTCGTGGGGGGTGACTAAATACCGTTCAGCCCGAAGTCGGACGACCGGCACACTGGCTGATCGGTTTGCCCTCGTAGTGGGGTGACTAAATACTGTTCCATCTGAAGTCTGAGAGTTCCGTCTGAAGTCTGGAGTGAAGTCCGTCAGGAGTCTGTCAGTCATTCAGAACGAGCGAGTCAGTCAGTCGAATCAGAGGCAGTCCGAACAGAGTCGTGTTCAGACAATTACTACTAAACCTGATTGTTCGTACTAACACCTTTCTACTTCTCTGTATATATTCCTGTTTGTAATATATCTGTGTTATTCCATATCCGCCTTCGAGTTCTTTATTGGTTCTACCTTAGACTATCACCGTGGTACAAGGAACCGGACCATAACACTTTGTTACCAAAGAAATCCTCCTCTCTTGCAATAATCTGCCTAGCTTTTAGAATGCATCCTTGGCCATCCAATGGTGATTTTGCCATCGACAAACACAGGAATTGTATCAGTAAATCATTATCACCTCGAAAACAAATTCTTACAATCTAATAAAATATATATATTCCGGTTTTAAATACCCTGCAAAAAGGTTGACAAACCGTATTTAAAAAAAATTTAATCAATACAGGTCTATATGCACGAAAGGTTATGTAGTTTGTCCTGTTCTAGAAGATAGTTACAGTAATAACGCACCTAGTAAGTTTACATTTTAGGAGACAGCTCATTTTCTCAGTTGGAGAATAGACTGATATCACACGGACTTGACAGGCATTTATATCTGCATCCACTACTCTTTCTGACTTGTATATGCGGTGATTTATTATTAGCATTAAGTCTTCGATCATCTATTGATCTTCTATCATGCCAATCAAGATTCATTGTCTACAGATCATCTTGAACGGTTCTTCGATCGGTGTAACTTGTCTTTACTCGTTTTAGTTTTCGCTAAGCTGGGATTTACCTCATAGCTGTTTTTTAGTGTCAGGAAGATACAGAATGTGTCGAGCAAGCCTTGTTCGTCTATCTACGACGATCTTCGAGAGAGAACGTGTTAGTATCATTATCCAAGCCGCCTTTATGGTAATGCTGTCTTGGCAAGTAATCTTCAAAAAGTTCCTCGAATGCTTCCATGGTTCGGTTCATAGGTGGTAGTTGCTAGTACAATACTGTTGAAGAGTTTGAGCTTGTTGTCTTTTCCCCTTATGGATAGTGCAATACAAATCGGATCCCAAGTGTGAAAATGGAGTCACTAACAAGACGATGCACCTCTTGCGTACAAACAAGACCAAGGTTTGCAATCTTTCGTTGTTCTACAATGCAATTTAAGTCATTTGCTCTAGATTAGACGTTGACTTGCCCTATTTTACATGCGAAATATTTCTTAATATATAAAAAGATACTAACAGACGAAATAGACAGATACGAACAGACTAGGTAGATATGAATAGACTGGGATAGATAGATAGATAGATAGATAGATAGATGTACTACTTATATCGCTGCTCTTGTCATCTGCCCTAATATACATTCTTATCGTCTGGCATGAGGCAACATTGACTACGTAAGAATATCCAGCGAAACAGCTCAACCCATAACTGTCATTTGATCGTCTTGTCCAGATAGCTTAATAGATTTACACTAACAATAGTCAACGATGACATGTGACAAATGTCCATGCCAACAGACAAGGACAAACATACACGAATGCTCGCTTCTCTCTTTCACACACACACAAACTTAAGATGTCTTGAACCGTGAACGCGACAGTTGCAATGCAGTGGTGATTTCAATGTCGACACTGTCTATATTTACAGACGCTCAATCTATGATTTTGGGCACTGCTTCGCCACATATATATATATATATATATATATATATATATATATATATATATATATATATATATATATATAAAATAAAGGTAACAAATCCGTTGGTATATAATCCAAGTGGATCCTAGTAATATAAAATATTAAAACTGATCTACAAAAAGACCTCAATGTATTTATTATTACAGACTAATATAATTAATAACAATAAAATCCCAAATCACCTCATATAGGGAATAGCCTATTTCGGCAGACGAAGGTATCGGTCGTCCGTCTTATGAATCCCCCGGGGTTGATAAAACAGACAACCGATATATTCGTCTGCCGAAATAGACTATTCCCCATATCAGGTGATGTTGGACTTTTTTGTTTCTGATATATATATATATATATATATATATATATATATATATATATATATATATATATATATATATATAGGTATAATAATGACGTAATAATGTCGTTTTTTGACGTTAAAAATAGGTCAAAAAACGACATTATTACGTCATTATTTTTGCACCAACCTAATATATCAAGCGACAGGAGGAAAAACTATCCTTAGCCGAAGCGTTTCGTCCTTGGAAGGACTTTATCAAGGCAATGTAGGATTTACTTTGTCGCACGTATTTATATACAAAAGCAACGATGTCTTTGGTTTATCAAGGCCTGTTAAACTTGAGAAAGTTCAGGAATATTCATCATATAGTTGAAAGGTCAGTCAAAACATGTGGAGGGCACAAAGTTTCATCATTCAAAGTCTAGCAAAAAGTAAGCGGGTAATATTTAAGAATTCTTTTTTTAAAATTAATATAATTTGAATTGTGATTAGATTGTTATGATATGAGATGGATGTACCTGATGTACATCTTCAAAAATATAAGGTGATGAGTTTAACCGTTTTCTTTTGATTTTCCAACATATTTTGGCTTGGGAAATTAGTAATTCTTTCAGGAAAGGTGAGATTGCCAAAAACAGCGGCGTAGATTTATATTTTGATAAGATTCAGTAGCGCCACTCTCGAGAATTTTCCTTCCGAGTAAATTACTTTCTCTTTTGATGAGCATGGTATTTCTTTAGATCAAAATTGTGGTCGAATTTATTTCTGTGTATGACTAGTGCATTTGATAAATTGTTATGTACAAGGTTTCTTTTGTGTTCATAGATACTTTTTTTTAAATTTCTGCATAATTCCCCAATGTATCGTGAGGAATATATATATATATATATATATATATATATATATATAATACTTTTCACACACATACACACATATATATAATTATTTACATATATATATTATATATATATATATATAATTCTTTTCACGCCCACACACATTATATATATATATATATATATATATATATATATATATATATATATATATATATATGAAGAAATATAGTCTTAAGGTGTGCTATATTTATGGGATAAAGTGCTCAATATCAGAGATAGAGCGTGTGTAAATATAAAAGTGAACATAGAAGTCAACACTTAGAGGCGACAGTCTGTTTCATGCTATATGCAATCGTCAGGCCACGATTGCATATAGCATGAAACAGACTGTCGCCTCTAAGTGTTGACTTCTATGTTCACTTTTATATATATATATATATATATATATATATATATATATATATATATATATATATATATATATATGCATGTTTCATTAAAAACGACAGACAAGGTACTACGATTAGCTTCTTATTCAATTTTTCTTCTGTTCGAACAAGTGCCTTCTTTTTTGGACACAGAGTGTGTAGAAACTGTCCAAATGTTCTATAATTCCGAGCACATTCGGCTATACTTTTAGCCATTATCAAGGATGATCTTATTTTTTTCAGTTTAATCGAGTGTGTGCGTTATCTGTTTGTGTCCCAAAAAGAAATTACTTGTTTGAACATACACAAAAAAAAATAATAAAAAGCTTAATCGTAGTACCTTGACTGTCGTTTTTAATGAAACATGCATAAATGAAGGATTGCTGCCTAAATACACAATATATATATATACATATATATATATATATATATATATATATATATATATATATATATATAATTATCCGTAGAATTAATATAAGTAAAAGTTTATAACTTAACTGATTGATGTTACCTTCACCATCCCGACTCCAGAGTTTCATAGGCAAATCTATCCGTCCACTCTTCAGTGGTATGAGCAATTTACTGCTTAAATATATACACCTAAAAAACGTACTCCCTATAATCATTACCTCAGTGCATAATTCCAAGGCAAAAATAAATAATCTACTAACAATTAAATAAAAATGAAAGATTAGATAAACGATAACATATGATATAAGCAAATACTTATTTGCTACGAAAAGAATTACACCGAATTAAAAACCGTAAAGAGTCAATGAGAGGCCATTTCCACTTTTATTCCATACGAAGTCTTGTTACTCGCAAGGTTTGTGCCAAGTGGGATCGTTTCCGCTTCCGTATATTGATAAGTCGACCATGGTGAAATTCGAACGTAGGTTTCATAGTCAGAAGGCTAATGTGCTAACCACTTGGCCGTGTGAAAATATATATGCAAAATGTTCATTCCATAGCGCCAGTTCTGCTTACTAAAAGTGGCCCGACTGACACTCATATTAGTTTCCGCTCCCTCCGAGGGCGGCCAACGCGGAGCAACGGACGGATCTATATTCGACCCATTCTACCCGGTCCGAATTCGAGATTAGTTCAAGGCCGTGAACGGCTCCGGGATCTACAGTCCAAGGACAATTAATTTAATTAATTATATGCCAGTATCTATGATAACTTTTGACGCTCCGTATTTATCTGCATTTACATGCACACATAACTATACATACATATCTATCTACATATCCATACATACGTCCTGGGTATGACGATAAACTACATCTGCGTCCTGGGTAAGACGATAAACTATGTCAAACAGCAAGGCCTCTGATCAGGAGGTTTTGAGGAGCGTGGAACTACCTCTTACTTGCTGGTTTTCCCATGTCCATCCTGCCCAGGGGTGGTAGCACCTGTTAGGGTCTCAGCTATGGGCAAATAGTTAACCCCAAACTGGGGTCAAAACACTATGAAACTTTTACTTTGTAAAAAAAATTATTACCAGCTATACATTTTTGAAAAAAAGATATTACCACCTATACATTTTTGAAGAAAAAATATTATCAGAAATAAAAATTTTGTCGGCATTAAATAACCCATTGAGGTTGATATGCCGTAAAACAAACCAAACCAAACCAAACCATATCCATACATAAGGTAATAACGAAATATTCGAAAAGATTTACTTACCCTATTAGTTAGTTTTTACTGTGTCCTTCGAAGAGGTTTCTTTGGCCATGTGGATCTACCGTATATTTGGTTCGCGCGCTTTTTTTTTTTTATAAATTGCATGGGTTTTTGGAAATATTCCATTTACGTCATCCTTTTTTAGAAGAGAAGTGCCATTTTATCGATAAGTTTTGCTGAAAAGCCCGGAATTATATTAGAAAGACTTTTTGTGCCACACGTTCAACTAACGACGGTTTGCTCGCTTTGAAATACTACTTTTAAAAAAAATTAATTTTCATCTAATAAAAGGTTCGAATGCCGTTAAAGGTAGAGAATTATTGAAAGAGCAATGTGATAAAAAATGGAAGAGGCGGTGGAAAGAAGCAGAGATTATAAAAATAAGGAGGATAGATAACGATTGGCTCTTGATCTGATGAAATTAAATATTGTTCAGGGGAGTATCCACGCAGGAGTCCTTTTACACAATGCAGCGGTTCATGAGATAAAAAACTGGAAATTCTTCCTTAAATTTGGAATACGGAGGAAACGAGGATGATACAACCCCGTGGAAGTAGCATGTCGAGTTCTAGTCGTAGAAGGTTTGAACTGAAGAAGTTAAAGAATGGCGCTCATTTGAACGTATTGCATGTAAAAAGCGACAGACTTATTTGTGGTCAAGACATCGCTCATTAACACACGTAGAAAAGACGTATTTCAAGGCTTGTCTTTCGCTTTCTGGCGTTCTGACTTGTGCATTTAACTTAACGATACTTTTTGAGCTTTGATGTTAATGTTTCTGTACAATTTAACTCAATCTCCGATGAATAGACGCTACATTTAAATGAAGGTTGCAAATTGATCCCCACATTTCAAATTTGATCTTTCAATAACCAATTCAACATAAGACTGTTTAGCAGGCGTCGGATACAGAGAAATACAGTTTAATTTGATCAGGGTCATTTGTCAGTGAATATAGAGTATCAACACGTCCCTGGGACAGCAGGAGCTTTCTTTTCGTTCTATACTTGAAAGTATTCAGTTTAAGGTGACACAAATATGGTCCGTACAGTGTTACCTTTTTTTAGAAAATTAATACCAACAGCCGATTAATAGAATAACTTATGCGTCTTTTATACAGTTACAATACTGTGTATTGTTTTTTTAAAAAGAAGAAGAAAAGAAAAAAATGATAAAAGGCAGAGCGCTGCGGCCAAATTTAAAATGTGCAGAACAAAGTGTAAAGTGTGATTGCGAACAAAAGCCGCCTTTTTTTCCAGGGTTTCGTTTCGGGCTTGATTTTGATAAAACACTAATGGTACTGACATTCGTGCATATGATCAACTGCTTGATCATTATTATTGACCGCTATTTCAGGCATGCAACGCGTGTAAAAGATCTGTGTCAACCACCTTCAGATATTTTTAATGACACTTTTACATCATTTGTAACATTTCTATCTGTCCCGTAAGTATCAACATTACCAAGCCGTCTTTCCTCATCAGGGTCTACGGAGGAATAATCGATAGCAGCTCGGGTTGAGGAATCGGAGAGCCGAGTTCAAATTCCAGTCGATTGGCAACTGTTCTACTGCGGAAAGAAATGGCAACCTACTGCGCGAAAAATCTGCCTCGTCAGTCATGTATCGAAAAATATATGATCGCCTAAGCGTGTATCATGCATGGTACATAACTGACTGATTGACTTTCCAGTCGAATCCATAACATTCACTTACGTGCTAATACCTTTGGGAAAGCTATGAATCCTCTTCTTCTCCCCGCCAGCTATCTGCCACGTCAGTCATGTATCGAAAGATATATGATGGCCTAAGCGTGTATCACGTATGGCACTGACTGACTGATGTTATGTATGTGTCCTTGTTTTTATTTTCTCTTGAACTTGATCATCTGTATATAGTACGACCGATCACCGAAAATGCATGATTTTTAACCTCTTCAGAAACAAATTGTCTGTGTATAAGGCGAAATCCTATTTTTCGAGCTAAAATTTGTTAATAAAACCTCGCACTATACTAACGTCTATATGGTAGTTAGTCTTTTGTTATGGCTTTCCTTAACTTTCTTATTTATGAGTTCTTCCATCTTCTTTTCTGAGCGAGTTCTTTCTGAATTTACCATCTTAGAGAGATGGAAAGATTTTAACTATTTTATGGCATACAGGTATCAGGTTCCTTAAACAATCTTATGTGTCAAACGCAAATCTTCTTTGGATTTATGGTCACATTTTCCGTTGGGCTGCCTTGAGTTGCGTGTCGTCTTTGCCTTCCAGTAGGAGTCTATCTATTGTCCGTCAGTAGGGAATCCAATTCTGCTACTTCTTTATTTTTTTTTTTTTTAACTTTACTCGCTTTATTTCAGCAGCGAGTGAAAGTACATCGTTGCCATCGATTTTTTTTTTGGGGGGGGCGAAGGAAGCGAGACGTAGACAGAGAGAGAACGGGTTTCAACAGTTTGCCTAGCTCCCTATTGTCTCCCCGCGATGGCCTACCTCACTGCAGAAATCCCGGCACTCAGAAGTATCTAAGATAACAAGGCTTGTGCGAGATTCAGAGCTACTGGTTTCTCCGCCGTAGCAACTGTGCTGCCATTTTTTTCGGGTGTTTTTCTGTCTTATATAACAAAACTTAAGCAAAGCCAATCCATCACAGTCAAGATTTCACGCCCATGGGGTTCAACCCACACATACAAAATCTGACCGGGTCGTCAAAGTTCTAACCAGTAAGGTAGAGTTTTACTATTTTTACAAAGCCTTTTGTGTAACAGTCGTCTGAAATCGTATATATGCTGTTAATTCGTTACTAATAAATTTATATTCTTTGTTGTAGGACTCGATTTTCCATTTTCATAAAAAACATTATTAAATCAAACGAAAGAAGTACATTAATCAAGATTTAAACGCAGAGCTTACCTGGATAAAAAGGTATCGCTTTAAACTCCGATTTTTTTCTTCTCTTCTTTGTTGGGGTGATATCCTCAGAACTCAGGGTTGTTGCCTCCTCGTCCGGCAAATTGCTCATGGAACTGTCCATCTGGAAGCCAGCCATTGTTTGACCACTAATTGTAAATCTCCAGTTGAATCGAGCGTTTGATTTTTTTTGATCAAGCTAAAACCGCGAGATAAAATGGCCTGCGAATATTCTGGAATTAGTCATTGTATAGATTTCATGATGTGAGAATAAACTTGCCTGGAGATACTAGAATAGGTTAAGATAAGATTTTTTTTTTAACAGAAATTTTATCTTAACATTAATTACATTGTTAATAAAATTTTATATTACAATTAAGTGAGTAAGTTGTAGTTTTTGGTAACTTTACACGCTTACAACTGGAATAGTCTGACTTTCCACATAGAATGTCTTGGACAGCGAGACGTACTAATAAGTGGATGCTAGATACCATCAGAACAAGGTATGTATTAAGAGAGCTAATGGCACTAACGAAGCTCAGTTACTTTGGGCATATTATGCGACGAGGCGGCTTCGATAAAGACATTTTGCTGGGGCCCGGTGAAAGGGCTGAAACGTTACTTTAAGTATCTTACTCGAAAAAAAAAAAGGTAAAACACACTTATTCAACCAGAAATCGAATATGGATCTGTTATCTTGAGCCCGCACAACCGAAGATATATTGAGTTATTGTAATCAACTCAAGGCAAGTGGCTCAACCCAGCTACAAGCGAAATCAATTTACCATTCTTTCAGTCAAGAAGATAGTTTACCTATATTTGTGAGATACAAACTACTTAATGGTTATTTTAAAGTCAATATGAACAGTCACTAGAAAACAATGGCGAGATCCAACTTCATTGTCCTGAACGTGATAAGCAAGTCAGATGCTTTACTTACGGAAGTTGTGAATAGAGTAAATGTTGGCTATTTTCAAGAGGAAATTGTTACTTCAGCTAAGTTCTAAAACTGTAATAATAAAACTAGTTATAAGCATCCATGTTTCTTATTTTACATTCAGTTATGCGATGTCCTTTTTTTCATGGATTACCACCAAGTCTAGCAGAAGGTTATAAAATTATTATAAAAATATTTAAAGCCATTTTCATAGATAAAGGTAAATATTAGAAAACCCTTGGGCACTGAGATGGTCTAATGGTTAGCACGCTTGTATGGAAAGCCAATTACGAGTGACTACTGAAAATATAGGGAGTTATGTCTTGCCAAAGGTGAAAGCGGACACACTAACTGGAGCTTGTCTGAGACAAGTGACATCACAAATAGACTTAGATATTCTCGTTTCATAAAATTTATCTCCAATATCACATACCTCTAAAATGATCGATAAAGCCGATCAAAGAAACAGGTATGATCAAGCGTTATTATAAAGTGAATGTGAACAAGTTCTTCACTTTCCAAACGTGGATACACACGCAGAAGGTAATATACAAGACTTGAAAACTGTGGCAAGATCCAACTTCTTTTCCCTTAGGGTGGTAGACAAGTGGAGCTCTTTACCTAAGGATGTAGATGCACCAATATTTTCAAGAAGAAATCACGGTCCCTACTCATTTCAGCTAAATGACGATTGACTAATTTCTAAGTTCTAAAACACGATTAATAACAGCAGTTCGTCTGTGATACTTTAAATTGGACGATGGCTTCTTCTGTTTTGTTCATGAATTATAATTCATTCGAGCAGAACGTCGTAAAATTATAGGACATATTTAAAACCCGTCTTAACTAAGAAATATAAATATTAGAAAACCCATGGGTACTTCGGAGTGGGGGCCAACAGATCGATGTTACGCTAGATAGAACTGAGTAGTGAGTTCGATATTCACTAGTTCCTCAATACTTACTGCCTTGTGCCACATGTAGGCTAATATGAATTTAAAGGTCAAACCCATTGAGCAAGCATCGAGTGTATAATATTACTCAGCAGACTCCTCTTTTTAAACTGAGAAAGGAAGTCTCGCCCTTGGATATTGACTGATGTATTTGGGTAACTGTAGGCCTGAGGATGTCTACAATTGTTAAACGAAAACACAACAGACTGAACAAAGCATAGCTTTTAAGATAAAATTAAAAGTCTTGTCGTTTAGCTTTAAGAAAGCCGTTGGCATAATTCGATTCATAAGTTAACTGTAATCATAAGCTTTTAAAGAATATAATAGAAAATTGTACACACCGAAAGCTTCTCATGCGGGGGAAGGTTTTTCTCTGGTTAGATTAACAAGTTAAACATATAACTGAATTGTGCGGAATAGAAGATTGTATCACCAGAGTGTCAAGTTATGGTGTTGAACTGACGAAGCGTTCAGTTAATCTCAATCCTGAGAGAAATAGTGAGAGTGAATGACGGAGATACAGTGGAGGCGAGAGAAGTTTAAAAAGAAATGCTGAGAAGAGATATTTGATCAGCTAAAAGAGAAATTGGGAATTTTATAATACTTGAATCATTTCTTAGTGGTAAATGTTCTGATTAAATTCAGTGGTACCCTAAGTGGATTGTCTTATTTTATCGATGAACTAAATGTCTGTTCTGTCTAATTCTTGAATTAAATGCTAGAGATCGTCGAAACCGTTTGTAGATTAAAGAAAATGGCTGTGTTATCTTTCTACGACGCTTTCCAGACCTGAAATAAATAAAAACAGAGTATCACAACAATGAAACGAAAGAGCATGCATATATATATATATATATATATATATATATATATATATATATATATATATATATATAACATTTTTTCCTCACCGGTAGTGTTATATATATATATATATATATATATATATATATATATATATATATACACGTTTCCCTCATTTATAGCGCCACCATATGTATAATTTTTATGTATACTTAATAGCTCTATTATATTACATAGAACGCTATTAACACCAGCACTCAATGTGCAATACCTTATCTATATATATATATATATATATATATATATACACGTTTTCCTCATTTATAGCGCCACCATATGTATATTTTTTATATATACTTAATAGCTCTGTTATATTACATCGAACATTATTAACACCAGCACTCAATGTGCGATACCTTATATATATATATATATATATATATATAAAGAGAGAGAAATAGAGAGAGTTACATCTCTCTGACCATAACTCAGTTAGGTCTCATTTAAATACAGATGGAGACCTACCAAACTCTATCTGTAATAAACTCATTGATAACACAGAAATAATAGTATCATACACATGTACAAAAAGGCTAAAAATAATGGAGGCATTATTAATAAAAAAAAAAAAAAGCTAGCACTTAATAATATCAACATTCTTATAGGATTATATCTGTATCTATAAAAGGCAGGATGTGTTTGTGTGTGTGTGTGTGTGTCCTATCGAAGGTGAAAATAATCGATTTTTTCATGCTTCTACGGCAGTTTTCATGTAGTTTGCGGCCATTTTCTACTGGCCAGAGTGAGAGCCTATAGCTGGCTGCCACGAATAGGCAGGAAGATTCTACTGGCCAGCGTGAGAGTCAACAGCTGACTGACACGGATGTTAACTAGCATGCTAGCATGCAAAAAAATCAATAGCTACATTCGTCACAAGTGGGAAAAATTTAAATCTGCATGGCATTTTACTCCAATTGGCTCATTCGCTTGCTTAAACTCAACGTTGACTCTGATTCCGCAGAACTGGGTTGGGTGTGAAAAAGTATTTGTTGTTAAGATTCTTTTTTCATTTGGTTTTTCCAGTTAAGAGTCTTTTTTAAAGCTGATCGTTTTGTGTTCATTTTGTTTAGTTCTTTTTTCGTAACAGATTTAATGTTTAGTATAGAGCTTAGAAAAAATTGCAGTGTGAGATAGGCAAGAAGTAAGGCATGTAGCAACATCAGCACGGCAAGGGCACTCCTTTAAAGGCAAGGAAGGGCAAAAATATTTTAAGTCAAGTGATAGCGATTGCTGTATGAGTCGTACGATTTTTGAACCAAGCACCGCAACGCCGGCCCATGCTGCTAGTTCATATATCAAACACTCCATATATTCATTTAAAAGTAAAATAAAATTCATCCTTGATTATGTCTAAATGTATAACCGAAAAGGCTTGGATATATAAAAAATTCGGACAATTTTTATCTAAAAAATTTAGTTCACTGTGTCATGCTAGACAATCTTTTTCTCTTCAAAACCTCTTACATATCTATAAGTCTACCATTCGTCCATTCCTCGAATATTACTGCCGCATATTGTCCGGTGCACCAGCTATATATTTAAAGATGCTTAAAAAATCCAAAAAAGAATCAGCAATATCATTGGTCCTGAACTGGCATCTCGACTTCAGTCACTTTCTCACCGCCATAAAGTTATTCCCCTCTGCCTTTTCTATAAAAAAACTTACAAGGTAATTGTTCGAATGAACTTTTTAAATTGTTGTTATTTTTTTTTCTAATTACTGTTTTATCCCCCTATCCACAGACATAGTCTTGTACATATGGGGACTAGTTAGGACTTCATAGAGACAATGAGGTATTATGGTGGATGTAATAAGAAAGGTAAGTAAGAATGCATTGTTTTGGTATTAGGAATAGTGTGGCATGTTTGGGTCAGTGTTTGTCGCTAGTTTAAAATTAAGACAAAAAAGACCACGCTTTTCCCCATTCCCCATTTTTGGCCTTGTGCCACATTTTCTGTATTGAAGCGGAAATAAATATCGCTCTCCTTGGTATTGTAAATACTTATTGGGGCTATTTTTTAAATTGTTGTTTTATTCCTCTCGTCCCAGACAATGAATTGTACATATGAATCCTACATTAGTTAGGACTTTCATAGAGACACTGAGGCATTATGGTGGATGTAGTAAGAAAGGAAAGTAAGAATGTGTTGGTGTGATATAAGGAATATCGTTGTATGTTTGGGTCAGTGTTTGTGGCTAGCATAGTTTAACGTTAAGACAGAAGAAGACCATCCCTAAGATTCACAAAGACGGTATTCCGCTCAGGACAATTGTTAGTTGACAAGGCTCTGTGTGCCACCCTCTGAGTCGCTTCCTTGTAGATATAATTGACCCATTGATCGGAAAGTCTCCTTCATATGTCTGAAACTCCGCCCACTTCGTGGAAATAATCAAAGATGCTCCCATCCTATCCAACCAGATGGTGAGCTTGGACGTAGTGAGTTTGTTCACCAAGGTACCCACGGAGGAGGCACTCTCAGTAGTCAGAGACAGATTGGACTCTGATTCATCCCTAGAAGAACGGACCAGTATTCCAATAGATAATCTGATGGAGATGTTGACTTTCTGTACACAAACAACACACTTCGGAATGGGATCACACATATATCTACAGGATGGGGGCTTAACAATGGGCTCGCCATTATTACCAGCAATGGCGAATATATACATGGAATACTTTGAGGAAACGGCATTAGAATCTATATCTCTAAAGTCAACTCTATGGTTAAGGTACGTAGATTACACCTTTATACTCTGGTCACACCAGGAAAATGTTCAGGTTTTACTGGACTATGTGAACTCAATAAGACCTTCGATACAGTTCACGATGGAGAAAGAAAGTAACAACACACTCCCATTCCTGGATGTTCTAATATCTCGAACAGAGCATGGGTTCAAGACATCCCTATACCGTAAGCCGTCATTCACCGGACAGTACCTCAATTTCAACTCCCACCATCCATACAGCGTAAAGAAAAGGATCGTCCGCTGTTTACAACATCGAGCAAAAGACATAAGTGGCGACACAGAGACATTAGATAAAGAATTGGCCAGTATAAATAGTACCCTACAACGTAACAACTACCCTGGCTACATAGCAGCAGTTCCAAAAACTGAGATAAGAGCAGGACAACACTCATAAAACAGTCTGCCTGCCTTAGGTGAAGGGGTTATCAGAGAAAATACAAAAGAACTGCGGTCCATCAGGATAACCTTCAAAAGCTGCACGACACTTCGCAGATATCTCTCCCGAGTAAGACCCCCCCCCCATTAGAGGAAAACATGACTAAAAACTGTGTGTACTCTATCCCGTGCAGCTGCGGAAAGAAATATAAAGGGGAGACAGGCCGCCTCCTTAACGTAAGGCTTCAAGAACACCAGAAAGCTGTAACACGAGGGGAACTGAAAAAAATCAGTCATGGCTGACCACATATGGAGAGAGAAGGGAGATCACCGCCCTCTGTGGGATGAGGTTGAGATCATGGACAAAGAACACCATTGGAAAATTCGTAAACTTAAAGAATCAGCACATATGCTAGGCCACAAAAATCTCCTGAGCCGGCCAAGCATAGAAATGAATACAATATGGGAACCAGTAATAAGGAGTACCAGAGAAAAGCGAAAATAACAACAAAAATTGCAATATGAACTCTGGTAAAAAAAACATGCAATGATAACAGCAAAAATTGATATATGTGCACTGGTAAAAAATGGTTGCTGAATACATTAGTTTTATAATATCCAGAAATTAATACACAGGAACAGTGGATAAAGGCGTTAGTTAGATCCAGTGACAGAGAGTGAGTTCAATACCTGGTTAAGGAAGTGGAAAACTTTCAGAGTGGAATTAACAGGAGATAACTGACATCCATTAGACATGGCACGTGGAACTAGAACAGATTACACCGGCCGAAACGTTCTAATAAACATGGCGACAAAGATGAGGACAATGGTCCGAATAATGTAAATAATGTACATAATACCTCATCTCAGAAATATAGACAGATACTGAAAGGCCGAAACGTTGTAGTAAATATGGTGACAAAGATGAGGACAATAGTCCGAATAATGTAAATAGTGTACATAATACCTCATCTCAGAAATATAGACAGATACTGAAAGGCCGAAACGTTGTAATAAATATGGCGACAAAGACGAGGACAATAGTCCGAATAATGTAAATAGTGTACATAATATCTCATCTCAGAAATATAGACAGATACTGAAAGGCCGAAACGTTGTAATAAATATGGCGACAAAGACGAGGACAATAGTCCGAATAATGTAAATAGTGTACATATTACCTCATCTCAGAAATATAGACAGATACTGAAAGGCCGAAACGTTGTAGTAAATATGGTGACAAAGATGAGGACAATAGTCCGAATAATTTAAATAGTGTACATAATATCTCATCTCAGATATATAGACAGATACTACGGATAATATTGCATGATAAATAATAGACGTTTCGTAATCAATAAACACAGCGTCGGCGAGCAGGAAGCAGAAGTAAATGATTTAAGTGCTGTCCGCATTTATATTTGGAAGATAATCTTAGATAGACATTGTTAATATAATGCATCATAGTAAGAATAGAATTTGTTAAAGTAGTACATGATATCTCGCGTAGGAATTGTTAAAGTAATACACGATATCACGGGTAGAATCTTTTTTTAAAGGAGTACACGCTATAACAGGTAGAATTTCCTAAAGTTGCATATGTTAAAACGGGTAGGATTTAAGAAGTACATGATATCACGGTTAGGATTTGTTAAAGAAGTACATAATATCACGAGTAGAATTTGTATAAGAAGTACATGATATCACGGGTAGTATTTGTTTAAGAAGTACATGATATCACGGGTAGGATTTGTTTAAGAAGTACATGATATCACGGGTAGGATTTATTTAAGAAGTACATGATATCACGGTAGGATTTAAGAAGTACATGATATCACGGGTAGGATTTGTTTAAGAAGTACATGATATCACGGGTAGGATTTAAGAAGTACATGATATCACGGGTAGGATTTAAGAAGTACATGATATCACGGGTAGGATTTGTTAACGTAGTACATATTATCACGGGTTAGATTTGTTAAAGAAGTACATGATATCACGGGTAGGATTTGTTTAAGAAGTATATGATATCACGGGTAGGATTTAAGAAGTACATGCTATCACGGGCAACATTTGCTAACGGAATACATATCACAGGAAGGATTTCTTAAAGAAATCCACGATATCAGAGGTACAGTTGTCAAAGGAATACTTCATGTCACGGATAGGATTTGTTAAATATATATATATATATATAGTATCACGGTTAGGTTTTGTTAAAAGCGTACGATATCACGGGTAGGATTTGCTAACGTAATATCACTGTAAAGATTTCTTAAAGAAATCCACGATATTTCTGTTACGATTGTTAAAAGAATACTTGGTATCACGGATAGGATTTGTTAATTATGTACATGATATCACCTGCAGGATCTGTCAAAAAAGAACATGTTATCGCGAGGAGTTATTTCGGGAAAAAACTTGACTTTGATTTAGTCTAACGTTTGTTTCAGATTATGACAGATGGAAGAATTGTTCTAATAACCTTCCCTACATTGTACCTCGATCGGAAGAATTTAAATATAACACTGGATTGGCAGTTAGGCCTCATCCTTTCACTATTAAAACTGCTGTATGTACGTTCTATTCGAATAGTTCCTTCTCTAGTATTTCTCGCCAGTTGGAATCTCTTTCGGCTTTTTGCTTTCCTGTCAACTAAGATGTTTAAAAATTTACATGTAATATCAATCACCATTCTGTGTCTTTCTAAACCTTGTTCTTTTATTGTCCTTTTTCCACGGTAACGTTTTCTCTTTTTCTTTCACACTCAGTAAATCTATGCGTCTTTGTGCCATTACCGCCTCACTTGGATGAAATTATTTTAAAAAAAAAAAAGGTCGGGAAAAGATGATATAATAATTATGGTACTATTTTCGCGACGACCGGTACTAGATCTTAATTCCGAAATAATATCAGGAATGCTGATATACCAAATGATCAGAATCCCAAATGTCTAAAATCGCGAAATATTAACGTCCATAAAAGGTTAAATAAGGAACCAACATGATATTGATAATTACAATAAGGATTTTAACGAAAGGGAGCTGAAACTTCCTCTGCCATTTTTAAATATTTGGCTGAGCCGAAAACATTTCAGCACCAACGCGGAAGTTTTTCTATGAAGCTGTGTCCCTTTTTTACACATGCACAGACGCACGCAAATACACACACGCACAGACACACATGAAATGCACACACACACACACAAATATATATATATATATATATATATATATATATATATATATATATATATATGGGGGGGCGATTTTATATATATTATTTATATATTATATATATACATATATATATATATATATCTTATTGGAAAGTTCTCAATATCAGTGATAGAGCTGACAAAAGGCATGAAACCAAGGATCACAAACTCACATCAATGCAATTAAATACACACACACACACACATATATATAATATATATATATATATATATATATATTTGGTAAATTTGTTTTGTTTATAAATCCTGGTTGCAGAATAAAATCCTTGTCTTTGCCTTGATCAGAGGACGAAACGCGTCGTCTAGGATAAATTTTCCTTTTGTCATTATTCGTATTGTCCTTTTACATATATATTTCGAACACACACATACACACACTCACGCATATATATATATATATATATATATATATATATATATATATATATTATATTGGCTATTACTGTTTGAGACTTCTGTTCAATGTATGAAGTCAAGATAAAGTTTAAATTATAAAAACTCATTTTAATGCTGTAATTGCATCATATAAATTATGCTTCATAATCTTTGTGTTTTGTAATATTAGTACATACGTTAGTACATCGACAAAACTCTTTTTTTTTATTTTAAAATGTCCAGCAATTTCTGGCCATATGTGCAAACAGTTACGGTAATGCTCCTGTTGATATCAACTGAATGCATTTTCAGACGAGTTAAATCACTCTCATCTAAAATCTTTTGTATAAATCACTCCTACATGCATATATTAATAGATATATATTAAAACAAAAAGTATATAGTCGCTAAAACAACCTTATCACTTATGGCAATAATGAAAAAAAAAAAAAAAAAAAAAACGAAGAAAATTAAAAAAATTAATTCATACCTGATTTCTTCCCCGTGCGTAATTATTTAAAAATAACCTCAGATATAATTTCTCGAGCGAAATCTGTATCGTTCGCTATTGTGAAAATGCCAGTGATATCGTCCATTTTCAGTGGTGTATGTACGTCCTTATTCAGCCTCGTTTTGACGTCCATCGAAGCATCACGCAGATTCTGTTGCCGTAGTAACGCGAAAACCGGTTCTCGGATAAAATCCGTCAGTTAATCATATAAAACGCAGTTTTATAAATAAACAATGGTTATAACAATCTCCTGTAGACGATTAATTAAACATGATTATCTCGTAACAACACTGATGTAAATTTCTTTTTTATATATATATGATAATTATTCTGCCCGAAATAGTAATAGCAGTTAATCATATTCTGTTTGTCGTCGGTTAAGAATGAAAATAAAGAAGGACAATAAAAGAAATGGATGAAAGAGAGAGAGAGAGAAAGAAAAGTACCCGGATGAAAAAGAAAAAGAAACTATGGACACGCAAAAAATGATCGGAATATCTTTCAAGACCAGAAGATGGCAGAATTCTGAAACAGCTCTCTTTACCAAAATAACATTCTTCAAATTATTTCAAGACGTAGCGATCATGGCTCTTCACAGCTTCTTTCTCCTGTATTATATATGAACTGTTTGACCAAAGAAATATAGAGTAGCAGTTTCCTTTGGCGTGTCAGCAGTTTGGAATTCATATTTTTCCTTCTTTTAGAAGACCACTCAAGGCTAGAATGCATATACTAGCCTGCTATTTAGCCTATAGCTGGGAGGAGAAGAGACGGGTTATTCTCTTTCCCAAGGGAACAAGGACGAAAGTAAAAGCAATAAACAATTTGAGCTCGACTTATCGCCCATAACCACTGATACGAAACCAAAAACATCATCTTGAAAATTTCGAGTCATACACTTCAATAGCCTCGTCAGACAAAGACTTTCGTAAAGATGTCGTGTATGACGCCAAATCCGTTCAGAAATCTCTAAACTGCTAGCTGTATACAAGCGCTTCCTAAGAGCATTAGTCAAAAATGGCTTTGTGCGAGTGAAGCCTGAAGATCTTGGCAAGGATTATCCTCCCTAGAACATTGTGGAATTGTGGACTGGTGCTCCAGAAGGACAAAGAACTGTACCAAATAATAGAAATCGCATAGCTTGAAGGCCACCTACAGGAGCAACATCTAAAATGGATAGCATATGTAATTCTAAGAGAAAACATTGGATTAATCAAAATGTTAACATTCCAAATCTCCATCAGTACTGGAAAAAGCGATAACAGTTACTGGACTTATGAAACCTTTGTTTGTCTTTCAGTCATTCCGTCTCACTTGATATCCTCTTCCGCTGCACCCGCTATCCTCTTCCGCCTCACCTGCTATCCTCTTCCGCTGCAATTGCTATCCTCTTCCGCCTCACCAGCTGTCCTCTTCCGCCTCACCTGCTATCCTCTTCCGCTGCACCTGCTATCCTCTTCCGCTGCACCTATGATGCGCGCCGGGCAGTTTTGGAGCCACTGACCTAAAAGAAGGAAACTTCTGAATTCCAAACCGTGGAGAAGACAAGAGAAACTATCCTACTATCGCATGAGAAAACTAAATAAAAGCACCTTGTCTGTCGCATTCAATGAAATGTGCATATATATATATATATATATATATATATATATATATATATATATATATATATATATATATGTGTGTGTGTGTGTGTGTAAATTTTCTAAGATGGAGTGTATCTGTAGAAGAGACAAAATGAATAAAAAGAGAGACTATAAAAAAACTATACTTAGCCAACGCGTTTGGTCCTCTAAGGGATTTCATGAAGGCAATGTAGGATTTAGTATGCTGCACGTGTTTATATACAGAGTCAAAAGATATATATATATATATATATATATATATATATATATATATATATATATATATATATATATATAATTGACTAATTTGCCGAGCTGTGCTGAGAAAACTTCAAAGACACACGTGTTTTAATCATTTCATCTAAAGCAAGGCAATAAAGCCACTAAGACGCGATGAGTTACTGAATGTTAGAGAATATTAGAAAAAATATTATTAATGAGAGAGAACAATGAAAGACCAATAATTAAAAAGACAGAAGATAACGATTGGCATTGCATTTAAATATTTGAGCATCAAAATTGACTGAAAAAACTAAGAAACCGGAAAAGAGTTCACACAATTTAAAAGTTCGGTAGAAGAAACTGTTGGTCTAAAACTTACTATTATTTCTAGCTATTTCAAGGGCAAAATAATGGGACCTAGATACCAATCTGGTACTGCGCATGAAGTCTAGGTTCCAAAGAGGAAAACTCATCAGAAAATCTACCATGTTTATAGAAAAGACACAGTGATGTCACGTTATGGAGGTGGTGAAGTGACTGAAGTCGAGATGCCAAATCCAGACCAAATGTCATTAAAGATTCTTCTTTGTACTTTATCATGAATCCCTAAATAGCAGAAATAGCAGACCAGATGTAACAGTAAAATTCAGTACATGGAGAGATAGTAGACTTACGCATGTGTAAATAAAACATTTCTAAGATTTCTCAAATATGGAACAAATTACGGTGCTGTGTGCTTTTGTATTGGATTAATAGTAGCGTCTATCTTAAACCGTAGCCGCAAATAACTCTATAATTGATGAATTTTTAGGGTCAGTAATCTTGTTCATTATATTAAAAAAAATGTTATGACTAAGCAATAGAAGTAGCTGCAATAAAATATTATATATTTTGCTCACTTTTGAACATGTTCGAGCTAGTTGAATGTTAACAGCTATTAAAATTCATTGAAGTCAGGTGCCTACGCTGTGATGGTTAACTATCGCCTATCATATTGCATGCCACGTTAGTCCAGTATGTGCCATTGCCAGAACTTTAGGTGCATCCAGGTTGTAATATTATTTTTTATTATTTCCCCCAAGCAAGGTAATAAAGGCACTAAGACGCAAAGGGTTACTGAGTGTAAAAGAATAATAAGAAAAAACATTATTAAGGAGTGAAAAGAATGATAGAAGAGGAATCAAGATAACAGTAGATAATGATTGTGCTCTGTGGAACTGACTCCCTAGTAGATAACGAATGAGAGGATGGCTCCCCGATCATTACACTCTTAACCTGTTCAAGTCTAGAGTCAACCATTATCTATCCATATAAACTATCCCTTAACGTAACCCTCTACCTCGATTGGCCCCCGGGTCTTGTACAAGGTGAAACTTACGGTAAAACAATTAAAATATTATAGATTTTGTTCTCTTTTGAACATGTTCGAGTTTGTTAAATATTACTATTAAAATTCATTGAAGTCAGGTGCCTACCGACTAATATTTATTTTTCGAGGATTTTTTTTTTGTATTGGAATTGTGCGCTCGCAATGTGAAGTATAAATTTTGTGCACAGTTTAAGTAGCAGCTGACGTCTGCTATTCATTTTCCTGTTCCGTACATCCCCTAGTAACCCCAGTCACAACCGGAGTATTAAAATATCCAAACGCGATGATTTTATCAACCCTACGAACAGGTTGGAAGAGATATCGCAAAGCCTCGTAGAATAAGAACGTTACAGTTTCATCTGAGATAAGTGTAGGTGTAAAAGCACTGATTACCTTAGCATATCGACTACCGGCAAGGTGCAACCGAAATTCCATTAACATTACGCTTATACCACGTGATAACACGCTCACGCGAGACACTACGTTAATTCAGAGGCACCTCCAGGTGGTGTAATGGTTAGTAAGTTTGTCTCGCTAGAACAATTATGACTGAGTAGTGAGTTCGATCCTCACTAGGTGCCCCATACTTTCGGCCTTGTGCCACATCTAAGCTACGCTTGGAAAATAACTACGTGGACACCTCGAGGTGGTGTAACGGTTAGCAAGCTTGTCTCGCTAGAACAGTTACGACTGAGTAGTGAGTTCGATTCTCACTAGCCCTCTAATTTCGGTCTTGTGCCGCATCTAAGCTACTCTTGGAAAATCACCACTACGTTGATTCAGCAAAATATACTCCAGTCACTCTTCCTTCATCTGTTTTTTTATATATATACACACAAACACACAAAGGGGAAAGACAATAGGAAATCTTTAGTTTTAGCCGGCGCGTTTCGTCCAAAGTGGACTTTTTTAAGACAAAAAAAGAAATGAATTTATTCAAACAAAAGTATATACAAGCAACAAACAAATGTCGTTAGCAGAAGAATTTATGTTGTTTATAAATACTTTGTTTCAATAAATTCATGTCGTTTTTTGCCTTGAAAATGTCCACATTGGACGAAACGCGTCGGCTAAAACTAAAGTTTTTCAATTGTCTTTTTCCTTTATGCATACATACGCACATACACACGCACATACTCATGTGGATATATATATATATATATATATATATATATATATATATATATATATATATATATATATATATATATATATCGGGTGTAATAGCAAATGTGTCTAAATCGTGTAACTGCATAATTGCCCATCCCCCAAAATGTTTAATATCCAAAAAGCCAGTAAACTAAATGAGTTTCTTTTTTGAACGTTTTCACATGAGACGTTTAGCCATCTTGACACCATTTTTCGCAAGAATCACTGAAAAAAAACCTTTGAGTTATTCAGATAAAAAGAACAGGTTAAAATCGATTTGTGTAATCCCGACTGTTTTCCCAACTGAGCAATGGTGAAAGGAAAATGACCATTCAGTCTTTCGGTAATGGTACCAATATTCATACTCTGGTTTCCATCTTAAAACTCCACTCAAGTACCATCAAGATAATCGCTAATAAATTAAAAAAAGAGGGAACAGCAGAGGAAAACTAGATCAGCAGGTCACAACAGGAAGAGGGATCATCATTTCAACTTAGAGCTAAGTTGATCAATTAGAAAAGATCCAACTCAATCCATAAGAAGTTTGGCACGTGAGAGAGGAGTTTCAACTATGACAATCCAAAGAGCAGTGAAAAAAGACTGAAAAATAAAATAATACGTGAAAACTGTAAGGCATCTTGTTACTCCAGGACAGAAAGTTTGAAGGTTAGAGAGGGCGTGGATCATCTTGAATTAGTTGGAAAATGATCATGGAAAAATATTAGGCTGGTGCAAAAATAATGACCTAACAATGTCGTTTTTAACGTATTTTTAACGTCAAAAAACGACATCATTACGTCATTATTTTTGCACCAACCTAATATATATGTATATATTTACTATAACTTAATGTCAGTACTTCATGAGCTTCCAATCCTTAGATACAAATTAATTAATGATGAACATATCATTTTCGTTTATGATCGATTTCATCATGATTCTTCTGTTAAGCTTGGAGAGTAATTATACATTCATATTGCTCAAAGTAGAATCTAATAGTGTTATAAAAACCACGGAGAATTCCACTAAGATAACTTTAATCATTTCTAAGATACAACAGTTGAAAGTTTAATCTGATAAATGGACAATTTTTCTTTTACACGATTTGGACAATTTTGCTGTCACACCCGATATATATATATATATATATATATATATATATATATATATATATATATATATATATATAACGAAATATAGTTTTAAGGTGTGCTATATTTATGGGATAAAGTGATCAATATAAGCGATAGACCATATGTAAATAAAAAAGTGAACATTGAAGTCAACACTCAGAGGCGACAGGCTGTTTCATGCTAGACGCAATCTAGCATGAAACAGCCTGTCGCCTCTGAGTGTTGACTTCAATGTTCACTTATATATATATATATATATATATATATATATATATATATATATATATAATTATTTATTTTAAAAATTTATAACATAAATATGTTATAAAATCACTACAAAAATAGCCATTTTGTTTCAACACCATCGGTGTCTTATCAAGTGATGACGTTGAATGTAAAATAAATGGTTTTAAAAGTTTCAAATTAATTAACAATCCTTCGCAAGGGGAAAACGTTGTTACAAAAGCTAGATTGACCAATCAAAACACAAGTATAGGAAAATTCAAAAAGCTTGATAACGAAGTCATGTTATAATATCTATTCAGATGTTTAAAATATGGGTAGTATTAAAAAAGAATTTATTCCAACCAATAATTACTAAATTATATGATAAAATTTAATATTAAAATTTAAAACTGCTAATTACAAAATCAAAATTTAAAATTTATTCGCTATTAAGTTTACAACTATAAAATTACTGAGGAGAAAAGAAGAAATATATATGTTATTCAATTTATTTCTTCATTGAAGTTACTTTAGCTAATTTAATATCTGGTCCTTTTACAATGTATATATATATATATCTGTCATGAAAAAAAAAAAAAAAAAGGGGAAGTCGGGGAAGGGAAACCATCACACACGTACATACATACACAATTAAAAGTGAATGCAATTTCCATACACATAGATACCTATAAATACATGCACACACATCTACAGACATTGACCCAGACAATCGGATACCACAACCGATAAATATTTAAGACAGAAAATGTCATTACATGAATGCTAACAACCTATTGAAATATAACTTAAGCGAGTAAATATACAAAGATAAAAATGATTAAAATTAATATTATTTAATATATTAAAATAGTGTATGTAAATATAAAATCGGACATCAAAGTCAACACCCATCGTTAACTACGGTGTCCACCTCATATACATATATATATATACACACACACACACACACACATACACGCACATATACGCATATATATATATATATATATATATATATATATATATATACATATACACACACACACATACATAAATATACATACATACATACACACCGAAATATGTACACATACATACCATAAACATATACATACGTATATATCTCCATGATATTAAGTACACATACACATACATACATATATGCACATATATACCCACAAATATACACACATATATGTGTACACATACTCACATATAAATACATATATACACACAGCAATACACAAATATAAACATATATACACACATATACTGACCCATGTGGCCGTAATGACATACCCAAGTTTCCCTACCTACACGTACACATAAACAATTTCATATACAGTACGTGTCAACATACATATATACAACTGCAAACCTACATAAGTAAACACACACACACATATACATATATATACATATATATATATACATGATATATATATATATATATATATATATATATATATATATATATATATATGAGATAATGCTATTTATTGTTATATATCAGAGATGTGATAATATATGTGATAGCGATATTTATTTTTATATATTGGCGAAAACGAGTGTGAGGATTTTTCTTTTTTTCTTTCTTTATATTTTAAAATAAATAATTTTATATAATTATGAATTAATGTTTAAGAATTATAATTTCTCGCACTTTGAAGATACCAAAATCGAACAAGTACAACAGTTTAAACATCTGAGAGTGGTTACATCATAAATCACTCGTGAACCCGTATTTTATTGAATGATATCTGATGCTTGATTCTAAGCAATTTGGCTGAGCTGTATACGAATTTCAACTTGGTTTGGCTCTATCAGGCCCTCCTTCTTGTCAACAGCCTATGAACACGAAGCTTTCACTGTGGCAAAAAACTTTCTAGCGTATTTGTCTGTTGATGCCAGAACTCATTTCAAGCACTAGCAGGAATCAGCCATCATGTAAGAATGGCCGGCGGCCTTGGTACAGTTCCTCTATAATTTTTTGTCGTGCCAAACGGTTTTGCTCGTCAGAGTCAATCTTGCATATTTACAAATCTATCATTCATTAAATACTGTTGCCATATCTGGCCTGGTGTTAACTGCTATTTATCTTGAGGTTCTTGACAATATCCAAAGAAGGATCTGTAATGTAATCAATCTTGACTTGGCATCTCAGCTTCAATCACTTTCCCACCGACGTGACGTGGCTTCCCTCTGTCTTTTCTGCAAATATTTTCATATCAACTGCTCTGAGTTATTTTCGCTGGTAATTAAGATTAATACGTAAATTATTATTAATTTAATAAATGATAATTTTGCTAGTTTCTCCCCTATTCACACAGTTAACACGAACGTACGTTACGCCTTGCCATAAATCACTGGGGAACACGTATTTTATTAAATGATATCTGATGTTTGATTCTAGATCATTTGGATGCGCTGAATAAGAATTTCAACTCGGTTTGGCTCTATCAGGCCCTCATTCTTGTCAACAGACTATGTACCATTTTCCAGATTTTTCAAATTAAGACTAAAAAATTAAGTAACGTGTTATATTTTTTTTCAAGTTTCATGAATACAACCAGTTCAAACTACAGTAAAATTACATTATAACGATAGAAATGGTTTAAAATAAAATTAAAAAAACCCAAAGCTATGGAGCTTTTACTGTGGAGAAAAACTTTCTTTCTAGCGTATTTGCTTGTTGATTGCAGGACTCATTTTAAGCACTAGCAGGAATCAGCCATCACGTGGGAATGACCGGCGCCCTTAGTACCGTTCCTCCATAATTTTTGTCGCGCCAAAACGTTTTTTCTCGTCATCTTGCCCATTTATAAATCTTTTGCCTATGTCCCATGCTTTTGTAAAACGCTATTGTTTCTAACATGCACTGTTCGTTGTATTTTATTTTTAGCATTTGTCTATTAGCGCCAATAATTAAAAATAATACGTGAATTATTATTATTAATTTAATAAATTATAATTTTGCTTGTCCCTCTCCTAATTACGTAGTTAACACGAACGTAAGTTACGCCTTGCCATAAATCACTGTATCGTATAGGAAGAAAACGAGTAACTACCGACACTGTGGTTCGAGCGTGACACTCTGGAGGTGTATAAATAGCGATGTCAGGCTACTGACTGGAGTGACTATTGAGTGGAACTATCCAGTCGAATTAGTGTGAATTATTGTGGAGGATTTGGGTTTTGATTTAGGATTTAGAGGACATTAAGCTACTAACAAGGTATTCATTGAAATTGTTAATAATCTTTGGTTGACTCTTACTTCTTTGTTCTTGTTAAGTATTTATTTGCAGTTATTTTTAATTAAATACTGTTTTATATTAACACTGAAGTCTTGAGTTATACTTAATTATTAACGGCCACCATACGTCACAAAATATTGAATGATATTTGATGCTTGATAATTTGGGTTCGCTGGATACGAAATTAAACTCGGTTTCGCTCTATCAGGTCCTCATTCTTGTCAATAGCTTATCTGACATTTTCAAGATTTTTTATATCAAGACTAAAATAATTAAGTCATGTGTTAAATTTTTTCAAGTTTCATGGCTACAAGTAATTCAGACTCGAGTAAATTATTACGACAGAAGACAAGCAGATACGAAGCTTTCATTGGGGCAATATTTTTTTTTTGAAATCAGTTATATTTACTCGTTGATGTGGAATAGCAAATTTTCCACATAAAAAAAAAACAAAACCAAAAAGAATCAGTTTTTTTTTTTTTGCATTTGAACTTTTTAGTGATTGATCACATATTGATTTATTGTTCCGCCATTTTGAAAGATATTTAAAAACATGGAGTCATATAAATTTAACGAAAATCTGAAATATAAACAGAAAGATTAGTTTAAATAGGAACTTATAAAATAGATACAATCTATGAAATTAAACTAGAAACACGGATGAGTAGGTACAATATAAATTATGTCTAATTAAATCAGCTGTTAAATCAGGATGACGAAATTATTCACTAAATCATATGCCAATTCAAAATTATGTCAATGCCTGAACTTAATTAACTGACTGATTGAATTGGCTGATTAAACGTGTCGCTTTTATATATTTTAGTTGTCCCTCTAGAATATTCTACACAAAACAGGACTGTTTATATTTCTGAGATGAGGTATTATGTACATTATTCGGATTATTGTCCTCATCTTTGTTGCCATATTTATTACTCGTTATTTTATTGTACGCTCCGGCCTTCTTCAGGTGGTTGAAATGTCGATTTATTTCGCTCACTGTGGTAGACGCTTCAGGTGGTTGGAATGTCGAACTGAACCCTTTATTTCGCTCACTGGGGTAGACTGTTCTAGGTCCACGTGCCATGTTTGATGGATGTCAGTTATCAGTTATCTCCTGTTAATTCCCCTCTGAATGTTCTCAACTTCCTTAACCGCGTATTGAACTCACACTCTTTGGGTCCTGTCACTGGATCTAACCAACGCCTTTATCCACTGTGCCATGTGTCCTTTTCTTCCACCTTCACTCTCTGTAACCCCTCACCCTGCGTACCAGTGGCATTCCCACCTTGCTTGGGGTGAAATGATTAAAAAATATCTTGGCGGAATCTCTCCCCTTGTTCGTCACTAGCATCACCTAGATTACTTGGACATTGGTCAAGATGGCTATAAAAAAATGCATTTTACGCTGATATTGCAACTTAACTCTTTGTAGTCACTTACAAATATTTTACAATTTCTGCTCTCGAATTGCCTAAAAAACTTTTCTATTAAATCCTCAAATGAGAACCAGGCATATTTTTCGCTTTCATTCATGTCATTAGAAAAATTGCTGTCTTTACTTAATGTTCTAATTTATGGACCGCCTTGCTTTAAATAGGAACTTATGAAATAGTTACTTATAATCTATGAAATTAAACTAGAAACACGAATGAGTAGGTACAATATAAATTATGTCTAATTAAGTCAATTGTTAAATCACGATGACAAAATTACTCCCTAAATAATTTTCAAAATTATGTTAATGGCCAAACTTAATTAACTGATTGATTGAACTGGCTGATTAATTCCGGAAACGAGTCGTTCTTATATATTTTAATTTTGTCTCTAGAATATTCTACAGAAACCAGGAACGTTGGAGAAAATTCTACAATTCTATGACATTTTTAGCTTAATTTACTAATATTAAAGTGATTTAAAAACAACACAATTAAAAATATATTGATGGCGTTACATATAAAAGTATGCATAATACAACACTATCAGAACAATAGATACAAATACCCAGGTAAAAAAAAAAAAAAATGTAGCCGCAAAAGATTTTTTTTTAAGCAATTCACCCCAAGCAAGGCGGGAGTGCCACTACCACACAAGGGGTTAGAGATAGTGAAAGTAAGAGTAAATAGGGGTGTTTGAGGAAAGGTTAAAGAGAAGGAAGGGGATCAAAATCAAGGCATCAGAAGATGTCGATTGACATTACATTTAAATTTTTGAAGATCATAGTTATCAGGGAAGCAAGTAAGCGGAAGGGAGTTCGAATGACGGGAAGTGCGAGGGAAGAAGCTGTTGGAGTAGAAGAGGCAGTTACATTTAACATTCGATAGTAAAAAGGTGGGACCGAGATGCCAACCTAGTAGAACATTTAAATTTATGCATTTGGGGCACCAGTGAAAATAGCTCGTCAGAGCATTTGCCATGAAAATATTTGTAGAAAAGACGGAAAGAAGCCACATCACGTCTGTGAGAAAGTGACTGTAGACGAGATGCCAGATCAGGACCTATCACATTGCATATCCGTCTTTGGATTTCGTTGAGGACGTTGAGATGAACGACGGAGACACCAGACCATATATGGTAACAGTATGCAATGCAAAGACGAATGGTAGATTTGTAGATTTGAGGGATGGTCTCTGGCGCGACACAGAGAACGAACTTTCCTTGCGTTAGAAGGAAGCTATTGGTTCAGTGTTGTTTTTCCACCTCAGGTCAGTGGAAAACGTGAGACCAAGACGTAGAGACACACTCACGTGGAGTTGAGATTCAGGCATGCGGTAGGAAGGTTTCTCTATGGGAGACTTAGCGACTATTGAGAAAAATTATTTATGCGATGAAATAAGAGACGTGTTGAGCAAAATTAGAACCTAATAGAGACAAACCGGGTAAAGTTTTGTGCTCAGCGCATAGATTTATCAAATATAATTCAATACAAAAAAAAAAAAGTTAAAAATTTGTTCCCCCGTGTTATTGAGTACAAACATCGTTAATTCTTAATGAAAAATAAGCGACTGAACTGATACTTTTAGGGATCATTAGTCCTCCTAGATGGTCACTAGGCAATGTCACTCTTGGCAACAGCAACAAACACATTGATATCAATGGATTTCGTACGTTTCGACGCAGCCCATTTGGCGTGGCTGATTTGGCGTCAGAAAAATGGTTGGGATATTCGACACAGCCGTTTAGGCTTCAGACTTTTTCGACGTCACTGTCTTTGACCGGAGGCAACTCCCCCACCCGACCCCAAGGATAAAAGCACTGAAAAAACTTTCAAAATGACTTTTTATTCATTTAAGGAACGAAGGCTAACGTTAAAACAGTAATGGAATAATGTAAATTAAAAGCTTAAATTAAAAATATTGAATTTCAAAAATTTTTTTAAAAACTTAGTAAAGCTATTTAATCTTAAAAATTACTTCATTTCGTAATTATGAGAAACACCCTCCAGGAATTCAAGAATAACTTTTTTGATTCATTCGTCAGCAACTCTATATGGAATAAAAGGGATTTAACGACAGAAAAATATGAAGCTGCACTTAAGGAAATATAATATAAAATACCTCCAACTACTCCTTTTCTTAAATATAAAAAATACCTCCAATTATTCTTTTTTGTTATATATAAAAATACCTCCAACTACTGCATTTTTTAAATATAAAAATGCCTCCAACTACTCCTTTCCTTAAATATAAAAATGTCTCCAATTACTCCTTTACATAAAAATAAAAATACTTCCAACTACACTTTTTCTTAAATATAAAAATACTTCCAACTACTTCTTTTCTTAAATATAGAAATGCCTTCAACTACTGCTTTTCTTAAATATAAAAATGCCTCCATTTACACCTTTACTTAAATATAAAAATGCCTCCAACTACTCCTTTTCTTAAATATAAAAATACTGCCAAATACTCCATTTCTTAAATATAAAAATACCTCCAACTACTTCTTTTCTTAAATATAGAAATACCTCCAACTACTCCTTTTCTTAAATATAGAAATACGTCCAACTATTCCTTTTCTAAAATATAAAAATACCTCCAACTACTCATTTTCTTAAATAGAGAAATGCCTCCAACTACTCCTTTTCTTAAATATAGAAATGCCTCCAACTACTATTTTTCTTAAATATAAAAATACTTCCAACTACACCTTTTCTTAAATATAAAAATACCTCCAACTACTCCTTTTCTTAAATATAAAAATACTTCCAACTACTTCTTTTCTTAAATATAGAATTGCCTACAACTACTCATTTCCTTAAATATAAAAATGCCTCCAACTACTGCTTTATTTAAATATAAAAATACTTCCAACTACTCCTTTTCTTAAATATAAAAATACCTCCAACTACTTCTTTTCCTAAATATAGAAATGCCTCCAACTACTCCGTTTCTTAAATATTACAATGGCTCAAACTACTCCTTTTCTTAAATATTAAAATGCCTTCAACTACTTCTTTACTTAAATATAAAAATGCCTCCAACTACTTCTTTTCTTAAATATTGAAATGCCTCCAACTACTCCTTTCCTTAAATATAAAAATGACTCCAACTACTCCTTTACTTAAATATAAAAATGCCTCCAACTACTCCTTTTCTTAAATATAAATATACTTCCAACTACTCCTTTACTTAAATATAAAAATGCCTCCAACTACTCCTTTTCTTAAATATAAAAATGCCTCCAACTAGTCCTTTCCTTAAATATAAAAATGCCTCCAACTACTGCTTTATTTAAATATAAAAATACCTCCAACTACTCCTTTTCTTAAATATAAAAATACCTCCAACTACTTCTTTTCCTAAATATAGAAATGCCTCCAACTACTCCGTTTCTTAAATATTACAATGGCTCAAACTACTCCTTTTCTTAAATATTAAAATGCCTTCAACTACTTCTTTACTTAAATATAAAAATGCCTCCAACTACTTCTTTTCTTAAATATTGAAATGCCTCCAACTACTCCTTTCCTTAAATATAAAAATGACTCCAACTACTCCTTTACTTAAATATAAAAATGCCTCCAACTACTCCTTTTCTTAAATATAAATATACTTCCAACTACTCCTTTACTTAAATATAAAAATGCCTCCAACTACTCCTTTTCTTAAATATAAAAATGCCTCCAACTACTCCTTTTCTTAAATATAAAAAAATACCTCCAATTATTCTTTTTCTTAAATTGGACGAAGTACTGATTTGAATTCAGAGAGAGAGTGAGAGAGAGAGAGAGAGGGAGAGAGAGAGAGAATTTGACTATAACGACAAAGTATTAATGTGCCGCCTATTCGTCCCTCTGCTGAAAAATTCCTAATCGGCGACCCCAAATGGGCTAACGTCGGAAAGTTCCGTTCCCGATATCAATATCACCAACAAATTGACAATGTCCTTTTCCGTTTTAAACAGCTAGAATCACAGCAGCATTTCCGCTTCTGTCGACGTACTTATACGTCTTTATGGCACTTACGTTGCTTGCTGTCGACCTATGCATACATTTTCAAGACATCGTGAAATGTTTGTCCCCAGCATTTGTTTCTTGGTCGACGACTAAACTTGTTCTCCCGCCTCTCTTCATAGAGTACGAAGAGAAGGACGAAAAATAATACCTGACAAAAAGAGGAAGCACACTTGATGAACCAACGACCATCTAGCTAGAGAGGGTGTTTCAATAAAATCACTGTGGAGAAGGCAATAAGAAATCACTTCCTTATCTTTAAGAAAAAATCATGGCAATGGACAAATTAAATAATAGAAATAAAGGCGTGAAGAGAGTTACTTCCCTTAGGAGTGACACATAATTATCAATTAACCGTCATCCAACAATTTATTTCAACAGAGACAAAACAGTACACGGGGTTTAAGGACATTACATGAAGGTGACCAGCAAGAGAAAATATCAAACAGGAAATGAACAGGCTAAATATTAACATTCTAGGAACATGCGAAACTAGGTGGGTAAATAATGGGGATTTCGTAAGCGATTGACACCTGGCGTAGAGAAAAAAGATAGAGGAGTAGGACTAAAACTAGACCAATGCACAAAGAAATGTGTTCTGGTGCAACGATATGACTGAATTCTTCTTGTTAAGCTGAAGGAAGCCGTTTATCATATTCATTATAGTAGTATACACATCGAAAGCATAAACCACGGAAGAAGGAATTAATACGTTTTATATCAGTGGAGAATGCCAAGACCCAATTCAAAATCGCACTAATGCCCGAGAGCCACTCAATGTAGATGGTTACTGTTGGAGTGATTATCATGAATAAGATATATAATATAAATAAACAGAGAGACGGTAGGAAGAAAGGATAAAGAGGGTGCCGAGTATAGATAACGATTGGCGCTGTTCAGAGAAGTATAGACGCGAGGGTTTGTTTCAAAAGGTATCAGCACTTGAGGAAAAAGCTGTTTGAGTGGACCTTTCTACTTAAATTTGGAATACGGGGAAAATAAGAATGATTCGAGTCCGTTGAAGTAGCATGGCGTGTTCTGGCAGTAAAAGTCTGAATTAGTGAAACTAAAAAGTGATCATTTCTCATGGAAATCGCGATAGTTTGACAACAGACTTCCAATGTTGCGTCTATGGGTAAGTGGTTGTTGAGTGGAAAATAAGTCTTCATCTACAAGGCCGTGTTAACCAATCTGAACACTACCAGTCAAGTTATAGCAGCAATAATCCATTTATGATCCACTTTGAAACATTTTGACGTTAATCGAAATAGTATTTTCCATTAATTTATATGGAAAAAAATTTTGAGCGTGTACCAGACCAAAAATGATGATGTTTTTCAAACCTTTCACATTAGCCGTAGCAGACGAAGGACTTCAACGTTCTGACTCAAGGCAAGCAAGCAAGCACAGGAAATGTTTGTTTGTGAACACTAAAAAGAAAGTGAATTATTGTTAATTGCTTCTTGACTACGCCATTTTAGACGGTGTGGTAAGTCCGTAGATGAATTGCTAAAGTGGGTTTTGTGATTCTTAGTGAATTGTAGTTCCATTCCCTAGTTCTTATTTGACAGGTGGGGGGAACCTGCCTTGGTTTTCTGCTGCTGTAGCCCATCTGCTTCAAGGTTTAATATGTTGTGTGTCCAGAGATGCTCTAGTGCAAGGGTTTTCAAACTGTGGTCCGCGGACCACAGGTGGTCCGCAAGCACAAGATAGGGGGTCCGTGGACAGCAGTTACTTATTTATGGGTGACGTGCAACTTATAAGTAACTTATAGGCCGATCATAAAATAAATTGATTCAATAAACTATTTCATAGATTTGATATGCTAATATAATTTGTATCTTAAATTGATAAAGATAATGGATTCTATTCATGCAGAGATGGAACCAAAGGATTTGAATTTTGGATCTATTTTGCAATTTCCGGCTTTCTCATTGGCTGTTAGGCGTTTGCATTAATGCAAAATTATATGTTATATTTAGCATATATTTATGTATAAATTTCATAAGCGTTTATAAGGGGGTCCCTAAGGTAAAGCCTGAAATATAAAGGGGTCCGCAAGTCAAAAAGTTTGAAAACCCCTGTTCTAGTGTATATCTGCATTGCAAAGTATGGTTATTTGAACTGCTGTTTTCTGTCAGCTTGAACCAGTCCGGCCATTGGCCTCTTTTAGCAACAAGAAATTTTTGCTCCTGAATTGCCGCTCAGCGGATGTTTTTCTTTTATTGACCATTTTCTGTAAAGCTTAGAGATGGTTGTGTGTGAAAATCCCCTTTCCTGAACTGAAATTATAGAATTTAAGAGGTTGTAAGCTGGTTTCCATTTTAAGTAGAGACATGTTCAATTATGATAAACAAGATGCTTAAGAATAAACTAGAGGTTCACATGCAGATTATTCACTTTTTGTATAAACTGTAGTGAAACAAAGTTCTTGGGTATGTTCATTATTTTTCCTTGGTCCAGAAGTTAGGGTAAGTATAAGCATCATTATAATAATCGATCACAAGTCAGCCTTGCGCAGAGTTGGAAAGACCAGAGAAAAAACCTGACTTATTCATAGGTGGAGATTTTAGGGAGACATGTGCGTATGCCATGCGTTGGAAAGTGGGAAGAGAGTTCAGTCATCTGTGGACCGGGAAAGCTAACATTCCTCAGTGGGGACGTAATTATCACCTGTTGCTAATGGAGAAAGAGAGCGAGACAGGAAACTTTTTTTTATGAAATTCAACAGCGCCACCTAACGGCGTTTGACGAAACCAAATATTTCCGGTTATTTTATTAGGTTGGTGCAAAAATAATTACGTAATAATGTCGTTTTTTGACGTTAAAAATACGTCAAAAAACGACATTATTACGTCATTATTTTTGCACTAACCTAATACTTTTAAGTTCATGGGAGTATTTTTTACGTTTTATTATTATTATTATTATTATTATTATTATTATTATTATTATTATTTTATGTATCGATTTTATTTCATTTTCCCACAAATTTCAGCAGGTTGCCATGACCAAGTTTAAATGCCAATATCCGTTAAATTACTGCCATGTCATTGGCTGATGAAAGATTTGCATAAAAGAGCATTTGTTCCCGTCTGCTTAATTATGTGTATACTAAAATATAATATTAGGGTTTTTGACCCGTTAAGGCATAAATTATCATGAATTCGTGCATTGTTTACAATCACTATTTCGACGTGTCTAGGAAATTCTATCTTGCTTAGTAGATCGATAGGTGACCGCATTGAGACAGCAGTAAGTAACACGAGACCTATGTGTCAAATAAATGCCTGAGAAGGTTTGTTTATATTAACAACTACATGTGTATCAACATTTGGTGTATTTAGAACAAGACAGAAAGTATTAATGTTGTCCTTTCAAGGTTAAATCGCCCACTCTCTCTTGGTATTTAAAAGATAACTGCAAGAAGAGGCATTGCGCCAAGTAGAAGAGAACAGACTCGATGAGAATTTGAACTCAGCACTTCTATTCCATATTTCGCGTTGATAACCCTTACGTCATCCACACATCTCATACAGTTTAAAGGCTTTTATAGTGTTTCTTTAGAAGATATTTTACGATATTGTAAATGCATTGTAAATATTAGGTTGGTGCAAAAATAATGACGTAATAATGTCGTTTTTTGACGTTAAAAAATACGTCAAAAACGACATTATTACGTCATTATTTTTGTACCAACCTAATACTTTTATTATAGAAATGTGTATTTTTTAAAATTATTCTAGAACTTACTTTTTTAGTTTTGTTACTAAAGTTCGCATAATGCTAAGATCAAGAGCCACTCAAGGCAGGGGTTGCTGAATGAATTGTGTGATTTGAAGATAATAGGAGAAAGTCAGAAGATTATTAGGAGTTACTAGAGTATGATATCTACTATTCATTTTTTACTATAGTATGATATTTGGAAGTGTGAAATTTGTGGGAAGTGTGAAATGTGTTAGGGTCAAAGGTTAGGGTTAGGGTTAAAGGTTAGGGTTAGGGTCAAAGGTTAGGGTTAGGGTTAAAGGTTAGGGTTAGGGTCAAAGTTTAGGGTTAGGGTTAAAGGCAGTGAACAGTGAATTGGTTATGCATTAAAATCATCAACAATTTTTTATACAAAAAATTAGAAAATCATCAAATAGTGATTTTAATATTGGTAAACTGATTTGATGTCATTTAAATAAAAAGTAAACAGGTCATCGTTTTTACTGAGCTTGTATGCATCGTTATTTATGGTAGGTCACAAATGCCTTGGTAGATACCATACTATAGGAGCACCGTTTAAACCACTCCAGAAAAAAATTTAATTGAGTATCGTGCAACTGGTCTCCGAAAAAACATGATTTTTAACATTTTTTAAAAGGCTTTTAATTTACAAGATTTTTTTACGACAGAAACGCATTGTAATTGCTTTTACTATAGAAATATGTATTTTTAAAAAAAATACTGTAGAACGTACTTTTTTAAATTTTTGTTACAGTGTAACCCGGATATAAGAGAAACCCGGATATAAGATAGATTTTCTCTGATCCCAAATTAGAGCCATACTTACCTAAACAAAATAGACCAAACCCTGATATAAGAGAAACCTGGATATAAGAGACCGTCTCCGGCCCCGACAACTCTCTTATATCCGGGTTACACTGTACTAAATTTTGCATAATGCAAGGCCAAAGAGCCACTCAATTTAGGGGTTGCTGTATGAGTTGTATGATTTGAACATAAAAGTCAGAAGATTATTAGGAGCTACTACAGTATGATATCTACTATTCGTTTTCTACTATAGTATGATATCTACTTTTCATTTTCTTCTATAGTATGATAACTACTATTCATTTTCTACTATAGTATGATATCTACTATTCATTTTCTTCTATAGTATGATATCTACTATTCATTTTCTTCTATAGTATGATATCTACTATTCATTTTCTACTGTTATGATATTTACCAACTCTTGGAAGTGTGAAATATGGTAGGCTTAGGGTTAGTGTTACGTGTTAGGGTTAGAGTTAAAGGGTGAACAGTGAATTGGTTATGTATAAAAAATCATTAACAATTTTTTCATCCAAAAACATTTTAAAAAATCATTAAATAGTGATTTTAATGTTTGTAAACTGATTTTATATTATTTAAAAAAAAAAACAGTAAAATGTCATCGTTTTTCCTGAGTATTTTCCAGCAATAATAATTGCATCGTCATTTACGGTAGGTCGTAAATGCTTCGGTAGATATCATACTATAGTACCACTGATTATTAGTATAGAGAGTTAACGTTTGACGTGAAAAGGTTCCACACAGGAGTCTGTTCCGCAAAGTAACGGGCGCTTGGGAAGGAACTGCCCGAGTGGAAATTCTCAGCAACAGAATACGTAAGGAATGAGTGATTTAGTTCTGTGGGTGTAACTAGGCTGTTGTTACCTGTAAAGTCATGTGTAGTAACTTTCAAGACCAGACGCCTTTCGTGATCCCCTAAACGCATAGTCAAGTATTGATATTTGTGGTCAAACAATATGGCGGAACTTACTCCCGGGACCTCCGCACACAAAGGCGTCAGTAGAACTTCCGGTTCTCTGGAATGGCTTAGTTACAATTGTATGAACTAAAAAAGACTCGGTAAAGTAAAGTATTACGAAATAGGAAAATTTCGTTAGAAACACTAGCTTACGGCCATATCAGGTTGAAACACATTTTCTCATACGATCATCGAGGTTAAGCAACGTCAAGTGTGGCCAGTATCTAAATGAGTTACCGCTTGGGAGTACCAGGTACTGTAAGATAAGATTTCAGAGTGGATGCTTCCTTGTTAACTACAATCTAACTACAATGCTGACGGTTAACCCTAGACTTACAGAGGTTAATTCTTAATTAAATTAATAAGTTAATAGTAACGACCAACTCAATAACGATTAGTAATCCTTTACAGCTAGTACCAGCCATCTCTCGAACACAGGATTGACTCACCTGATTGTATTAGTAAGAAGGGAATTACACTCAGACAGATAATCCTCAAAGCCACTGTTTTGTGGGTCAGGCTCCCAAGAGGATGCTTCTTCTATGACTTCTGAGTGTAAACCGTTATCTATCCTATATATCCTCATAATAACGACCAACTCAATGATGACTAGTAATCTTTTACAAGTAGTACCAGCTATCACACGAACACTGGATTGACATATCGTAAACTGTTTTTTATCCTATACATCCTTATAATCTGAGGATTACGGTCACATCTTGTTGAAACACCGGTTCCCGTAAGGTCACCGAAGTTAATGAGTGTCGAGCCTAGTCAGTATCTAGATGGATGACCGCTTGGGAATGCCAAGTGCTGTAAAAGTGGATGTGTGTGTAGTGTATTGGATAACGAGTTAGAATTGTTAATCGGGGAGCCAGGTTTCAATTCCCACTGACTTAGTTATATTCGCTTTCGCGCAAATGCCTTTGGTAAAGTATGAATCCACCCCACCCCACCCCACAACAACCCAACACCACCCCACCCGACCCTACCCCAGTTTTTGGTTAAGTAATAAGAGTTGTATGACGAAATCATTATTATCTCCATCTCACCTCAAAAGAAATTCTTACAATCTAAATATATGTTCTGGCTTTAAATAACCCGCAAAATGTTGACAAACCGTAAAAAACGAATCAGAATCTGAACTTGCTTCATCCTCTTACGACTATAAAACAACTACATTCAGCAAGCCTCTACTTTGAGTGGCTTTGGGGCCTTGTATTGGAGGGATATTTGTAAAAACAAAAACAAAAAAAACGGTTCTGAACTTTGCCTTTCTTTTCTCGTTTTTAAAATAGAGCACTGGGAAATTTTGCACAGTCTTAATATGTTTACATGTTTGCAACATTTACAGAACTTGTGCGTATCATTGGGAATATATAAGAAGTTATATCTTCCTCCTTTAAAACCGGTTTCAAGTAACCACCCGAACAATTTTCTAACCGGTTTAGCGAGAAATACCTGACAAAAGATTTACAAGTTTCCTTTAGTACAAACAACACAAGGATTATCGTTGTCAAGGCTATGGATGCTAAGGAAACAATCACTGCTACTGACAATTAATTAAGAATGTACATACTCGACGCGATAGAGATATGGTTCTACACAAGGATGCTCAGGATATCATGGAGCGAGTGTGTTAGCAACGATGAGGTCTTAGAGAGGATGCAAACTAGGAGGAAGCTTATACTTAACATCAGGAAGTGGCAGATGGAATTCCTGGGACATGTAATGAGGAAGGAGAGCTTGGAGAATCTGATACTCTCAGGTCGAATAGAGGGAAAGAGAGCCAATGAAAAGCAACGCATCACATACGTAGCGTGCTTAAGCAAGTGGATGACAGAACGTTGTCTGGGGGGAGGTAGCAGAAACTTATTGAGAGCTGCAAGGGATAGAGAGAGGTGGAGAGTCATGACTGCCTACGTCCTGAAAGGACACGGCACATAAAAAGAAAGAAGAAATCTTTACAATATTTTTATATTCCGATTAGTTACGAACACTGACGTACAGCAACGTTGAGCCTAGTCAGTACCTATATGGGTAGACGCTTTGGAATATCAGGTGGTCTAGCTTGGATGTGCGGATGGGGTAATGGATAACGGCCCGGAATTGTTAATCGGAGAGCCGAGTTCCAACTCCAGTTGAATTCGTTATATTTGCTTACTCGAAAATACTTTTGCAAACAGCAATTCTCCGACTGATTATGAGTTAATTAGTAAGACCCATATCTCAAAAAAAAATACAAACAAATAAATAAAATCACATACAAAATATTTAGAGTCCGCCATTAAATAACCCATAGAGGTGTTGATGTGCCGGTAAAATACCCCCCCCCAAAAAAAAACAAACAACCAAACCAATCCAATTGGTAATGGTAATATTAACAGTTTCTTTATAATGAAACATTTGACACACATTGACCGAGCAGATCTTTCTCTTATAACAATTTTATCAGAAGAAAGGTTTCTTATATCCAGTAGCTGTTAACGCTCTTTCTAGTATTGATTGAAGTTTCCTTTCTATCCTTTTATGTGAAGTTGTGTGGAAAGCCAACATCTTTATTTTATCTTCGATTTATACGTGCTAGCGATTTTAGTTGTTGCTGCTCTTGGAAGTCTTCAAGTGATGTGGTTTCTGTTATTTGGTAAAGTTCATTATTTGTGAATCTATAGCGCCAGTTCACGACGTTCAAAGAGGGATGATCTTTGCCAAGACCCTTAGCCCCACACACTCAAAGACTGGAAACCAGTTATATATTTGACGTATATGATAGATTGATTTATTTTTCTACGGGTTATCAACCCTTTGCAAGTTATTTAAAGCCAGAAGATATTTTTAGATTTTATGAATATTTTAGAGATAATAATGATTTTTACTTAGACGTCCTACTAAATGACCCACTGCCAAGGATGGATTCCTACCCTTCCAAAGAGTAATTGCACGTAAGTGAATATAATGGACCCGACTGGAATAGAAACTCTGTTCTCCGATTTCTAATTCTGAGACACTATCCATTACACCACCCGCACATCCACGATTACAGGACTCAGTATTCTAAAGCTATCACCTATCTAGGTACTGACCACGCTCAACGTTGCTTAACTTCGATGATCGTACGAGAAATTGTGTTTCATCGTGATATGGTTGTAAGCCCGCAAAATACGAATATTGGTCAATAATTTTGTAGCCTGAGGTCTAGAGAATATCCAAGTTTTGATCTGAAATTTTCACTGTATAATGTTCAATCTAAGAATTAATATTACCTACGGAATTAAGAGCATTAATAAAGAAAAAAGTTGTACTAAAAAAAAACAAATTCGTTTGTAAACAAGACTATCACCCAGCTTTCCACCGATCGGCCACTGCCTACCACACGTGGTGTCCCTATTCTTAATCCGTTTGATGCGCATGAAACATTGAGAAGGGGTCTGTTGCAATTAATTGTATTGGCATATAATGTTCAAGCACATATGCACTTCATCTGTAGGGGGATTGGTTTGATTTGATTTGATTTGGTTTGGTTTGGTTTGGCAGTGGGTCATTTAGTAGGACGTCTAAGTAAAAATCATTATTATCTCCAAAATATTCTTAAAATCTAAAAATATATTCTGGCTTTAAATAACTTGCAAAGGGTTGATAACCCGTAGAAAAGTAAATCAATCTATCATATACGGCATATATATAATTGTTTCCAGTCTTTGAGTGTGTGAGGCTAAGGGTCTTGGCAAAGATCATCCCTCTTTGAACGTCGTGAACTGGCGCTACAGATTCACAAATAATGAACTTTACCAAATAACAGAAACCACATCACTTGAAGATTTCCAAGAGCAGCAACAACTAAAATCGCTAGCACGTGTAAATCGTTTCTGTGCATATGTGCTTGCACATAATATACCAGTAAAATTAATGATTGTCCGATATTGAAAAGTGTCTTTAAATGTGTTCCACTGGGAAGTGTTTGAACAGAGGACGTAAATTGCAACACTGAGATCCGAAGGCGCATTGTGATAGCGAAAAATGCCTTCCAAAAACTAAGCAAAGTATTCAGAAACAGAAAGATTTCATTTGAAACAAAGAAAAGAGTACTGAACTGTTATGCAATATGAGCTCTTCTCTATGGCAGTGAATGCTCGACAATCTCCACACAGATGAAGAAGAGACTTGAAGCAACAGAAATGTGGTTCTACTGAAAGATGCTGAGAATACCATGTGAGCAACGATCGAGTTCTAAAGACAATGCCAATAAAAGGTCATAACCAAGTTGAGACAATTGAAATTTCTAGGGCTTATAACGAGGAAAGAGGACTTAGAAAATTTGATACTCATAGGACAAATTGTTGGCAAGAGAGTCAGAGGAAAACAATGCGCAACCCACCTGGGTCACTTGAGTGAATGGATGGCAGAGCAGGGTTTAGAAGGGATGGATGGCAAAAAAAAAAAAACCCAAGTTATTAAGGGTAACAAAGGGCATGAAATTTTAGAGAGAGCCATGATCGCAAACATCATGAAGGGACACAGTATATAGAAGTTTTAAGACACAGGACTTAAGGGGCACAGCTTTTAACTTTGAATCCTGCATAAAATGAACATCTGCCGCTGGTCGACAATTTTCCACGTATTTCAAACGCTAACCTCATATTATTACTATTATTATTTTTTTAAGCATTTCACCCCAAGCAAGGCGGGAGCCACTAGTACGCAAGGGGTTACAGAAAATTTAGAGCGAAATCAGATAAGAGTGATAGAAGAACGGATGAGGGTAGTGGATAGATCAAGGCAACTGGAGATGTCGATTGACATTACACTTGAATAGCTGGAGATTATAGCTCACAGGGAAACAGGAATAGGGAAGGGAGTTACACAGGCGAGAGGTGCGAGACATGAAGCTATTAGAGTAGAAGAGACGGTTACATTTAGGAGTTTCGACAGTGAAGGGGTGAGAGCGGGATGCCAGCCTCGTATGGCGCTTGAACTCATGGCGTCTGTGAACCAGCGAATGCAGCTCCTCGGAGCAATTTCCATGGAAGTATTTGTAGAACAGACAGAGGGAGGCGACGGCGCGTCTGTGAGAAAGTGACTGTAGACGAGACGACAGAGCAGGGCCAACTACAGTGCATATTCGCCTCTGGAGCCTATCAAGAACCCCGAGGCAAACAGAAGGGGCACCAGACCATATATGGCAGCAATACTCCATGCAAGGGCGAATTGTTGATTTGTAGATCTGGAGGATCGACTCCGGGAGAAAAACTTCCTGGCACGGCTCAGGGAGCCAACTTTCCTTGCGGTGGACGAAGCAATTGACTCAATGTATTTATTCCATCTCAGGTCAGCAGTCAACGTGAGACCGAGAATCCGCAAAGAGTTGCTCTCGAGAAGTTGACCGTCAGACATTCTAATGGAGGGAAGGGAAGGATCTCTGTGGTGGTTAATAGAGAGCAGTTTTGTCTTCGAAGCGTTGAAGTTGACCAGGCAATTCTTGCCCCAGTTCACAATCGATTGGAGGTCCTTTTCGAGACGCACGGCCAGGTGAGTTTTGTCAGCGAGACTTGATTTGTTCTTGAGGCAGGAATAAATTGTGGTGTCATCCGCGTAGATGCCAACTTGGGAAGTTATGGCGTCAGGAAGGTCATTTATGTAGATAAGGAATAGAGTGGGGCCTAGGATGGAGCCTTGAGGAACACCTGCGTTCGTAGCATAGGAACTGGATGAGAATCCGTTGAGAACGACCTTCAATTCACGGTTTGACAGGAATTATTGTATTAGGTTATATAATCGACCCGTAATGCCATAACCCTGGAGCTTGCGAAGAAGGCCGGCATGCCAAACCCTATCAAATGCTTTGGAGATGTTTAGTGCCACGGCACCGGCTTCCCCGTTATTTTGAAGAGCTCGATAGACAGTTTCAGTGATGGCCGTAAGGACATCAGCTGTAGATCGGGCAAAGCAGAAACCATATTGCTTGTCTGAGAGCAGATTATGGGATGTGAGGTGGTTTACCACCTCGATATTGATTAGGGCTTCAAAGACATTGCCGAAGAGGGGAAGGAGACTGATAGGACGGTAGTTGGAAGGGTCAGAGGGGTCGCCGGAGTTCTTGAAGACAGGACTTCCAGCAGTCAGGAAAACAAGATTCCTTGAGGCAGTAGTTGTATAGTTTAGAAAGGGCGGGCGCCAGTTCAGACGCGCATTTCTTCAAGACAATGGCTGGTATCCCGTCTCCACCACTAGCCTTGTTGGGGTCTAAACTGGAGATAACGCATAGTACCAAAGATGGGGTTATGTTTAGCCCACTCAATATGGCCATGTGTTATATTTGTATAAAGGGACCACTTTCTCGTTAGTTCACCTGCCCTTCTCCTTTAAACAATTGTATGTCCATATTTTAATAATTGTGTGAATAATAATTAATGTTATTTTATAAGTATAATTGCTGTAAATTGTTATGAATTGTTATTGGTATAATTGCTGTATTTGTTGTGAAATATTGTTGCAAATAAATATCTTCTTTTACTTGCAACAAAGACAAGAGAAAAAAGTAAAAAAAAAAAAGTAAAAAAATCAAAGGTCGCCTATCGCCCAGCTCAAAATAGTACAGGAGTAGAAGATTGCCCCTTGTTTCATGTTTAGGATATGGTTTACCAGCAAAAAAAATCTTGTGGCATTAAATAAGCCATTGAAGTTGATATGCCGTAAAAGAAATCAAACAAAGCAGTTATTTGGAGCTGTTTTATATTAGGTTGGTGCAAAAATAATGACGTAATAATGTCGTTTTTTGACGTTAAAAAATACGTCAAAAAACGACATTATTACGTCATTATTTTTGCACAAACCTAATATTATTGTTCGTTAACCTTGTGCTCAGCATTAGTAATCTCCATTATTGCATTATTAGCTGTTGAATTTTATTATTACATTTATTTGTGTTTTATTGTGCATTCGTAGTTTGTTAATTTGTTTGTCATTTATTTAATTTGTACATTTTTTTAATTTAGATTTTTTTCGTAGGGTTTGTTATTGTATTTGTTTAATTGTAAGTATTCGCTTTGTTTAAAGTACGTTACATTATCTACG
>OZ010598.1:41519423-41546923 GCA_963932145.1 Acanthosepion lycidas | reverse complement strand
CTTCGACATAAAAGTCTTTAATACTGTTTATTATAAATAGAGCATTTACTTAAATATTTGTATTTATAAAAAGAACGTATAATCATAAAAAATGTCTTATATATATGCAACAAGTATTCATCCAACCAAGTTTGATTAAAAAGACTCAACAATGTTTGTTTTAATTGTGGTCGAAGTTGTGCACAACTTTTCCGAAGTTCATATTTTGTTGCTGTTTCGTTCGAGTGCTTTGGACCATCCCAGTCTTTTTCAAGAACCGCATGGTGTCTGTGTGATAGAATTTCTTTGACTACATCTTGGTAGACGCGTGCACGGATTTCACTGAAGTTCGACGGGTGAAAGCTTAAATTGTGAGAGAGTGTAATACATATATGCCTGATGTACGTATTTAATGCTGTCTTTTGATTATTAAAAGTTTATCTACAACTTCGATAACCAATACTCAACAACGTATTATATAAAATGAAACATTAACAACAGATCCGTTTCTTTTAAGCAAATTTATACACAATACTATATTATATTTGTAATAATCTTAATCTTTGAATTCACATATAATGTAGGGTTGCTCCCATGGGACCCAGAAATTAAAAAATAAACTGTATTGAACCGTTGGTAACGTTTTGTACCTGATGATTGGGAAAACCATGAAACTCTGAGTCGTACTGTAAATGTAGGTATGCGTGTAATTATTAAAATATTATTTATAGCTCTACGTTGAGAACTGTTTTTGTCTATGCCATTGATTAAATAAATAGTTGTTTGCTCACCTATATGCGTACGTAATTGCGCACATATATGATTGACCGTATTACTTTATTTAGATCATTTCTACTCTCACACACACACACACACACACTCACGCACACACACACACACACACACACACACACACACACACATATATATATATATATATATATATATATATATATATATATAACGAGAGAAAAGTGTTTATTTTACAGAGAAAAGAGAAGCCGCAAACGTTTTTGGTCGTAATCTGGATTTTTTAAAATATGTATTAAACCTTATTTTCCATATTTTTGCTGCACAAGTTTCGGGTCTTGTGATCTTTATCAGGCGAAGAATGTTTATTTTCACATATTATTTAAAGGAATTCATTTTTCTTCATACATACATACATACATATGTATATATATATATATATATATATATATATATATATATATATATATAAAGCAATTATGGTTACGTTTAACATGAAACAGTTTGTCGCGTCTGAGTGTTGACTTCAATGTCTGCTTTTATATTTACATACGCTCTATCGTTGATATTGTGCACTTAATCCCATACATATAGCATACGTTAAAACTATATTTCTTCATATATATATATATATATATATATATATATATATATATATATATAGAGAGAGAGAGAGAGAGAGAGAATTCTATTTTTAAAATGCATATTAATTTGCATCTGCCTATTACGTTCCAACCTTCTGTCAGTGAGTATTGTTCGCTGCTTCAGCCATGCGAAGCAAAATCGATGCTCCTTTGGTCTCATGCCTTGCGTCAGCTGGGAACTGTTGTTATGGTTACGCTGGAGTTGTTCCTTCTTTACTCACCTTCTTTTATCCACTTTTGCTTCTCGTAAAGAACAGGTTGGCGACCATATGCAGCTGAAACTCCGGTTCCCGTCCGATCACCGAAAGTTAATCAAGCTGTAAGCTTGGAATCACGGATAATGTAATGGATAATGTCTCGAATTTTTAATAGCAGAGCCGAGCTCAAATTTGGTTCGTTATACTATACTTACGCAAAAATACCCTTGGGAAAAGCATGAATCCAGCTCCCCCCAAGTTATGGGTTAATTAGTAAGTCTTGTGTCACTAAACCATTTTATCTAAAACAAACATTCTTACAATCTAAAAATATTTTCTGGCTTTAAATAACCTGAAAAGGGTTGATAAACTGTAAAAAACGAATCAATCAATGAATCAAATATTGATTAGCTACACAGGCATGTCTTTTAGATTTATTTATATTCTCTCTAATATAAATGTATAAAAACTACATTGGCCACAAAGTGGGGGATAAGTTTATATATTGCTTGTAATACAGAATTGATCCCCCACTTTATGATTTCTTGTTTATCAATTTCTGAATTCTAAAATATTGTCTGGCTTTAAATAATCTGCAAAGGGTTGATAATCCGTAGAAAACGAATCAATCAATCAATTAAATATTGATTAGATACACAGGCATGTCTTTTAGATTTATTTAAATTCTATGGAATATAAATGTATAGAAACTACTGTGGCCACGACGTGAGGGATAAGTTTATATATTGATTGTAACATAGAATTGATCCCCCACTTTATGATTTCTTGTTCATCAATTTCTGAATTCTGAAATAATTTCTGGCTTTAAATAACCTCTTGGTCTTGATTTATTTTGTCCAATCACTCGTGCAGATGAAGAAAAAATTTTACAGACGAGGTTAGTTTTGTCCATACACCAGGTGCGATGGATATATTGTCTAAATTACTCAAAAATGAAAATAACACTGACATCTCATTTTAACAGATATGTTTACCAAAATTACACAAAAGTATCTTGAAATAGTAAAGAGTGGATTTATTCAATATAATCGCCACTGGCTTCAACCACGGCCTCCAGACGACTTGGGAATCACTTGCAACTCTTCTGGACGATCTCTTTGTTTAAGTTGGTGAATGCTTCCATAATCCTTGCCTTCAGTTCATCTTTGATATTACAAGGAGTTTTTTTGGTCTTTTGCCGGAATGCGCCCCACACATAATAATCAAGGCGACAAAAGTCTGGGGAGTTAGGTGGCCAGGTGTAAGGTGTGATGTAGTCGCAGAAAACGTCTGACAGCAATACCTGGGTTCTTCTGCTTGTCTGGCAGGGTGCAGAATCATGTTTCCATACATAGGGTCTTCCAGCAGCCAACCTTTTGACCAAGGGCAGAAATATCTCCTTAAGTAACTTGATGTAGGCCTCCGCGTTGAGTCTGAGGCCCAGTAGGAAGATGACTGGAGGCATAACGTCGCCGTCACTAGTTATCTCGCCATACGCCTTCGTAATCACCATTAAACTCATGAAACTCTTTCAGAATCCTTCAGATTGACACCCAAACACACCAAAATTTTCGTTTTGGAGCTTCGAGTGCGAATGCCAAATAGTACAGCAGAATAAAATTGCGTCCTGTTTCATTTTTCTCACAGACAACTGTCCAACTGGTTCTACTATACTGTACATTTGACAAAATCAAAAACAAACAACGCGCATGCGCGAAATTAAAAAAATATATATATAAAATGGCGACATCTCATCGCATCATATATATATATATATATATATTAATAGTAATACTTGGTTGGAAAAAAGCTCGGATAGCACAACTTGTAGATATGTCAAAACAAATTGTTACCCAATAGAAAATTGTAAAAAAAAAGAAAGAACTAAAAACATCTGAAAAGGGCGAAACAAATCGTCCAATGCATTAAGTTTTTAGTCCAAAGAAAAAAAAAACCAAGCGAGTAGTAAAACTAAAACGTAGAGTGCTCAATACGCTAAGTAGAGCTGGAATAAATAAAATAAATCCTAAACGGATCTTCAGAATAAGCCAGCTTACCCTGAAGATCCGTTTAGGTGAAACCTGGATAGGTTTTCTTGGCTTTTTAGGATTTATTTTAGTTATATACCTATATAGATATGTAAGTGTGTAATTCGGTATCAATCCGTCTTTTATACAAGTTTCATGGAAGATGACTGATAAGAAACGGTGATTAATCTTTTTATCAATTTTTTCTTGCATTCGCACAAGTGTTTTCTTTTCTGGAGATAAAGTGTGTAAAACTTTTCAAATGTTCTATGGACCGAATGCTTTCATCTAGTTTACTAGCCATTATCAAGGCTGTTTTTTAACAGTATATATATATATATATATATATATATATATATATATATATATATATATATATATATATATATGTGTGTATGTGTGTGTGTGTGTGTGTGTGTGTGTAGGGATAGGAATATTTTTATTTTAATTTCCGAAAACGGTCAGCATGTTTTGGCCGTGTTCATAGTTGATATTATTCAGAGTTAGCATCTTTTTTATTATCCTTCCAGTATTTTAACCGTTTTCCCAGATAGATGAGGCTATTATGTTCGTATTTTCTACAAGTATGTTGGGGACAGAAGATGGTAGGTCTTTGTGTGTGCTTAAATTGGCCATAATAGAGCTATAATCCAATATATATATATATATATATATATATATATATATTGTAAGAAATAGTAAGAATAAAAGCTAAAGCTTAAAATAAGCTAATAGCTTAAAATCTAAAATAAACGTATAAATAATTTATAAACTATAAATTAATATATATATATATATGTATGTATGTATGTATGTATTCGCGCCCAGCATGATCTTGTGCATGAGGCTGAAATTGCTTCAACTATTATTTAATATAAACAACAACAAAAAATCTCCTTTCTAGGCAATAGCGCCTTCGTCCTTATCAAAGTACTCCACTTATAAGTAGAGAAACCCTTCCACTTTTCAACAACAATCACCATCCTCTTCAATCTCATAAATTGTCCACTGTCTTTTTGTTGAGTTTAAGTCATTACATAAAGAAAATGTTTTTAACACATGAAAAAAAAAAATTAAATTCCGCTTTAATTTCCAATTTTTTTTTATTTAAACTCTCATAACTTAATTGACCTTATTTATCAATTATTGAAAGAAATAATTAAATTATCCTAATTAAGATTATTTATAATTACGATTAATTTATAATTAGGATTAAATTACATTGATTATATAAGAGTATTCCTTTCACCAGCTTGGATTGAAAACAGTGTGCTTTTACTTACATTATGGTCCCGACTGTTCAGATTAAAGTTTCCTATTGCAAATTACATTCCTGTCCCTTCGGTCAGGCTGATAATTTCCAACTGGTAACACACCTCCCGTTCCATGCATAAATCAGAGACTTCCTTGGCTGTTAAGGTGAAGGAAACTTTTACTTCAAATGTAGATGACCTATTTCAGCAAGTGCTGCTACGTGGTCATTTTTATTTGCTTAAATTATAAGTTGAATCGATAATGACAAAGCACATTTCACTATACCCCTATACACAGAGCGAGAGAGAGAGAGAGAGCGGGGGAAATAAATACGCACACACACACACACACACACATATGAATTGTGGATATTGACGTCAATAACGAGTGGCGACAGGCTGTTTCATGCTTGAACACAATTTTGGAACCGTTATATATTATGAACAAAGCAAAACATTTATAATGGCTTGAACTCTTCAATCCCAAATATTGAGTACTTTTAACCTATAAATATAACATAGCTTAAAACTATCTATCTGTCTATGTTCATTATCTAAGTCTATTCATTATCTATCTATCTATCTATCTATCTATCTATCTATCTATCTATCTATATTCATTATCTAAGTCTGTTCATTATCTATCTATCTATCTATATTCATTATCTAAAGTCTGTTCATTATCTATCTATCTATATTCATTATCTAAGTCTATTCATTATCTATCTATCTATCTATCTATCTATCTATCTATCTATCTATCTATCTATCTATCTATGTTCGTTATCTAAGTCTATTCATTATCTATCTATCTATCTGTTTATGTTCATTATCTAAATCTATTCATTATCTAGCTATCTATATTCATTATCTAAGTCTATTCATTATCTATCTGTCTATGTCTATCTATCTATGTTCGTTATCTAAGTCTATTCATTATCTCTCTATCTATCTATCTATCTGTTTATGTTCATTATCTAAGTCTATTCATTATCTATCTATATACATTATCTTAGTCTATTCATTATCTATCTATCTATCTATTTCATTATCTAAGTCTATTCTTTATGTATCTATCTACGTTCATTATCTAAGTCTATTCATTATCTATCTATTTATCTATCTATCTATCTATGTTCATTATCTAAGTCTATTCATTATATATCTATCTATCTATATACATTATCTTAGTCTATTCATTATCTATCTATCTATCTATTTCATTATCTAAGTCTATTCATTATGTATCTATCTACGTTCATTATCTAAGTCTATTCATTATCTATCTATCTATCTATCTGTTTATGTTCATTATCTAAATCTATTCATTATCTAGCTATCTATATTCATTATCTAAGTCTATTCATTATCTATCTGTCTATCTGTCTATCTATCTATGTTCGTTATCTAAGTCTATTCATTATCTCTCTATCTATCTATCTATCTGTTTATGTTCATTATCTAAGTCTATTCATTATCTATCTATCTATCTATCTATCTATCTATCTATGTTCATTATCTAAGTCGATTCATTATCTATCTATCTATCTATCTATCTATCTATCTATCTATCTATCTATCTATCTATCTATCTATCTATGTTCATTATCTAAGTCGATTCATTATCTATCTATCTATCTATATATGTTCATTATCTAAGTCGATGCATTATCTATCTATCTATCTATCTATCTATGTTCATTATCTAAGTCGATTCATTATCTATCTATCTATCTATCTATCTATCTATGTTCATTATCTAAGTCGATTCATTATCTATCTATCTATCAATTCACCAATTTCTCATCCGTCTATTCATTATCTATCTATCTATATTCATTATCTAAGTCTATTCATTATCTCTCTATCTATCTATCTGTTTATGTTCATTATCTAAGTCTATTCATTATCTATCTATCTATCTATCTATCTATCTATGTTCATTATCTAAGTCGATTCATTATCTATCTATCTATCTATCTATCTATCTATCTATGTTCATTATCTAAGTCGATTCATTATCTATCTATCTATCTATATATGTTCATTATCTAAGTCGATGCATTATCTATCTATCTATCTATCTATCTATCTATGTTCATTATCTAAGTCGATTCATTATCTATCTATCTATCTATCTATCTATCTATCTATCTATCTATGTTCATTATCTAAGTCGATTCATTATCTATCTATCTATCTATCTATCTATCTATCTATGTTCATTATCTAAGTCGATTCATTATCTATCTATCTATCAATTCACCAATTTCTCATCCGACACGCAACGTCCGATTGTCGAAGTTCTTTTTAATATAGGTTTTCCGTTTGCTTTCCATGAAGCTTTGGTGATAATTGTGACATCACTATTGTTGTTTAGTTGCATTTTTACACAAATTTTCTTTAGTCTTCTATAATTATTTTCCATCGCAACGCCGTGCACGATTTTTTTTTCTGAGAACTTTTCTTTTGATTTAGTTTTACAATGTGACTATTTATGTCCGATTTTTTCACACTTGTAGCATTTCAGATTCTTAAAGGAACATTCGTCTCCAAGATGAATTCTTTCATATTTGAAACGTGGAATAAGTTTTCTTTTCCATATTTTTTCTTTAGCGTGTATGTATGCGCATTCTATTCTTCAATTTCTTCCGTATCACGTTTCAGATTTAAGATTCTCTGAAATCTGTCCAATATTTCATATTTCTTGTATTTATTTATTGTGTTTAAGTTTTGTTGGAATTATCGCACGTATTTCTGCGGTTTTTTTTTTTTTTTTTGCCGCCATTAACCCTTGAACAATAATTAATCATTTAAACATATCCGGAGTAAGTTCGTTTCACACTCCTTGTTAACGATTCCAGCATATGTGTCAAAATCTTCGTCTTGTTTTTTCCTCAGATTCATACACTTCCAACAAGTATTGAATAACGAACTTTTCTCACAAAAAGTTTTAGTCAGAATATTTACTGTTTCTTTAAAATAAATTTCTCCTGTCTTTTTTTTGTTTTGTTTTGTTTTTTGTTTTTTTTTCTTCGGTAGGACAAAATTGCAGTAATTTTCTTCTTCTGTCGGTGCTAACTTACTCAACAAAACTCTTGTTTTTTTTTTCTCGTCTTCCCAGTCGTTGCATTCTTCTGTGAAAATTTTCTCGTATCTTCTAAAATAATCAGAAAAGGTAATTCCATCATCTGAATTGTATGTAAATTCATATATGGCATTTGCCACCGCATTGGGAGTGAAAGAACTTGTGGACATTTTTGTTTTTTTCTGTATTGTTTCAATTAAATATTGTTGTTGTTTCCGGAATTCCAACAACTCCTGTTGTTGCTGTCGCTGTATTTTTACCACTTCGGTTAATATTACTTCCATATTTGAAGAATATCTGCTTTCTCTTTTTTCTTTTTTTAAACACACCAAGAAAAAAAAACAACGTAGTTCTAATTTCTCTTCGACATTGCTATCATGTGCGCCGAAGCCAAAAAAAACAAAAAAAAAAAAACAGTACTTTTTTCCTACCCCATATGAGTTTCGATCCCTCTTCGCTACTGTTATAACTCGTTCCAAGTGGTTATAATTTTATGTCTAGCTTACGTTACTCGCCGTGCCGTCATTAAAATTTTTACGACTGACTCCAACGGACTGATATTTACCCAATGTCACCACTGAGACGAGATATAAAACAAAGTCGGGTTTAGTGTGGGAAAGTCGAACGGGTACATTGAGGCAAATAGTCAAAATTTACCCAGACCCCGCAATTGTGGCATTGGGCTCTTTACATTGTCTGTTTTTCTCAGCCGAATCTCCGTCCGTAGACAGAGCCCCAACTGAGTCGTATTCTGCCCGAAGACAGAGATCTTAACAGTAGCGAGCCAGACAACGGACTGCCTGACTCCAACAGACTATTGATGACTCATTTCTTTATTTAAGGCGTCTTGTCTCATTCATTTGTATGACCGGCCTTGTCTTATTTACTCCACCCCCAAAGAAATTGTAAAATATTATAATATGGATTAATATCATGCAAGAGTTCTTTCATTTTGGTTGTTTGGCTGATTTTGTTTAACGCCATATCAAACTTTATTGGTTATTTATAATGCCCAAATCTAAATATAGTTGAACTCAATTGCATGCTTTCAACTACAGATAAAATATATTTTGGGACATTTGATATAAATATATATTTTTATACTTTCATAGTGTCTTGCTAGGGTTCACTAAAAGGTGCTGCCATCCCAGGTTAGAGCTGACCTTGGAACAGCAGCAATTAAGAAGTGGTTCCACGCTCCTTGAAACCTCCAATCTCTCGATCTGGGGCCTTGCTGCCGGATTTAGTTTATCGTCATACCTAGGACTACGTAGTTTTAATCGCGAAGTATTTTTTCTTTCGTCTGTCGAAGTCGGCAGTTTTTGAACTTTGTCGGCTACATCCGTTTTATTCTAGATAGAGACAAGAGACATAAAACTCTTCTTGTTATAATTTTTCATCTTTGCGATATATTACTCCAGAAAGTGGACGACCATGATTACAGTGTCCTGCTAAATTTTGTTGCAACCCTGATGCTTCGTTTGGTAGTTCACCATGTATTCCAGCATTTTATGTGTGACTTCTTATGTAACACTCATCAACTTGTCTCTTTAGATACTTGGTCATAGTACCATTTTCTTCAGATATTTGGTCATAGTACCCTTTTCTTCAGATATTTGGTCATAGTACCATTTTCTTCAGATATTTGGTCATAGTACCCCTTTCTTCAGATATTTGGTCATAGTACCTTTTTCTTCAGATATTTGGTCATAGTACCATTTTCTTCAGATATTTGTTCATAGTTCCCTTTTCTTTAGATATTTGGTCATAGTACCCTTTTCTTATTCCTACAGTAAGAAGTATCAGGTTGGTGCAAAAGTAATGTCCGATTTTTGAGAAGAAAGTTTTAGATAGTATTTATGAAATTTGTGTTTCTCGTTATACTTAAGAATGTCACAATAAGTAATTTATACTTTTCTCTTTCAGATTTATTTAAATATTTTTAATGATCTTTCGCAATATTCACAACCATGTTCGTCCCATCTCGTCCTGGGTAAGACGATAAACTACAACTAGAAGCAAGGCCTCTGATCAGGAGGGTCTGAGGAGAGTGGAATCACCTCTTAATTGCTGGTGTTCCCAGGTTCAACCTGAGCCGAGCTGGTAGCACCTGTAAGGGTCCCAGCTATGGACAAATAGTTAACTATTACCAGCAATATTTTTTGAAAAAAAATTATTACTAGCAATACAATTTTAAAGAAAAATATGACCAAAAACAGATTTTTGACAAAACAAAATTTACCAATAATAATAAAAAATTGTCGGCATTAAATAACCCATTGAGGTTGATATGCCGTAAAACAAAATAATCCAAACCAATCTAAACCAAAGAATACAGATTCTATTCATACGAATCTATCCTAAAAATGTTGTCGGCATTAAATGACCCATTGAGGTTGATATGCCGCAAAACAAAATAATCCAAACCAATCTAAACCAAAGAATACATATTTTATTCATACGAATCTATCCTAAAAATGTTGTCAGCATTAAATAACCCATTGAGGTTGATATGCCGTAAAACAAAATAATCCAAACCAATCTAAACCAAAGAATACATATTCTATTCATACGAATCTATCCTAAAAATGTTGTCGGCATTAAATAACCCATAAAGGTGTTGATATGCCGTAAAACAAAATAAACCAAACCAATCTAAACTAAAGAATACATATTCTATTCATACGAATCTATCCTAAAAATTTTGTCGGCATTAAATAACCCATTGAGGTTGATATGCCGTAAAACAAAATAATCCAAACCAATCTAAACCAAAAAATACATATTCTATTCATACGAATCTTTCCTAAAAATGTTGTCGGCATTAAATAACCCATTGAGGTTGATATGCCGTAAAACAAAATAATCCAAACCAATCTAAACCAAAGAATACATATTCTATTCATACGAATCTATCCTAAAAATGTTGTCGGCTTTAAATAGCCCATTGAGGTTGATATGACGTAAAACAAAATCCAAACCAATCTAAAACAAAGAATACATATTCTATTCATACGAATCTATCCTAAAAATGTGGTCGGCATTAAATAACCCATTGAGGTGTTGATATGCCGTAAAACAAAATAATCCAAACCAATCTAAACCAAAGAATACATATTCTATTCATACGAATCTATCCTAAAAATGTTGTCGGCATTAAATAACCCATTGAGGTTGATATGCCGTAAAACAAAATAATCCAAACCAATCTAAACCAAAGAATACATATTCTATTCATACGAATCTATCCTAAAAATGTTGTTGGCATTAAATAGCCCATTGAGGTTGATATGCCGTAAAACAAAATAATCCAAACCAATCTAAACCAAAGAATACATATTCTATTCATACGAATCTATCCTAAAAATGTTGTCGGCATTAAATAACCCATAAAGGTATTGATATGCCGTAAAACAAAATAAACCAAACCAATCTAAACTAAAGAATACATATTCTATTCATACGAATCTATCCTAAAAATGCTGTCAGCATTAAATAACCCATTGAGGTGTTGATATGCCGTAAAACAAAATAAACCAAATAAACCATGTTCGTTCCATCTAAAGATCACATTTGACCTATCTTACTGAATGAGTTTTATAAAGGTGTCAATGCATGTGAAGCTTCAAAGTGTATTCAGAGCGCTTATGGAGATGATGCAATGAATGAAGAAGATTCTGGATGTCGTTTTCCTGTTTTCTAGGTGAGCAGAAAGAGAGCCGTCCAAAAAAACTTGCTTCCAAAGAACCGGAAGCCGTTGTTACAGACAATTCCACCATTATATCTAGAGAACTTTCAGAACAATTTAACGTAAACTATGCAACCGTGCTACGCCAAATATATAGGACCGGAAAGTTTTTAGTGTTTGGGAAATGGGTCCCAAACGGTCTTCAGAGAATCTGCAACTGCGTGTTGCTTGATTATAAATCATTGGTTTCACAGTTACATTCTGGCACCATTTATAGTTAGGCTTGTTACACATGATGAGAAGTGGAACCTTTTACCATAACGTTAAACACCACCGAATATGAATCAGTCGAGGAGGAATATCTGTTCAACAATAAAGAGGACTTCATTCAAAGATCATGTTGAGTGTATGGTGGTGTTGTAGAGTACGAAAGGTTTTTCTTCCTCCGTATGAGTTCGAATCCCTAGACGCCAAGTTGTTATGTGGCGTACGAAAGCTTTTCTTCCTCCGTATGTGTTCGAATCCTCGTTGCCAAGTTGTTATGTAGTTGTTTCACCATGGAGGCTTGTATTTGTACTAAGTCAGTCCTAAAATAGGTTCGACGTACAAAACGTTAGGAACTTGATATAATAGGTAATGACGCAGAGAAATCTAGTTGTGGTTGCTGATACTTTAGTATCCGACTAACGGTCGTCCGACATCGACTGACTGACCAACTCTCTGAGCGACTCAGCGACTGCTACTACTCCTACTTATTATAGGTGGGAGAGTCAATTAACTATATTATTAATTATATTAACTATAACAGGTGGCATATTGAAAGAATTGTCCATTACGATCTGTTAAATAACGACCAAACAATTACAGTTAATCTGTACTGTGATCAACTTCGTCGTTTGAAAAGAGCTTTGAACCAAAAGAGACCTTCCTTAGGGGACAGAAAAGGTGACATCATCTATCCCGATAATATTCGTCCTCACACAGATCGGCTGACTAAAAATCGTTTGGAAGAGCTTGATTTTGAAATATTGCTTCATCTACCATATTCGCTTGACCTTGCTCCTCCTGATTATAACTTGCTTCGGGGACTACAGAATCATTTGGATGGTTTTAGGTTGACATCAAGAGGAAAGGTTGAAAATGTGTTGGATTCATATTCTGCTTCAAAACCTCAGGAATTTTACAGGCGTGGCAATTAGAAACTTATTAGCAGATGGAATGATGTTCTAGAAAGCAAAAGAGATTATGTTTACAAGTAAATATTTTCATAATCATGGGCTTTTTCATTTTTAACATAGACCTTGAAATCGGACATTACTTTTGCACCAACCTGATACACTCTTGTGCAAATTAATTGAAACAAAACGAATAATCCCGTTATTATTTACTTTCTTGTATTTTTCCAATGAAACATGACCCATTGCACATGTTAGTACTTCGTATGTCCATTCCACGAAGTTGTTCTTCGCAGATTGACCACAGATTCTTGATTGGATTTAAATCAGGAGAGTTTCTGTGCCAGTTTCCAGGCCAGTCTATAATAGTTTCATTTTCTCACTGGTAAGGCTTACCAGTGTGTTCGTGCAGCCTTATAATTTTCGTACGCATCCTTGGAGTAACGTCCATCACAGGCAATGGGCGTAGGACAAATAATCGACAGTCGAGACAATAGTGTCTGGGCGTGATAAAAATCTGATACAATCACGGATGACGCAATACTTTTCAAGGCCAAACAAATACACTCCTAAAACAGATTGCACACCATTGCAAATGACCTAATCTGAGGAAAAATAGAAATCGATTACACGCTGTCATTCTAGTGGGTTTAAAACTGACCGTATGGTAAAAGAAAGGAAACTAAGCGGTTGTTTCAGTCAATTTACACAAGAGTGTAAGTTCCATTAAGGCAGCGTCTCCCCAAGAAATGCTGCTTCGTGGAACAGACTCCCGGTAGGATGCTTTCCCAATCACTGCAGTTTTGTCTTCTTCAAGTCTAGGGTTAACAATTATATTACTTACATAGCACTGTGAACTTCAACACTTGTTCCTTTCTTACGCTTATACAACACAGCACAGTAACCTTCTACTTTGGGTGGCTCTTGGAAGTTGTATAAGATGTAAGAGTGGTGTAATGGAAAATAGAGCGGAATGAGAACTCTGAGAGTCGTGTTCGAATTCGACTCGTCGTGTTCGTTACAGTCACTTACGCGCAAATATCATTGGGAAAAGTATAAATCCATATCTTCCCCTAGCTATGGGTTAAATAACAGGGCAGATTTAGCTTTCTGGCCACTCTTGGCAATAAGGCTAAGGGAATGAAAATTTCGAATTCAAAGGCATATGTGTTCCTGAGACTAAATTACGGGTTACCCTTTGGCAAGGCATAGCACCCAGAAGCCACTCCTGTCTGGATTACGGGGAAGGCATCGTCAGCAGGATGTTGGATGTAGTCAATGGCAGAATTTTTAACAAAGCAGATTTCTGATAGTGAAATGCTTCAAGCGAATTAAGTCTGTTTGTCATGAAAATGACATTCCAACATGAAACTCATGGACTGATGTTATTGGACCTTCGACTGCCACCAGTCACGATAAACGGAGGCTCCCCCAGGGAGGGGGCCCTACTCTGAGCGACTATTGGACCTCACCCCAGACCTCAAGTGTAACTAGTACATACGCTCCATCGCTAAAGATGTAGGAAAATTGTCGGTTCCAGCAAGTACCAGACCTCTTGTACTATGCTCTACCTTTTACAGGGAATGGGACGTTCCGGCGTAGCCCATTTGGCGCCGCTGACTCGGCATGTCCGATTCAGCGTGGCCGATTCGACAGAGCGACGATTAGGCGTTAGATTACTACATCGTCGTTATAGTCAAATTTTTTTTTCTCTCTCTCTCTCTCTCTCTCACTCTCTCTCTCTCTCTCTCTCTCTCCCACCCACCTCTCTCTCGTTTAGTAGTTAAATTAGTGCTTCGTAGTTATATGCTCGAATAGTCCAATTTAAAAAAAAAAAAAAAAAGATGAGATGAATGCATTTTTAAATCATTAAATTTCTCGAAAAGTTGATCGCTGGATATCCCCCCACCGAACAAAAAGCTAAAAAAAATATAGAGATGCTGACAAACAAATCAAAAAAGTTATAATGGAAGTTGAATAATTAGATCCAAAAGAATTTCTGGAGGGTGTTGCTCATAATTACGAAATGAAGAAGTAATTTCTAAGATTAAATAGCTTTACTAAATTTAAAAAAAATTTTGAAATATAATATTTTTATTTTAAATTTTTAAATTACATTTTTCCATTAGTGTTTGAATAGGATCCTTAATTCCCTAAATAAATAAAAAGTCATATTAAAATTTGGGTGTTTTCAATGCTTTTATCCATTTTTTTATTTTTTATTTTTTTGGTGGTGGCGAGGATTGTCTCCTGTTAAAGCAGTCTGACGCCTAAACGGCTTTGTCGAATAGTCCAATTATTTTTCTGACGCCGAATCACCAACGCCAAATGGGCTAGGCCGAAACGTACCAAACTCACCTCTACAAGTTCCAGATCGAACCGAAAATGGAGTACTGCTGTCACATTTGAACAGGAGCTGCTGTCCTCATTTTCCAGTCTCTATAGAGTTCAAAAGCGTGTCCGCGTCCTTGTGAGAAACAAATTATTTTACAGCCTCCAAACCCTCACTCACAGACGGAATGTGGCAAGCCACTTAGTTCTCTATCGCTATATTAATGGAAAGTACTCAGGCGAACTATATTCCATGGTTCCGCAAGTTCTAAACATTACGGCTAGAACACATCATGCGACGCATATTGTACCGAACCATCGACATTCCCTTCGTATTCCATTGGTGAGAAGTTCCACTCCAGCATTTTCTTCCCGCCACCCACTGCTCTGTGGAACTGACTCCCAATGGGATGTTTTCCCTCTCACTACAGTCTTAACCTGTTCAATTCTGGGGTTACCCGTTATCTTCCCCATATATCCGCATTAACTGTGCCTTTTACTCAGTAACCCTCTACCTCGATTGGCTACTGGTCCTAGTACAGTAGCACATTCTGTTCTTGCGGTTTTTGATCACGATGTCTGGGCGATTAACTTTGATTGTCCTGTCTTTGTGTATTGTAAAGTCCCATAAAATTGTCACAGGTCCTGTCTCTGTAACAGAGTCTCGGTGATGTTCATACCAATTTCTTGTAGTTTTCTTCTTGTAAAAGTTGCAGTTTTTCCACTGCGGATATTATTATTATTATTATTATTATTATTATTATTATTATTATTATTATTATTATTATCACTGTAAAAAGAAAGAAAAAACTCTACCAGATAACAGAAACCACATCACTTGAAGACATTCAACAGCAGCAACAACTAAAATGGAGAGCGCATATAATTCGAAGAGAAAATAATGACATAATAAATAAAATGATGTTCTACACTACTTCAAATAAAAGGCTAGGAAAGCTGGAACGAGCTATAACAGCTACTAGACTGGAGAAAACTATTTTGCTGACATTTATTTTTTTTTTTAGAATAGAATGATTTTATAAATATCAGCCTATAGTATCACTGGCTGTTCGGTCAATGAATGTCGAATGTTTAAGCGCATGGAAACATAATATTAACATTTATACACGTAAGAGTAAAGCTGTTTATTGACGAAGATAAGTTGTATTTTTTTTTTTTTTTGTATGTGAAAGACCTGTGAGTGAATTGAAAAGATTTTTATGCAAAAACTGGCCCCGAGTAATGTAATTTCGTCCTTGTATTTATACGGAATTGCATTATATGTGTTCATCGATTTCGAATATAACCCTTCTCCAAATATGACGCCCGTATATATCATTTCTTCGTCAATTTTTTTTTGTCTGTCTTGTTTGCAGCCGATACGTATTTACTACGCATGCGTACATGTCTTGTATGTCGGCCACTACAGATTTCTTGAATAATACTTGTGCGTATATATATATATATATGTGTGTGTGTGTGTGTGTGTGTGTGTGAACATTCGACTTGGCATTAGCGGTACATCCTTTTGTATCTGTGTTTGTGGTTACGATCTCTCTAATTAAACAGGGAAGTTTCGTGTTTACGCAGAGGAAATCAAAGTTTAATTGCTGGCTGGTCAACCTGTCCATTGTTTTCTCAAGTTATTGATTTCTCCTACTTGCTGTTGTAACAAAAATAGAAGTTTTTTTTTTCAACAATTATCCTTTCTTTCTAATTTTTTAGTTTTATTTATTTATTGTTTTTCTTATATTATTATTATTATTATTATTATTATTATTATTATTATTATTATTATTCCAACACTTAGAGAAGTTCACAATTTAAGAAAAGAAAATAAATTAAAAAAAAACAAAAACTACTTAACAATATTTCAACATTACGTCTGTCTTCTTCAAGTTATGTTACTGTTGTAACCTAGAAAGGGTTACTGAATGAGGAATAACCAAAACGGAGGTTGGAAATGAAATGGTAATCTTTATGACATCAACAAAATACAATACTCGCCAGCGGCGTGAGGTAGGTAAACCACTGCTAGTGGTTGCTACTTAGATAGCACATTAGCCCCACTTACAACATGCCCAACGTATTTATGAGGATTGCGATATACCCATGGGTACAGTATATAACAGTTACAATATAGAATAAATTTCCATGTAATTTTTACATATATCTTGAAGACAGACATAATTTCGAAATATAGTTAAACATTGTTAAATACATTTTTTCTAAAATCTCTCACCTCTCTATGTGTTACAAAATGATAAATTGTTACGTCAATCATTTTGTTTATTATTATTATTATTATTATTATTATTATTATTATTATTTCCTATGATTTCTGGTGTATACTCATTTCTTTCTGGGTCCCGCCCAGAGACCTAAGGTCAGAAATGGCATCATTTCACTGAGCAATTTTGAAAAAAATCACGCATATTTTACATAGAAAAAACCCTTCATAAGGTGTGAACTGCACTTGTGAAAACAATTTTCTGTATTTCTTTAAGGCATGGAATCCCGTCACTGAGTCTATCTGAATCATTTCCAATCAAACCGAAGGCCCCAACCACAACTAGAATTATTGAAGTCCTCATGTGCCATATTTTTTAGCTTTCCATTTCAAGATCATTATATTTGAAGATCTTCAAGGATACATTACAGTCTGCAGGAAGTGTTATATTAATAAGAAAGCACATTCTGTTCTCGCGGTTTTTGATCACGATGTCTGGGCGATTAACTTTGATTGTCCTGTCTTTGTGTCTTGTAAAGTCCCATAAAATTGTCACAGGTCCTGTCTCTGTAACAGAGTCTCGGTGATGTTCATACCAATTTCTTGTAGTTTTCTTCTTGTAAAAGTTGCAGTTTTTCCACTGCGGATATTATTATTATTATTATTATTATTATTATTATTATTATTATTATTATTATTATTATTATTATATCATTATTATCACTGTAAAAAGAAAGAAAAAACTCTACCAGATAACAGAAACCAGTTTTTCCACTGCGGATATTATTATTATTATTATTATTTTCTTTTCTTTGATTTCTGATGTGTACGCATTTCATTCCGGGTCCCGCTCAGGGACCTAAGGTTAGAAATGGCATCATGACATTTTTCACTGACCAATTAAAGAAAAACAAACAAACAAAAAGACACATTTTACATAGATAAACCCTTTCGCCCGGTGTGGGGTGTACTCGTGAGAACAATTTTTTGTATTTCTTTGAGGCATGGGTTTTCAGGAATCGCTTAAATGAATCTACTGGAATCTTTTCCAACCAATCTGAGGAATTGTTATTATTATTATTATTATTATCATCATCATCATCCTCATTATTATTATTATTATTATTATTATTATTATTATTATTATTATTATTATTTCTTTAATTTCCATTCCAGATTTCATTCTTTGTATATTTGACCATTAATTTTAATCCGATTTATCATTTTATTTTGGGGGATTCATTTTTATTTATTTGACTTCTTTAATTCAAACAATCTTTCATTCATCCGTCTCTTTTATTTCATTTTCCTTTCTTTTTTTTTTTTTTTGCTTTTGTTTATTTATTACCTCCATTATCGTTAGAACGTTCGCTTTCTGACCATGAGAAAAGGGTTCGAATCTCCCCACGGTTGATCTGTCATGAAGTTGACTTCTTGATGTTACCTGTCTGGAGGAAACAATCTCAGCGTGTAGCATCTTTGGAAAGTGCCTGGAAACCATACCACAGGTTGACCCAAGCCTTGTGAGTGAAATTGGATAGACGGAACCATTGGGGGCCGTCGATGATTGTGCTAGCACGAAGTCATCGTGACCGAGGCTTTGAGCGTGCTGGTCTTGTTCAAACTGTTGATCACACTAGATAACGCGCCCTCTCCCAGAAACTGCAACTAAGGTCCGCTAAGCATGGGTGCAGTATAAACCACAGGTAGGCGCTGTGGGTGTTGAACAAACACAAATGTGCGTGAGAAGGCGTCTGCAACGGGGATTAGCTAGCCGTCTTAGTAGACTGTTATCCTCGGATACGTGAGTCTTTTACATTCTTTTTTTTTTGTTATTGTTGTTATATTTACGTTCATCTTGCTTTTTTGCATTCTGTTTCCATTTTTTTCTATCGCAAATTGTTTTCAGTTTTTCATTCATCAGTTCTCTGCGCATTCCATTTTCTCATTTCTCTCTTCTTTCATCCCCCCCACGACGATCGTCCGATTTAATTTTCACTTATTTTTCCTTTTTGTTATATATATATATATATATATATATATATATATATATATATATATATATATATATATAATATAATATAAAAGGCTCAAACACTAATATTCTATGGTTATAATTTATTACATTGGAATCGTAATCACAAGCCAATTCATCAGACCTTCAAATTTTTGAATTTGTAGGTCTGATGAATTGGATAGTGATTACGATTCCAATGTAATAAATTATAACTATGGAATATTAGTGTTTGAGCCTTTTATATTATATTCTTACTCTGTCCTGGACATTGAGTTCTACCTTGATTCTATCCTCTTGGAAATTTATACATATATATATATATATATATATATATATATATATATATATATTGACGACTGATATTATGCTTCTTTCTTCCCTAAGTTTTGTCAACGCAAAGTCTCTAATTTGTTTTACCTTTTACTCTGTTTAAAGAAACCCTTATTTTCCATCTCTCGCTTTTCTCCCCTTTCATCTCTATGGTAACGGCAATCCTTGAATTGATGGGCAGCCACCACGCTTCCGGCTGGCTTATGTTCCACATACCCGATCTTCTTTGACGTCAGGAGGCCATCTTGCTTTTCTGTTTTGTTTTCTTTTAAACGAGACAATAGTAAATGAGTAACGCTTACTGCCGGATTAATTCTTTACGAACAAATGGATATAGCTATTGATTTTTATGATAGCTCAATGTTCTGAACATTCGACCACTCCTTTGAAAGCGCTGTTGGATAATTAAATGTATATTGAGTGACTCGTATCGTGGGTGACCTTGGTAAACAGACACTTACCCAAACTTTTATTAGTAGAACAATTAAATAGCGACAACTCAAGAGAAGTCAATAAAAGGTAAATTATATTATTTTTTTTTTTAGAAATAGAACACTCAAACAAAGGATAGAAATGTTTTAAATGCTTTCTCTCCGCTCTGAAAAGAAAAGCTAGCGGATGTTACGGAAGCAGTACTTATTCACAAGTCCTGTACATCTTACAAGAGGCTGTGTTTACCTACACGTCAGAAGTGCATCTATGTTTTTTGCGGCGTCTACACGAAGACCGTGTCTCTGTACCGTAGTTCCCTGATTGGCTGTTATGGGTCAAATGACCGGCTCAGCGCCATGTATACCATTTGAAGAAGCAGAAGTAATGTTGACCTAGCAGATTTATTATTTGTTCAATAGGGATAAATATCGAGTATTCTGTTTGATATATAGGAATAAAGTGTCGCTGCCGACACTTGAGTTTGAACATAGATCGCCAGTGAGCAAACACAGGCGATCCCATTATAGAATTAAGTGGACCACGTGACCGTGGGAGAATCGCAGAAGTTGAAAGTAGCGTGACGTCTAATTGATCGCCATTCTACTCTATCTACTATCACTATTCGAATCACGTTTCTATTCTATCCTCTATTACTATACGGACTGCTATTGTCTACTCTATTCCCTATACTATTTCTCTACTCGGATCACTATACGAACGAGTATTATCGAGCTAAGTTAAACGTTAAGTCAAAACAATACTGTCCTTTTCCCCATTCCCCTTTTGGCATTGCCCCTCATTTTGTATAAATACAAATAAATATTTCACTACAAGGATTATTATTCGGATCACTATTCGGTGGTTACTATTCGAGCGAGTATTATCGAGCAAGTACTATTAGTGCGAGTGCTTTTCGAAGGCGTCTGGCACTAGTATTGTTCAACGGCGTTACTATAGTTTTATCTGTGATTATAAAGTCTCCACTACAACGAGCTTTACAAAAGTGACAACGAGTGTTTGTTGACATCACAAAACTTAGAAAGCAACAAAAATAGCTATCAAGGTTCAAAAATTAAAATTTCCACTCTGTCCTCTATTATTATACGGATCACTATTTCTACTCTATACTCTATTACTATACGGATCACCATTTCTACTCTATCCTCTATTATTATGCGGATCACCATTTCTCCTCTATTCTCTATTATTATACGTATCACTGTTTCTAGTGTATACTATTTCTCTACTCTATTCACTATTCTATTTCTTTATACAGATAAATATACGGTGGTTGCTTTTCGAGCGAGTATTATCGAGTAAGTACTATTAGTGCGAGTGCTTTTCGAAGGCGTCTGGCACTAGTATTGTTCAATGGCGTTACTATAGTTCTATCTGCGATTTGAAAAGTCTCTACTACAACGAGGGTTATGAAAATGACAATGAGTATTCGCTGGCATCACAAAAGTGTCAAACAAGTATTCGTTGACATCACAAAACATCCGCTTAAATGCCGCCCGATAGAATTTTTAAGCTATGTGTCTTAGTGCGTATTAAAATCACCGAAGACAAAAATGTTCGTAGATGAATGGAAAGAGAGGGTGTCTTATGTTTGCATTATATAAAAAAAAAGGAGCTTGCCAGCTAATTTAACAAACCAGGAACTGGAGTAAGTGTAACATGACACCATCTATGAAATATTTCTGTGGTCCTATGGAATATATACCCGAATGAAAAAAAAGTATTTGATGACCCGATAAGTATAGTAACCCAATACTTGCTTAAAGGCGAATCAAAATCGTTTCTTGGCCAGAATCTGTAGTGCCACTCTTTAGGTTTTCCTGTGGACAATAGCGAGCGCGCATGCTGGTTTGAACCATAGAGAGGACCAAGGTTTTACCTGGTATTTCTGTAAATGAAAGCATCACGGAGTGAGCCCCAGTCAGCATTCTGGTAACCCAATCTGGTCATATGAATAGGGGAATCTTGTTTAATAGATAATTGGAATGAAATATTAATATCAGGTCATCCCATAATTTCTCTCCGAATTTTTGTTAAAATGAACGAAATTTAAAGAGCATTTTATAATGTCTAATGGAGCTGAACATTATTTTTATCTTTAAATGCATTTAAACTGATCAAATCTTATTTCAGAGAACAATAAAATTAAATTTTGTTTGATTAAAACCATGCTAACATGGAAGTACCCAAGAATCATTTGAGGCACACAATGCTTTATGAGTTCAAGAAAGGAAACTCAGCAGCCGAAGCGGCTAGAAACATTCACTCAGTTTATGGAGAGGAATGTGTGAATGAAAGAACTTGCAGAAGATGGTTTGCAAAATTCAGAGGTGGAGATTTCACCCTTGAAGATGAAGATCGAACCGGACGTCCAGTTGAGTTTGATGAAAAGCTTCTTTGAGCAGCCCTTGAAGAAAATTCTGCTTTATCAGTTGAGGAATTGGCAGTGGTTCTCAGTTCAAACCATACAACTGTTCATCGTCATCTTCAACAACTTGGAAAAGTTCCTAAACTTGGAAAATGTGTGCCTCATGAATTGTCTGAAAACAACCTCAAATCCCGAGTTGACATCTGCTCTTCTCTCCATTCTCGCCAACTTGTTTCACCTTTGTTGGATAGCCTTGTGACTGGCGACGAAAAATGGATCTTTTATCGAAATGTTAAGCGTCGTAGACAGTGGCTTGGTAAAGGGGAAGGACCCTAGCCACAGCCGAGAAGGGAACTTCATGGGCAAAAGTTTCTTCTTTCAATCAGGTGGGATCGCCAAGGAATAATCCACTTTGAATTCTTACCATCTAATGCAACAATTAATGCTCAAATATACTGTCAGCAATTAGAGCGTTTGGACCAAGCTTTGAGGGAAAAAAAGACCTGTTCTAGTGAATCGAAAAGAGTTGATGTTTCATCAGGACAATGCGCGACCCCACACAGCAAGAATCACGTCACAAAAGATCGAAGAATTTGGTTGGGAGAAAATTCCTCATCCACCTTATTCTCCCGATCTTGCTCCTTCCGACTACCATTTGTTTTGTAGCTTACAGAATCATTTGGAAGGAACAGCTTTTGTAACACAGGAAGAGGTTAAAACTGACATTTGTGAGTTCGAATCAAAGCCAAAAGAATTTTACAGTAATGGAATTAGTAAGCTTGTTAATAGACGGAAGGAAGTCATAGATAATCAGGGAAAATACATTGTTGATTGAATCTGTAATTAAATGTAACATTTGGTCATTTGTTTTCTTTATTCAAAATTCGGACAGAACTTATGGGATGACCTGATAGATACCCAGAGTAAGCCGAGTTACCAAGCTCGACAAGAGCAAGAAGAGGAGTTAAGAATTAAATTAAGTAAAGAGGATTGTTGCTCGGTTTGGCTAGGGAAACGAGTAGTTAAGGATTTTGGCAACGGAAAAATTTAATGTCTGAATATCGGCAATATTAGTACCTTTAGAATGTTTAAGCTACGTGCCGTAGTGCGTATTAAAATCACCGAAGACAAAGATGTTCTCAGACGAATGGAGAGAGAAGGTCTGTGTTTGATTTATAAAAAAAAACAAAAAACAGAGCTGGTCAGATAATTTAACAAACCAGGAACTGGAGCAAGTGTAACATGACACCATGAACGAAATATCTGTGTGGTCCTATGAAATATATCAGTCAGTTATGTGCCATGCGTGATACACGCTTAGGCGACCATGTATCTTTTGATACATGACTGACGAGGTTGCCAGGATCTCGAGATATACCAGTAACAGACCAAATATGGCAGAAATATCCAATGCACGGACAAATGTTAGATTTATAAACGTGCCAGACGGATGCAAGAGGATTTGTCATAAACAAGGCGGTGAACTAACTTTTCTAGAAGACCACAGCATTTAATTCAATATAAGCTTTCCATTTCATGACAGTGGAAAACCTAAGAACAGGAAGATGCAAAGTATTGATCATTGTTCCATCAATAATGAGCATTAAATGTAAGTCATTTTCTTTCCAGTGTATTTAAATTAAGCGTCAGGTATTTTTAACTGAGGCAGGATATGTATCGTAAATTTTCAAGTTCATGCCTTATTTAATACTTAACTTTTCTTTCTCATTTCGTCCTTAATATTTTCAGTAAGTTGCTGCGAGAGTAATATCAGTCAGTTATGTTCTATGCGTGATACACGCTTAAGCGATCATGTATCTTTCTATAAATGACTGACGAGGCAGATTTTTTCCGCAGTAGGTTGCCATTTCTTTCTGCGGTAGATTAGTTGCCATCAAAAGCTATAGAACCCGGTCTTTCCTGCTATTTACGTGTAGCTGAGAGGAGAAGAAGAGGGTTCATATCTTTCCCAAAGATATTAGCACGTAAGTGGATGTAATGGATTTGACTGGAATTCGAACTCGGCTCTCCGATTCCTCAATCTGAGCCGCTATCCATTACTCCACCCCATTCTTGTCAAAATAACCTGAGCCTCGCTTCATCCTTAAAATAGACTAAATGTTTTAACTTATTTGAGCCTTTGCATGCATCTCAGGGTAACTTTGTTTCAATTCATTTCACTCCAAGCAAGACAACAAAGCCACTAAGACGAAAGGTGGCTATTGAGTGTTAGAGAATATGATAAAAATATAATATTAAGAATTAATAATTGAAGATCAAAGTTGACTAGGAAGCAAGAAGCCCTAAGAGAGTTCTTCAAACGAGAAGTATGATAGAAGAAACTGTTAGCATAGAAATTACGATTGCATCTCGGCATTTCAAGTGTAAAAAGATGACAACATGATCTAGTACTACGCTTAAATTCATTGTCTAGGTCCTATAGAGGACTGTTCTGGGTAAGACGATAAACTACGTCCGCGTCCTGGGTAAGACGATAAACTACATCCGCGTCCTGGGTAAGACGATAAACTACGTCCGCGTCCTGGGTAAGACGATAAACTACATCCAACAACTAGGCTTCTGATCACATCTTATTTGCTGATGTTCTTAGGTCTACTCTGACCCGGAGTGGTAGCACTTGTTAGGGTCTCACCTATTGGCAAATAGTTAACCCCACCCAAACTGGGGTCAAACACTATGAAAGTGTAAAAATAGGTTTTAATGTCAACAATACATTTTTGTAAAAACATATTACCAGCAATACACTTTTGGGGAAAAAATATTACCAGCATACATTTTTGATAAAACATTACCAGCAATAAAAATCTTGTCGGCATTAAATAACCTATTGAGGTTGATAAGTCGTAAAACAAATCAAACCTATAGAGGAAAGTTAATCAGAACAATTACCATGAAAGTATTTATAGAAAAGTTACAGGGAAGCTATGTTACGGCGATGGGAAGAGGACTAAAGCCGAGATTCCAGGTCAAGGCTAATGACATTGCAGATTCTTTTGGAATTTTATCAAAAATTTTTAAATATATAGCAGGAGCACCACACCAGGACATACCATACCAAACGTGGCATCAATATTCAAAGCAAGGATGAATGGTAAACTTATAAATATGTAAGATAGATTTTGGCGCGAAAAATTGTCTCGCACGACACAGGGAAGCAACGTACATGCTAGCAAACATATTTTCTTTTTATTGTGCATATAAAAGTATAACATGGCGGCTCAGCTTGTAGTAATGGTTGATCATTTCTGGTATTATATTACTTAGATGGTTAATCCTTACTAGTGAGTAAGGAGTTCGAGCCTCACTAGGTGCCGCATAACTATACTAAATTAAGCTAAGCTTTGTAAATGATTGCTAGGTGCCTTAGTGTGGGGTAGTCGGTTAAACATTTAACGAGCCAGTGTGGTTGAGGATTAGTAGTGAGAGTTGCGTTCGATCCGCACCGTGCGTCCCATATCAGTGACCTTGTAGCAAAATTTAAGCTGAGCTTAATAAATGATAACTGCACGGCGTCAGGTAATGGTTAACGAGCTAGCCTACTAATTAGTAATAAATTCGATCCTCTTTGGATGTGCCAAACTCGTGTTTTTTGTATTAACTTTAGTTAAGCTTCGTAAATGATGATTTTTGGCCGACTCAGAGATGGGGCTAACTAGATGGCCTGTTCGATCATTATTACTGGATTGCTCCATACCTTGTGTCAGACTAAGCTTGTAAATAACTACCGACTGTGCTTGGATTCGTTTATAAGTGACATGATGGCAATAAACAATAAAATTAGCCAATCTAATTTACCGTTTTTTTGTAAAATAACCCGACAATTTTGGCAACGCTTTTCTTTTTATATGAGGCGCGTAAAATAAAAAAAACAAGAAGACAAAACCAGTAATTAAATCTTAACTAATTAACTAATTAGTGAATTTAGATCGTAACAGCGACGGTATTTAACTAGACATTACAGAATCGCGTAAATGCTATCGCTGTTGTAGAATTTAACATTTTACAAGCATGGGTACGTACAACAGCGAGAAGCTTTACGGGGTATATTCCTTTTTTTCCCTTCAATTTGCATTTCAATCATATCGCCACCGACTGTCTCCCCAGGTGATAAGTGCGAGAAAAAGAAATTATTAGAATAGAATATACGATTGAATCTAGCCAGTTCAACATTAAAACAATGAGACCTTGCTGGGAATCCACTAGTACGTATAAGTTGAAGCAGTCGAGACACCAATCGGGCAAGCTCATCAGAACAATCGCCATTAAAATATTCAGGGGAATCAAAGCACCAGAAGGTGTCGATTGACATTACATTTAAATTTTTGAAAATTAGTCATTAGGGAAGCAAGTAAGAGGAAGAAAGTTTCACTGTCAGGAAGTGCGAGGGAAGAAGCTGTTGGAGTAGAAGATGCAGTTACATTTGACTGTTTCGACAGTAAAAGGGTGGAACCTAGTTGCCAACCTAATAGCAAGCTGAAATTCATGCAGTCAGGGCACCAGGGAAAAGAGCTCGTCAGAGCAGATGCCATGGAAATATTTGTAGGAAAGCCACATCACATCTGTGAGAAAGTGACTTTATTCATTTTATCATTCTCTGGTCATTTTTTTATCCTGTCCTCAATCCGCCCCCATACCCAGTTGTTTCCCTTACTTTCACATTCAGTAGCCCCTTGCGTACTAGTGACACTCCCGCCTTGCTTGGGGTGAAATGCTTATAAAAAACAGACACAACTGCTATAAAGTTTTTATGTCAAATTATTTTAGCTGTCTTTTATTGACAATAAATTTAATTCGGTGATGAATATCAGTAATAATAATAATAATAATAATAATAATACAGGAATTATGCAGTCGAGAAAGCAAGGAGGAAAACTCATCAGAATAATTGCCATGGAAATATGTGTAGAAAAGACAGAGAGAAGTCACGCCAGGACGACGGGAAAGTGACTGGA
>OZ010598.1:41501923-41514423 GCA_963932145.1 Acanthosepion lycidas | reverse complement strand
CATGTCCTTTCTTATTGACATAGCAATTCCTGTGGACTGTAATGTATCTTTGAAGATCTTCAAAACTCTGTTAAAATACAAGGTTCTTGAAGTGGATATCTCAGACATGTGGTTCATAAAAACATTAATAATTCCAATTGTGGTTGGGTGTCATAAGCCCTACTCGACGAATAATTTATAATGCAATCATACGCCGACCAGGAGATATATACATTATCACGTCTATAGAGAGATAAGGGCTATCTCTCCCAGACCATGACAAATGGACAATTAGCAAACAAAAATATTTTAAAGAACACTGTTCGATTGAGATAATCAAACAGTAGTCTTTTCCCAGGTTCGCTTCGGTTTCAACATGAATACTGATCCACAATTCAAGGATGAACGATAAGGCGTAATAAATTTTGATATAAGAATTTTAATATATACATATACATAAGATATTAAAATAAAAGAAAAATATAAGCATGAGTAAAGCATCTGACGACCAGAACCTCAAGACTTATGTTGGGATACCAAAATATGCCCAAATCCAAGTGGATTCGACTGAACCCGAACGGATAAAAAAAAATAAGTATGAATAACTATGAATGCAGAAATCAACGCATAACCAAAAAAAGAGATGGGATAGGATTTATATACTACTATTTTGACATGTGGAAAGGTGTTTGTGAGAACATAAAATTCATGTATGCATGTGTATCTTTCTAACACGGGTCCAAAATATATAGTTACTTATCTTTATATTCAGTTCTCTTTCTCTCTTACTCATTGTCCTTTCTTTTCTCTCTCACGTTTTCTCTTTTCCTTCTTTCTTTTCATTACACAAATTCAATTTCAAACACGGTCTGGCTGCAACAGCGATATATACTTTCTTCTCTCTTGTTTTCTCTTTTCTTTCTTTCTTCTTCTTTACCCAGTTCAGCTTCAAACACGTTCCGGTTGCAACAGAGATATATACTTTCTTCTCTCTTGATTTCTCTTTTCTTTCTTCAAACACAGGCTGTATTCTCAGCGTGCAAATTTCCTTGTGTCTTCTGTGATAAATAACTCGATTTATCTTCTTCAATCTGGAGTTGACGAACAGAAATATACATCCTTATATTTCTTATCCGGAGTTGCTTATGATGAATCGGACAAGTTCCATCATTACCAAAATGAGTCTCATCTTTCCGTTCATAAGTTATTAACGCTTTGATTTCGAGTCTTGCTCCTTCAAAGACAAGACAGCAACTGACTTCCAAGTAATTTTCTAATTCCCACGTGTCCTGAATTTTGGCGCGAATTCCAGGTCCTGCTGCTTCACGACCATACGTCAATCCCCTGTCTAGATTCTGTCTAGACGTCTGTTGCTACGGGTAACTGGGTCAGTCAACCTCTTGACCTGCTTTCCCAAAATGTCTCGAGACTCCCACGTGACCTCTTCTGTTGTCAAGCTGAGATTAACTTTAATATATGCGTGTATGCGTGTTTGGGCTATCTGCATTCGTAACATTGGGTCCCTGGATTTGGTTAGAAAAAGTTCTGATAGACATATTTAATGGATCCCTGGTATTCCATACCTTAAAGAAATACAATCAAAATTGTGCAGTTCACACCTTATGAAGGGCTTGATCTATGTACAATTTGTGTGAAATATCATGATGGCATTTCTCGCCTTAGGTTTTTGATTGGGATCAAGAAGGAAATGACTATACAACAAATCCAAATGAAATTAATAATATTCGTTTAATTTGGTGGAAATAACGACATTCTTTGTTTGTCCTAGGTCACTGGTTATGACCCGACATTGGATTATAAAATAAATGCTGTTCATTGAAGTTGAGGGAGCAGAGGTTACCATACTATGGGACTTTGCTATCAAAGCAGATCGAACAATAAAAGCAAATCACCCAGACATTATTATCAAAGATAGAAAAAAATGTTTGCATATTTACTGACATGAGAGTACCAAGTGACAAAAAACATTTCCGCGAATGTTTTGAACACCTAAGCGCATGAAACTGTCGACCACATCATCTCAGGATGTCCGGAACTAGAAAATAGTGTATATAACAAGGTAGCAACATATGTGCAAGAAGCATAAAATCGAAACCACTGAGAGATGGTATGAGCACCAACCAGACACAGTTACCCAAAATAACGATGTAACTATCCTCTGGAACCTGCTAATTCAAACTAGCAGGAAAATAAAAGCCAACAGACCTGAAATTATCATAAAAGACAAGAAATTTAGGAATTGTATGCTTATTAAAATAGCAGTACCAACTGAGAGAAACACCTCTATGAAAGTATCTGTCTATATTTCTAAGATGAGGTATTATGTACACTATTTGCATTATTCGGACTATTGTCCTCATCTTTGTCGCCATATTTATTACAACATTCCGGCCTTTCAGTATCTGTCTATATTTCTGAGATGAGGTATTATGTACGCTATTTACATTATTCGGACTATTTTCCTCATCTTTGTTGCCATATTTATCACAAAGTTTCGGTCGTTGTACTGCCCGGCCTTCTTCAGGTGGTTGGAATGTCGAACTGAACCCTTTATTTCACTCACTGGGGTAGACTGTTCTAGTTCCACGCGTCATGTCTAATGAACGTTAGTTATCAGTTATCTCCCGCTAATTCTCATCTCCAAGTTCTCCACTGCCTTAACCAGGTATTGAACTCACACTCTTTAGGTCCTGTCACTGGATCTAACTAAAGCCTTTATCCACTGTAACATATGTTCTTGTGGACATCTGTGTATACATCTCTGGGTATTATAAACCTAATGTCTTTCGCTTTGCAGAATACAAAGCAGGAAACATGACATAGACAAATAATAATGATAATATTCATTACATTAATCAGAAATAACCAAATATTTTATAATAATAATAATAATAATAATAATAATAATAATAATAATAATATCAAAAGACAAGGATCTTGAAATGGAAACCTCAGAAATGTGGCACATGAAGACATCCATAATTCCAGTCGTAGTTTGAGATGACGGATTGATTGGAAAAGGTTCCGATAGACAAATTGAAGGGATTCTTGGTAGCCCATACCTTAATGAAATAGAAAACAAACTACTCACTAAAATGGGAGTGATCTTAGGGTTATTTTTGTTTGTTTTTTTTACAAAAATCATCAATGTAAAATGTCATGAAGCCCATTTCTGACCTTTGGTCTCTGGTTGGGACCTGCAAGGATATGTGTATACAACAGAAATCCAAGGAAATAATAATAATAATAATAATAATAATAATAATAATAATAATAGTAGTAGTAGTAGTAGTAGTAAGGATAAGAAAATTACGAAGAAAAAAAAATTGAAAGTCACTAACAGTATCTAGCCCGCTTCCTTGGGCTTCATGCAACACTAGATAATCGGTCTCCCGTGGAGCTATCCAAACTTTTTCCAATTATGTTGTGTTTATGTCTATAGCATCCCCTCTTTATATAGCTTCAAGTACCTGAATTTTGAATGCAGGATTATCCCCTTCTAGACTGGTTGCCAAACACTGCTAGAGAACCCACTCTAACCGGCTATCTATGTAAAATTGCGTGATCTTAGGGGTTTTTTTTATGAAAATGATCAATGGAAAATGTTATGAAGCTATTTCTGATTTTAGGTCTCTGATTGGGACCCGGAAGGAAATGTGTACACAACAGAAATCACAGAAATTATTATTATTATTATTATTATTATTAATAATAATAATAGTAATAATAATAATAACAATAATAATAATAACAGTAATAATAATAATAATAATAATAATAATAAATTCAGTCCATTCGTCAGAAATGGATTATATAAACAACTACCTTTCTTTTCTTTTTTTTTTAAAAAAAATATAAGCATTGGTTTTGTTTTCTTTTTCAGGCCAAAGATGAGCAAAAAAGGATTATCTTTATCCAATCATCTGCGTCGGTCTAATTCGTATCTATCGAGCATTGCCGAAGGAACGCAGTCGGTTGGCTCATCCTGTCCATCAACCGTGGCTACAATTGGCAGTCATTTCTCCAACGGCGGTGTTAACACAAGATGTCAGTCTCTGAACGGAAGCTCCTCCCGGTCAACACTCGCCGATGCGACGCACAAATCGACAGAAGAGTTGATATCCACGCTTAAAAAAGAAGAGGAGGAAAATATCTCGAAAAGAACACGAGCCTCGTGGGATAACAAATTTCAGTATATCTTAGCAGTCATTGGCTATGCTGTCGGCTTGGGTAACGTCTGGAGATTCCCGTATTTAGTACAGAAAAATGGAGGAGGTGAGAGAGTGATTTATTTAAAGAGTTAAACCATGTCTATGTTTTTGGTAGTTACCGTAATAAACTTGAGTCATATTTTTTAAGCATCCTCGTCAGATCGAGATTTTCAGTCGAAAGTCAGGCCCGAAATATATAAACTGTCAGCTGTATACCATCTCTTTCTCAGGTCAGTGGTTAAAATGACTTTGAGCGAGTGAAGTCCGGAGGTCTTGGCAAACATCATCCTTCTCTGGACATTGTGAATTGGCGCTAGAGAGTCATAAACAAAGAACTGTACCAAATAACAGAAACCACATCATTTAAGGAATTCCAACAGCAACAACTAAAATAGTTAGCACATATAACTCGAAGGGAACATAATGATATAGTCAAGATGATGGCGTTCTATACTACTTCAAATAAAAATGTTTCCATCAATATTGGAAAGAGTGGTAACAGTTACTGGGTAGGAGAAACCTATATTCCTGAAAAATTGTTTTAAGAGAAAAATTTTAAAAATCTCAACCAAAAATAATATTAGCTGCTAGGTCAATGAATGCCAAGTGTTTCCTTGTAGGGAAACGGCTAATATTGCCATTGACATTAACATTACAAATTAATGTATTAAAATACCTATATAATACAACTACTACTTAAAATAATTTTGGTAAATACAATTAAATTGAGCACTTTCACTGCTAGCGAGGCTATTTGAACCCTTATCGATATTTTTGAGAGGGTTACTTAATGTTTATTTTAGCATTTTCAAATTTATTAATTTTGCTGCTCCCTTGGATATTTAAGTCCTTACATAATGCTATCGATGTTCGGGAGAGAGTTACCATTAGAAATTGCTATATAAGATTACTTACGGTTTACTTTGGCAAATCAAATTTATTAATATATTCACTGCTGGCTTGGATATTTGAACCTTACATAATGCAATCAATATTTTTGGTACAATTACTATTAGAAATTCGCCCTATGACGATAAACTAATCCGCCAGCAACCTCAGATTGTGAGGTTTCGAGGAGCGTGGAACCAACTCTTAATTGCCGTTGTTCCCAGGTCCACCCTGACCCGGGGTGGAGCACCTGTTAGGGTATCAATTATGGGCAAATAATTAAACCGCAAATGGGTCAGAACACTATGAAAATATAAAAATATATTTTCCTAGTAAAAGTACCAGCAATGCATTTTTATAGTAAAAATCTCAGTAATACATTTTATAGTAAAAAAACCAGCAATATATTTTCATAGTAAAAATACCAGCAATACGTTTTTATAGTAAAAATACCAGCAATATATTTTCATAGTAAAAAATTACCAGCAATATATTTTTCTAAAAAAAAAATACTACCAGTTTGATATTTTACACAAATATTACCAGCAACCCATTTTTGAAATAGAGAATTACCAGCAATATTTTTTTTTTAAAGTAATTAATAATGATCCCAAGAAAATTAAATTTCTGCATTAAATGACAAATAAAGAGTTGATACGCCGCTAAACAAACATTTTATCTACAAACTATATATCGAAAAAACATACCTTTTACCCTGAAAGTATAAAATTACATATAAAATATTTAAATTTCGGCATTAAATAACCATCAGGGGTTTATATACCACAAAACAAAATCAACCATCCAACCATTAGAAATGGTTATATAAGACTATTTAATGTTTATTGTAACCATTATTTAATATTTTATTATTCCTTAAATGTATTAATATATCTACTGCAAGCTTGGATATTTGAACCAAATATAATACCATCGACGTTTTTGGGAGATGTTACCATTAGAAATTTCTATATAAGATGACTTAATGTTTATTCTGGCCAATTAAATTTATTAATATATCCACTGCTAGTTTGGATATTTGAAATCTTCCATTATGCCATCGATATTTTTGGGAGAGGTTGCCATGCAAAATTGCTATATAAGATTACTTAATGTTTATTTTGGCCAATTAAATTTATTAACATATTAACTGCCAACTTGGAATGGCTAATAGTAACATTCAACGTTTCCGTAACGAATGCCACAGTCGATTTAAATCTATAAAATCTTTCTCTTAAAAGAATTTTTCAAGAAACTGGGTTTCTCATGTCCAGTAGCTGTTATTGCTCTTTCCAGTATTAATGGGGGTTTCCTACCTAACCTTTTTTTTTAATAATGTGGAATGTCAAGTTCTTATGTCGTTATTATCTCATCGAGTTACATGTACTGCCATGCTTTAGTTGTCGCTGTAGATAAAAATCCTCAAATGATAGCGTTTCTTTTATTTTATAGAGTTCTTCGTTTGTGATGCCGTAGAACCAGTTGGCAAGGTTTGAAGAAGGATGGTCCTCGAGAGGAACCACGCGTTTCATTCGCTCAAAGACATTTTTAACCATTGACCTGAGAAAGTGGCTGTATATAGCCGAGAGTTTAGATATTTCTGAATGGAGTCTATATAAATTTCGTTTCTTGATTACTCAGGCACAAAGCGTGAACCGTACTCTCACGATATTCACGAAATGTGTTGATAATGTCCAAAAGTAACGATGCACACAGTGAAATGATTTTCAACAAATAAATTAGCAACACTTTTGCTCATAAACATTAAAAAAATGTCGAACATCATTCATAATAATAGTATACATGAACGAAGTTTTAAAACAGTAATAATTTATGTTTTTCAATGGCTTCTTGGAACTGTACACTTGCACATTTTAGAAAATAATATGGAATTGTAGAAAGAGTACATTGAATCAATTGATAAGTTTGCAACTAAAAATTTGGTTTACTGTTTCGTACTAGACAATTTCTCTCGCCAGAATCTATCTTACATATTTATAAGTCTACCATTCGTTCTTGCCTTGAATATTCTTGCTACATCTGGTCTGGTTTTCCTGATATATATTTAGAGATTCTTGATAAAGTCCTAAGAAAAATCTGCAATGTTAATAGTCCTGACCTGGTATCTCGGCTTCAAACCATTTCTCACCGCCGTAACGTAGCTTCCCTGTGCCTTTTCTATAAATACTTTTATGGTAATTGTTCTGATGAACTTTCCGCGTTTTAAAAATAGTTAATTTTATTCCCCCCACCCCAGAGAATTTGCACATATAGGAACTAGACTTGATAGAGACCCTGAGGTATTATGGTGACTGTAGTAATAATGGTAAGTAAGAACGTGTTGTTTTGGTATAAGGGATACTGTGGCATGTTTGGGTCAGTAATTGTGGCTAGCTAAGTTTAAGATAAGACATATTGAAGACCAGCCTTCATCTATCCCCTTGGCCTTGTGCCAGATTTTTTGCATTTTCAAAATAAATATGACTTACCTACCTAGGCTTTATGAATTTAAGCGCAGAAATTGATTGGAGTTGAAATGGCTGGATGTAACCGTAAGTTTTAGGTTAACAGTTTCTTCTCTCGCACTTCTCGCTTGTGGAACTCTCTTCAGGCTTCTTGCTGCCCAACCAACTTTGATCTTCCAATGTTTAAAAGCAATGTCAATTATTATCTTCTGTCTTCTTAATTTTCGTTCTTTTATTCTCCTCTCTCACCAATAATAGATTTTATCATATTCTCTAACACTCAGTGACCACTTACGTCCTAGTGGCTGTATTGCCTTGCTTGGGGTGAAATGATTTTTTTTTAAATCCTTAACGTTAAAGTTTTACAATGATTTTGGAAAATGTTTTCACTTCTGAAAAATATACGGCACTTCACCTGTTGAGGAACAAAAAAATACCCCGCCGTCTATTAACGTCTCTGGTTTAGATTTGGGGGCAGCTAGTACAAAAGAAAGAAAAGGAAATTATATTGCCATGGCTCTCGTGGATTCTGATCTTGACTGATTGCAAGTGTTAATATCTACATGTTTTGACGTTGTGAATCAACCTTTGCTTTACTAAGGTTAATTGGGATGCGGAACTCTATTGGTCCACAGCCTACATCCAGCACTCGTAAATGGTCCCAAGAGGTGACATGGGCGCCGTGACGGCCACACCTCGGTCAACGGCATCGCCCAGCCGGGTAAACTGTGTGAAGGTATTCGGAAGGGTTTTCTGACTACTTTCACACAGCGAAACGGAATGCCTCTCTCCAACCCACCTGTGCAAAACGGCCATCGGACAGTCGCCAGCCTGGGCGTTAAAAGCTGCGACTCAGAGGTCAACAGCTTTACCAATGGGCCGAGGAACTTCTAAGAGGAGGTACGGAATAACCGCGACATCCTCAGTGCATAATATATCAGAAAGAATGGGTTCTATAGCTTAGGGTGGCAACCAGTCTAGGAGAAAGAAGCTCTGAATTCAAACCACCTGCTGCCTTGTAGTTCCTACTTCTTTAAGCAAAGGCTAAAAGAAAGTAACTTCAAAAACGAAACCACCTCTGGATGGAGGGACGGGTTAACCGCAAGATCCCCGCTGCAAAAGCCATTGCACTATTTTGCCTTGAATGTCACCTTGAACCACGGGAGGAGTGGTGACAACAACAGCGCAATTGCTGAAGCTGAATAGATGAATGAATGAATAAATATTGGCTACAATAAATATCCCGTTCAGTGGCATAGATTTTCTTGTCACCTGTCCGAACTTAACGAAATGGACATGTCGCCTAGCAGTTGACACACAGCGCATGATTTTACTTGAATGATTAATTTTTATGGTTTATCAACCCTTTTTCAGGTTATTTAAAGCCAGAAAATATCTTTAGACTGTAAGAATGTATTTTTTTTTAGATAATAATGGTTTTATTGATACACGTTTTACTAATTAACCCATAGCTGGCAGGTGAATTGGTGGATTCAAACTTTTCCCAAGGGTATTATGCGCGTAAGTGAATATAATGAATCTAAATGGAATTGGAACTCGGCTCTCCGATTTAAGAATCTGAGCCATTATCGTTTACTGAATAGATAAAAACAATAACATTAAAATCTTCTATAAAAATCAAATACACGCCAACTTTTAGCAAGATGAATTTTCACTTAGAAATATTATAAAGAAATGCACTACTCCAATCAACCGGAAGAAGAAAATTAAATTAATTATCAATAACAAAAAAAAAAATAAATAAATAAAATAAAGAGCTGACCTTATAATAATAAAAATAACACGCCTGGAAAATTAAAACTACAAAGAACCAACATTATTTACGAGTTCAAATGCAACTCAAAGAACTGTGTGCCTGATCAAACCAAACTCATATCAAATGTAATGTCAATCGACATATCCTGTTTTCTTGATCTATCCACTATCCTTCTCCCCATCCTTTCCTCTATCACTCCTATCTGCTCTTGCTCCAAATCTTCTGTAACCCCTTGCGTCCTAGTGGCTTCCCGCCTTGCTTGGGGTGAAACGCTTAAATAAAAATAAAATATAAAATAAATAATAAATTAAATCGGTCACACTACTACATACCTATCCAGACGATTTACGTTACACCTATCTGAACACCATTAGAACACATTTAAACACACGCAAAAAAATACCAGGCCCCTGCCGAAACATACTAGTAGAAAATAGAATCATAATATTAGGTTGGTGCAAAAATAATGACGGTTTTTGACGTATTTTTTAACCTAATAAGCTCATCTACATGTAAAAAATAATGATTAAAAATAATGGAAGTCAAAATAATCAAACAATAAACAAAAAAAAGAACACTCAGTAAGATTAACAACGAACATGGCCACAATGTACTGACCATGTTCGGGGAAATAAAAACATTCCTATAACTCTAGATACATACATAACACAACCCATACATTCAGTTAAACAAATAAATGAAAATCATCCTTGATAATGGCTAAAAGTATAGCCGAAAGCTATCAGAATTTCAACCTATCCTTTGTCTCCTGCCATTTATTTTTTTTTATTTCACAGGAGCTTTCCTTATTCCTTACACACTGATGCTAGCTTTAGAGGGCATCCCGATTTTTTTCCTTGAATTGGCAATCGGACAACGCATGCGCAAAGGTGCCATTGGAGCATGGAATCAAATTTCTCCCTATTTAGGCGGCATTGGTCTCTGCTGTGCCATGATTTCCTTCATCGTCGGACTTTATTACAACACAATAATCGCTTGGTGTCTCTATTATTTAGTCCTCAGTTTTCGGAGTACTCTTCCTTGGAGGGCCTGTCCAACCACACAGATTGGAAAATACAAAAATGAGACGCGTATCATCGAGGAATGCAGGGTAAGTCTTTATTAAGTATAAACCCCCCGTTAAAAACATTAAAATCATTAAATGTAAGAATCAAGATATTCTACTGGACAAAAGGAATGAATTGGTATCCAACTATCACCATAGGAAATAATTCCAACTGACGTAACATTATTTCAACTCCGCACACTCCAAGTGTCGCGACAGGAATAAATTTCAACTAACATAGTACAGTGTAACCCGGATACAAGAGAGTTATCGGGACCGGAGAAGAAGTCTCTTATATCCGGGTTTCTCTTATATCCGGGTTTGGTCTATTTTGTTTAGGTAAGTATGGCTCTAATTTGGGACCAGATAAAATCTCTCTTATATCCGGGTTTCTCTTATATCAGGGTCTCTCATATCCGGGTCACACTGTATCAGCCAAACCTCACACTCGTCTCGTTCATTTATATTTTTTATTAGGTTGGTGCAAAAATAATGACGTAATAATGTCGTTTTTTGACGTTAAAAAATACGTCAAAAAATGACATTATTACGTCATTATTTTTGCACCAACCTAATATATGTGAACTTTTTCTATTGTGACATCTTCCCTTTATGTAAATTTTTCCTATATGTGAAATTGTTTTCAAGACGTGGAATTTCCTTTTATATCTGAATATTTCTCTCCCTGTTACATGTTTTCTATATGTGGAATTTTCTTAATTGTTTTTATAATACAATTTTTTAAATATTGAATTTAAATTTAATCCATTACATAATTTTTAAATAATTATTATAAGTACGATATAATTTAAATTATAATAGTATTTGAAAATGTATTAATATTATATTGATATAATGAGATTGATTATAATTAAATGAAATTAATATATTAATAATTTAATTGGATTAATATTAACATCTTTTTTTTATAAAAATATCAATTTTAAATTCTTACTTCGATCCTATAATAATTTCAAGTTCCTCTCTAAAATGCTTTATGGCCATTTTTGTTCATTCTTCTTCTTGCACGGGTGCTGATAGGTTACGTTGATGTCAGTGTCTATTTTCAACCGTCACGTTTATCTGTACACGACTCTACCCAACCACTTAAGTGCCTTAACTCTCTTTATATACATATATATATATATATATATATATATATATATATATATATATATATATATATATATATAACTACTTCCTCTATCATAGACCAATTCTAACTCCCTCTCCTTTTATCTTTTCCGTTTTCTTTTTTTCCTTCTTTCCTTCCTTTGCCTTTCAAATTTCCTGTGAAGAAAAGTTTTATTCATTTTAGTAAATGTATTTGCATTGAGAAGTCAAGGTAAACGACTTTCCTATGGACGAAATGATCATCTGTATGAGGTAAATTGTTTGGATATCATTAATTGTAATTCACTTATATTGAGCTCTCTTTTGTGGATCAGTTTGAATATTTTATATTAATAGGATCTACTTGGATTACTTACCCACGGATTTTTTTACCTGTCCTATATATATATATATATATATATATATATATATATATATATATATATATATATATATATATATATATTTATGCCATATATATATATATATATACATATATATGCCATAGTATATATATATATATTTTATATATATATATATATATTCTATATATATATGTATATATATGTATATTATATATATATGTATATTTTCTCTCTCTCTCTCTCTCTCTCTCTCTCTCTCTATATATATATATATATATATATATATATATATATATATATATATATATATATATATATATATATATATATATATATATATATATATATATATATATATATTCGATGGCATATATATAGGAGGCACGGTGGAGTAGTGGATAGCGGCTCCGATTGAAGAAGCGGAGAGCTGAGATCGAATTCATTGCATTCACTTACGTGCTAATACCCTTGAATTCTCTTCTATTCCCCCAGTTTCTGGTTTCTGTATTCGGCCCTTCAAAAAGTGTGGTTGGTTCTGCACAAAGCCTTCATCACTGCAATCATATATACTGGTGGCTGGTCTGCCGGTTCCTAGGAAATGAGCTGCTTGACCCT
>OZ010598.1:41374423-41496923 GCA_963932145.1 Acanthosepion lycidas | reverse complement strand
GTGAGCAACAATGAAGTTTTAGAGACAATTAAAACAAAAAGGATACTTAGCAGAAAGAAACATTTGACATTTTTAAGAGTATATAATAAGAGGGTTTGTAAGACTTGATCTTCACAGGATGAATTGAAGGCAATTGGGGACAAAGGAAAGCAGCGTATCACCTACCTACCGAGGTTGTGTAACTGCTTGGTGGGACAAGGATTAGGAGTGATAGCAGAAAGACAAACTTTACTAGGAGTTATAAAAGACCGTACATTGTAGAAAGATCACACAGCACTTCATCCTGAAGCAGATAGAAGAAAAATTCGAAACACGTTTTCAAGGTGCTGCATTTTATTTTATTTTACGTCGGTGTATAGTCGTTCAATTTTGCATATACAGTGTAACCCGGATATAAGAGAGTTGTCGGGACCGGAGAAGAAGTCTCTTATATCCGGGTTTCTCTTATATTCATGTTTGGTCTATTTTATATACATTAACACCGGCTCTTATTTGGGACCAGAGAAAATCTATCTTTTATCCGGGTTTCTCTTATATCCGGGTTACACTGTACGAATTTTTACAGAAACATATCTAACTCTATAGTTTGTTTTTTTTTTAATTAATTTTATTTTTTTATTTATTCTATTTGACAGCGCAGCGGCCCAACTGCATATTTTTGGTACCGGGAGACGCTGAACATTTCGGCGTCAGTTGATCACAGCGGCCTTATGAATTGGTGGATTCTTGTCTCTTTGGCGGCTGCCTGGTTCCTTATTTTTCTCTGCATCGTGAAAGGAATTCAGTCATCAGGAAAAGTAAGTACCTGATTCTGATTTCGGAACCAGAATCTGTTTCTTCCATAATATATACAACCTTGATTTCTTGGACGATTTTCTAAATAATGCGATTATTAAATAATTTTAAGACAACAATATCCTTTTTTCTTCATGCTATTGATCACTCCAAAAGGAAAGTTTGTAGCATCAGACTTTTTTTTTCTCGTGAGAATCCATCTTGCACATTTAAAAATCTAACATTCCTCCGTGCATTAAATATTGCTGTCAGGTGCTCCTGCTACTCATCTCGAGGTTCTTGACAATATCCAGAGAAGGATCTGCTATGTAACAGATCCTGACCTGGCATCTCGACTTCAGCCACTTACTCACCGACGCGTCGTGGCTTCCCTCTGTCTTTTCTATAAATATTTTCTTCCTGATGTCCCGTCTACACGAATTTATGTGGGCTACTGGATAAGCATCTAGGTCCCACCCTTTTACTGTTGAAATAGATAAATTCAACCGCTGCTTCCACACTAACGGTTTCTTTTCTCGCACTTTCGCCCTGTGGAACTCCCTTCCGTTTACTTGCTTTCTTGATAACTACAATCTTCAAAAATTTAAATTCAACGTCACTCGCCATCTTCTGTCTCCTTGAACCCCGTTCATCATTTGCCCTTTCTTCAATCCTCCCTATACTCAGTCTTTTATTTTCTTTTCATTCCTTGCAAACCCGTGCGTACAAGTGGAATTGCTGCTTTTCTTGATGTGATATGATTTTTTTTTAATTACCAAGCCTAAAAGCAAGTCAAGGTAGTCGGTTACTGAATGACGTTTGGTGTAAGGTTTTAAAGTGAAGAAGTAAATTACATGTCATGAGTGTTACGTCCCCCCGATGTCGCTGCGTCAAATGTGACGTCTGCCTGGCTGCGTCCGTCGTGCTATCCTGTCCTGTGACGACCAACTGGCTTGGTATTGGTCGCGGCACCAAATGTGACGTTCTAACCTTTTGGTGATTCGGATGGGAATCTGGTTAGATTCCGTATCAGCCTTGTCGTTCCAAGCTCGTCTCCAACATCTGGTTACCGAAGTAACTGTTTTGATTACCAGTCTAACCTACCCACGTTGTGATTTGATCTTAGGCAGACGAAATCAATCAGTCGCCGGGCCGTAATGCAAGTCGAGTTCGAACAAGAGTGATATCGAACAAGTATATGTAAAAGAAAAGAAAATAATAACTCGAAAAGTTCAAATGTGCTAAAAAAGGATAACAATTTTTTATATATGGTTGCTGAATACAGGACTCCGTCTTCTTCCCAACCCGCTATATGGATTCGTGACACTTTGCGTTTGTTAGGCGAGTTTTAACATCCTAAGTTGTTTGTTCTTTAAGAAACTGGTTCTTGGTGTATCTTCAGGCGATATTCGTAAAACTTGTTTCGGTGGTGTGAGTCTAAGTCGTTCTTCAAAAATAAATTGTTCTTGATTAGAAGTTGAGGTCGATAATGCGCGAATCTTAGTCAGCTTCTGTGAGGCGAGTCTTCAGAGCTCTAAGCTCACTGCAACTCCTTGCCTGTCTGTCTCCAACCCCAACTGCGAACTTGAACTCGAACTCGAACTGAACTGGTTTTCACTCGCTGTGACTCTGCTTATATGGACGCCGACTAAAACCGGGGTGGGCTTTTCGGGGTTTGAGGTTCCTTGATAATTCTAAACCCACAATCCACTTCTTCGTTTTCGGTCAGGAAAAATTTTTTGTTTTTCAATTTTTGGAAGTCTTTCGTCTTCCCACCTTCTTCTGTTCTCATATTGGTATCTCACCATGCCCTCAGAGGGTGTCAACGGGTTTCCCCCTCTCTCTCACATTGGCATCTCACACCTATCCCGTGGTAACAGGGGCGTAACAGGCCTCCCCTCCTTCTTCACATGATTACCTCCGCCTAACGCTCATGCCACCATTCAGCCAATGGGCGCTCAGCAGCGTGGGTGTGGCCAGACTAGCCTCGGTTTAAAAAGATCTTGCTCAAAAAAAAAAATTATCTTCCCCCTTTTTTTTTCTTTTCTTTCTTTTCTTCGAGGAGACCTCACACCCTATACTCTTATCTTAACCGAATCACCTGGAATTCGTCAATCAGATTTTCGCCAGCATCAAGTGGGTGGCCATTTGGACGTATTTGTATTCTTGGTGCCAATTACTGATCCGATAAAATAGTTTCACTATCATAGCCAGCCCTGACTATAAACAGATGCTCCTCTCACCGATATTCTGCATATAGACAAAGGCTTAACCTTTCCTTCGTGGTGGTCAGCGGACACTTTTGTTTTTCTCGGACAGTGCGTGCTTAATTAATTTTTATTTTTATCTCTTTAGAATTCTGCGGGAGGTAGCTTGTCCAACTTGAAAAAATCTTTTTTATCATTGCCATGGGCAGATTGGATATATCTTACTCGCCGCCCCGTAACATAAATCAGATTAAATTCTGTGTTTTACCTTCTCGACAATGGAAATAAAAATCTTACCACTTTTCCCCGCCAGAAAAACAACACCGCTCAGTGTCCTTTTCGTGATGGCTTCTTATCACCTAAATTTAATTCTCGCTTTTCTTTTTTCTTCTTTCTTTCTAGCGTCGTAAATAGTGTCACATGAGGATATGTAGGATAGATAACAATTGACCCTAGATTTGAATAAGTGTGTAGTGATCCAGAAAGCAGCCTTTTTAGGGAGTAACAATTCTAGAGAAAAAAGCTATCTGCGTAGAACTTCCTCCTTACCAATGGAATAAAAGGGAATTAGGGTGAGTCAAATTAATTATTAGGTTGGTGCAAAAATAATGACGTAATAATGTCGTTTTTTGACGTTAAAAATACGTGAAAAAAACGACATTATTACGTCATTATTTTTGCACCAACCTAATAATTCCAATTATCGTTTCTTGTTAACTATTGTTCATCCAACACAAGGTCCGAGAGCCACTCGAGCTAGAGGGTTAATGAATGAGGTTGTTGAAAATGCGTAAACGGAGTAGATAAGAATTGAACATTATGACAATCCGTATATATATAATTCTCAGAATGTGTTTGTGTGTGTGTGTGTGTGATCGGATGTTGTTTATGCATTTCCACAGTTTTCATCCGATTTTGATTAAATTTTTTTGTTTGATAGATAATTCTTCAGTTTCGTTTTTGAGTCCACATTTTTGGCGACAATGGCTCTCCACTACTTCCTGTCCATTATAACTCTCAGCAACGTTTTCTCATTTACTGTCTGTTCTTGGGTATATATCTTTCATAAAAACTATAAATATACAATAATATTATTTGTTATTATACAGTTCCCTTTTCAGGGCTACCCCCTATTCAAATTGTTACCCCCCCATTTGGGGATGTGCCTCAGTTGCACCCAAATGTTGTTACGAATATTGATTTGTGGGTGGGCTGACTTTAAACTTAAACTGCTCCGATTAAACGGCAAAAAATCCCAGTAATGAAAGACCCGGATGAAGACGGGTCAAAGGCTGCTATTATGAAGGATACATAATAACGGCGTTTGAAAATGCACGGCACAAATGTCCATCTCATAACGGTTGATCCCAAACTTGCAGATGTTAACATTGTAGCGAACATGACAAAATTGTTCCCAGTAGTATCAAAACAAGAGCTTGGAAATCCTTTACTTGCAACCTCTAACCAAAACACCATCAAGCTCGTGTTAAATAATAGTTTACCAAACTATTATTTTTTAGAGGGAGTGTATTCTGTCCGGATCTCCTGAGGTTGACCTTTGAGGTCAGATGGAAGACAAAATAAGGAAGTCGATTTTGATTAGCTGAACGAGCGCTTGAAAGTAAATAGCTGGAGAAAGTTTTTTTTTCTTTTCGGAAAGTTGATTCTTATATATCAAATAATGTAGATGTGTTTTCTTTCGTGTCTGTAATGGCTCCATAGTGGATGAGAGCGGCCCCACTGGATAGTTAGAAAACGTAGACGCCGACGACATGAATAAAATAACTCAGTTAAAATTATCTTTAATCTCTGGATCCCAAAACATTTTGCGATCCCCGGCCGAGAGAAGACAAGAGAGTAGATACAGCATATGAGTAAATTGGCCTCGATGATAAAGACCCCAGCACCAACACGAGGGAGAATACAACACACGTTTACGGTAGTGCCAGAAGAGATTCAATCGGGAAGCTTTTTTTAAGTAAAGTTCATCCAATGCAAGGCTCAAGAGCTACTCATGGTAGAGACTGGATGACGTAACTAAGAGGAGGTTAGAAGGAAGTGATGATAAGGGAAATAAACAATAACTGTTAATATTAAAGTGATCGAGAAAGCACCCATTCAGGAGTCTGTTCCACAAAGTAAGAATTATGAAGAAGAAACTGCCTAAGTGAAACTCCCTCCTTATCAATGGAATACAAAGTGAATAAAAATGAATTGACCTTGTGTACGTCACTTGGCGAGACTGAGCTGTGAAAGTCTGAATTGGTGGAACTTAGGGATGTTTTTATAATGATGTTCACCCTGTACAAGCCCCAAGAGCCACTTGAGATCGAGGGTTACATTGTAAGAGAGACAGTTTATGGTGATATATGAGGAAGATAACTAAATTTCAACAGGTTAAGATTGTAATGATCGGGGAGGCATCTTATTGGGAGTCGGTTCCACAAAGTAGCGGTTCGTGGGAAGAAGCTACTCAAGTAGAGTTCACATCTCAACAATGGAATACGAAGGGAATGAGGGTGGTTCGCTACCATGTGTGTGAAATGGCGGGTCTAAGCCATGAAGATTAGAACTGTTGGAACTAAGGAATGTAGCTCGTCTGAACATTTTCCATGGAAATAGCGATAGAGCTTGCGACTTTTCGTCTGTGAGAAAAGGGGTTGCAGGCTGGAAACTAATTCGTCACCCATAAGGACGCAGAGACGCTTTTCGTGATTAGAAAATAAAAACCTGGGCTACTCATGCTCATATACGACAGTGGTGCTCCATTTTCAGCCTGATTTGGCTCTTATAAAGGTAGAGGATAACAGAGGGAGCTTGGTACTTATTGAAGCGATACAGGAAAACGACCATTATTTTGCTGTATCTTTAGAGACGGATTACATGTACGAGTTCCACTTGGGTTGAGTTTAAGTCCCAGTAGGTGCTGAAGGCTACGAGGACTATCTGAGAGAATACCCGTTCATCGCGATAGGTGAAAATGCACTCCACTAATTTTTCCCAAGAGCAGCATGGCAAGTCATAGATAATAACGAAAAATAAATATGTGGAGAGCCATGATTTCCTGGTAGTGCTTGTTATTAAAAAAAATAGATTTGGGTATCTGTTATAGTGGAACACACCTATTCTATAGTTAATAGACTCTCTCACCTATAATAAGTAGGAGTAGTAAGAGTAACTAGGCGGTCGCTCAGTGGGTCGGTGTGAGTTCAGTCTGAAGTCGGACGACCGGCTGACCGGTTGAACTCTCTACCTTAAGGCAGGGAGGAACCCGAACGAGGCTACGCCGAAGGGGGGAGTCTCTTTCGGGGAGGTAAACCGACCCTGAACCCGTTTATACGGGTTCAAAGAACATATTTTTGGCCGAGCCCACGGGCTCGGAGATCCCACGGGCTCGGAGATCCCACGTTAAACCGGCCTTGTGCCACATGATGCCCACATGTGTGTGGTGGGGGGGGTGGCTAAGTACCGTCGCTCAGTGAGTCGGTCTGAGTTCAGTCTGAAGTCGGACGACCGGCTGACCGTTTGAACTCTCTGACTTCGGGCGGGGAGGAACGCGAAAGAGGCTACGCCGAAGGGCGGATTCTCTTTCGGGGAGGTAAACCGACCCTGAACCCGTTTATACGGCATATTTTTGGGCCGACCCTACGGGCTCGGAGATCCCACGTTAAACCGGCCTTGTGCCACATGATGCCGACGTGGGGGGGACTAAATATCATCGATCAGTGAGTCGATGTCGGACGACAGTTAGTCAAATACGAAAGTATCACAACTAGATTACTCTGAGTAATACCTATTATATCAAGTTCCTAACGTTTTGTACGTCGAACCTATTTTATGACCGACTTAGTACAAATACAAGCCTCCACTGTGAAATCACTCCACAAGAGTATCCCAAATTTATTCGACTGTCTTGTAAATTTTGGAATTCTTATTACCGTACGAGTTCTTTTTGTGTTACTCGCCACTGTGTAAATGTGTCGGGTAAAAGCTATAAATTATTTTATTAAAACGATAAAGGAAGACACGTGAAAAAGCAATTTATAGCAAAAAGAGGCGATAGCAAATATATATTAACGTGGGTAAATATATATAGATATATAATAAAAACGATTAAAAACAGCTAAACCTGTGGCTCGGCCATCTCTAGTCAGAGCAAAATTCGAATACACATATGTGCACAGCGACTAAAAAATATACAACACAAACAAATATATACAGAAAAAGATAACATTAAAGGCATTCTGCATAAAGGAAAACGGCTGGGAAGACGTAATGGTGATCTATTGAGCGTAGCTTAAATGCGGAACAAGGCCGAAAGTGTAGAGCACCCATTGAGGACTGAACTCACTACTGAGTAATAAATGATCTAGCGAAACAAGTTTGCTAAGCATTACACCATGTTGATGTGCCATAATGATTTTGTAAGCATAGTTTAGACATAGCACAAGGCCAAAAGTGTTGAGCACCCAGTGAGGATCGAACTCACTGTTCACTCGTAATTGATCTAGAAAAACAAGCTCGCTAAGCATTACACCACGTTGAAGAGCCCTACTAATTTTCTAAGCATAGCTTAGATGCAGCACAAGGCCGAAGTGGAGTCTCCAGTGAGGTTCGAACTCACTACTCAGTCATAATTCGTCTAACGAGAATAGCTTGCTCGCAATTACACGACGTCGATAGGACGGCATGCACACTGATTCCAATACTTGCAAATGATATCTGCAATTAGCCCTAATCGGCACTGAGAACATGGCCGAGCTACAAGGCCGGCACATTGCTGGATTTTAATCAAATGCTCAGCTATCGTTGAAACTGATACATGAACGCGCCTATGTAAATTGTCCACCTTTCCCTTGCGAATGAATATTGTCCTTGATTTGACTCAGTCATGAGGAAGACCGACTAACCTGGTTAGTTGTTGGTTTTTTAACCATTGTTATATTTTGATATCATCATTTTACGGTTATATATATTTTTTATTAAACCCATCTCTTTTTGTGTTAGGAACTGTTTTTTATTTATTTATTTTTGGCTCGAATACAATTTTATATCCTCGCGGAAATATTACTATACCTTGTAATATACTTCATTGTAGTTATATTGAGTTGAATTTTATGTCATGGTTGGACAGGTTTTTTTTCGATGGTGACTGTTGTGGTGTTGGTAGGTAGAACTATGTATTTTATTTTGTGATGGTTTCCGGGGATATTGTTATTTGTGAGTTTTTTTGTATTTTTCTTCCGTGGATTTTGTAGACGTTGTGTTTATACAGGAAATAATTCGAATATTCGGGGGAGTTTAAAATAATTTTCGATCTATCCCGACAACACCATAATCCTGCCTATCCACTCCTTACCAGCCATTGGTTGGTTGGTTGGTTGGTTGGTTGGTTGGTTGGTTAGTTGATTGGTTGGTTGGTTGGTTGGTTGGTTGGTTAGTTAGTTGGTTGGTTGGTTGGTTGGTTGGCCTGAAAATCTCGTCAGCCACTGAAAGAAAGTTCAGTCTGTATCGAGAGTCAGTAAATCGTTCACATTGATTGGAACATATGGCGAGTTTATTTTGAATGTCTCAAGCAACGTTTGTGGCCCTCTGTCAAGGTTGAGGATTGATATTGCAATAATTATATAGAGTGACTGATATCAACTTAATAAAAAAGGTAAATGGACTAATATATATATATATATATATATATATATATATATATATATATATATATATATGTTCACTTTTATATTTATATTTTCATACGCTCTATCTCTGATATTGAGCACTTTATCCCATAAATATAGCACACCTTAAAACTATATTTATTTACATACATGCATACATATATATATATATATATATATATATATATATATATATATATATATATATATATATCTTATAGCAATCTATCAATCAATGTAACATTTTCCTTCATTTCTTTGTTTCTTTCTCTATCTACCTATCTATCTATCTATCTAAATGGAATAATATATATATATATATATATATATATATATATATATATATATATATATATATATAATAGCAATCTATCAATCTAATTTTTCCTTCATTTTTTGTTTCTTTATCTATCTATCTATCTATCTAAATGGACTAATATATATACATACATACATACATACATATATATATATATATATATATATATATATATATATATATATATAATGAGAAACTAAGCGATTTTTATTTTTGCTTCATTATATCTTCATTATAGCTTCATTATATATATTTTCAGGGATACACGCGTAGACGTCCGTTTTTCTTCTTTAAACAGTGTGTGTCTATAGAATTTAAAATTAAAAAGTCAACAATATTTTTCCTCTTCATTCGTCCTGTTTATAAGTACATCGTGCAAAATAAAATCTATACATTTACCTTGATAAAGTGCATTGGTAAAAAATAAATAAAAAGCTGTTACTTTTGTCTCATATAAAAAAGGACACCATAGGCCGAACATATGAACAACGACAATGTTCTAGCGAAAATGGTAACAAATCGGATACTTATACTTAACATTATCAAGAGTCAGTTGTAATTTCTAAATCATATAATGAGGAGAGAGGGCTTGGAAAATCTGATACCCACAGGACAGATTGTTGGCAAGAGCTTAAATATACGGTTGGCGGTACTAGGTTTAGGAGAAATAACGAAGAGACAAAATTTATTAAGTGCAACAAAGGGCAGGAAATTTAGGAGAGCCATTATTGCTTACGTCCTTGGACACGGCATATATATATATATATATATATATATACATATATATATATATATATATATATATATATATATATATATATATATATATATATATATATTTCATCTCCGATAGATGTCGCGATAACAATCATAAATATGAATGCTGGTGGTAATTTTAAGAAGTGGGTAAAAATGAAAAGATTTGAACTTTTTCCTTTTCACTGAAACAGCCGTTAAACCTACCTACCTACCTAACCTTCCTTTCTTTCTTTCTTTCTTTCTTTCTTTCTTTCCCCAAGTACCGACTCTGATGATTTCTGTCTTCTCACGTGATCAAAACGGAATAGTCCATTATTTGTGAGGTATTATCAGAAGACGTTAAAAACTTTATTAAAATTTAATAAAAGTCTTTCTTTTTTCTTTTTTTTTAATGAAATCAAACAGCGTCTAGCATATATCTTTTTGGGATAGTCCATTATTTGTTAGCTATTCGTAACGCTCGTGTGAACGAAGAAAATAACGAATGGGGGATATGCAGTTATATGATATATTCTGTATCAGCCCCAAAATAAATACAAGGTATTTACTCTGTCTCCCGCCTAAGAGGAGTTGTGGCACAAGGTCTTTTTTAAGGTCGGCACCGGAACGCGTACACCCGGACAAGGAGCAAAAATTGCCCACAGCCCCCGTAATCGTCGGTTGCGCTGGCCTCAGTGCTAGCACCGATCCCTCTCACTGGTGCAATGAGATGGTGCGGGCTCGGGCAGCTGTTCCCCAGGGCTGGGCACCTCTCAGTATATTTTTTCTTCAGTTACGACTCTGTCCTTTGACGGAGCCGCCCTGAGCGCACAGAGACGCAACTGAGAGATGATAAATAAACGTGTTACAAACTACTCAAAAGGGTAATGTAAATTACGTTTTTATTTTCCAAGCGTAGCTTAGACGTGGCACAAGGCCGAAAGTATGGGGCACCCAATAAGAATCGAACTCACTACTCAGTCGTAATTGTTATAGCGAGATAAGCTTGCTAACCATTACTCTGCCTCGAGGTGCTGAAACTTGTTTATTTTCTAAGCGTATCTTATATGTGGCACAAGGCCGAAAGTATGGGGCACCCAGTGAGAATCGAACTCACTACTCAGTCGTAACTGATTTAGCGGGACTAGCTTGCTAACAACTCCGTCCTGGGTATGACGACAAACTACATCCACGTCCTGGGTATGACGATAAACTACGTCCAACAGCGGGTCCTCTGATCGGGAGTCTTTGAGGAGCGTGGAGACACCTCTTGGTTGCTGGTGTTCCCGGGTCCACCCTGACCCGGAGTGGTGGCACCTGTTGGGGTCCCAGCTGTGGGCGAGTGGTTGACTCCCAAGCTGGGGTCGGGGCGCTATGAAGGTGTAAAGATGGGTTTTGGTACCGGAAATACTTTGTAAAAGCAATACATTTCTGAAAAAAAAAAAAAAAAAAGATATTACTATCAATAAAAATTGTCGGCATTAAATATTAGGTTGGTGCAAAAATAATATCGTTTTCTGACGTATTTTTTAACGTCAAAAAACGATATTAGTTTTGCACCAACCTAATATTCCATTGTTGGGTGGGGTTGATATGCCGTAAAACAAAACAAACCAGACCAAACTTGCTAACCCCTACAACGCCTCGAAATAAATAAATACAAACACACAACAATTGTCACCTCACGATGGTCAAAAATTACATGGTCGAGACGTTGTGTCTATAATAACATATGAGATGATAATAATAGTTCCAAGTAATTAAATTATACCGAACGATTTATCTGGATAAAATAGTTTATTTTTATAAAACTACTAATGCGTATGTTTTGGTTTTGGAGTTCCTTTCAGATAAGTCACAGATTATGACAGAGCTGTTTTACTTTTCTAAAAGAAAAATACTCAGTTGAATGACATAGCAACAAGTTGGGGCACATTCCGTGGTCAATCGGCCATGAACACACTTTAATCACGAGTTGATGGCGGGGGAGGTTCATTGAAAAGCGTTCTCTCTGGTTTCAAGGGGAGACCTTAATCGTGTTTCTGTTGTTTGTTTCCGGATTTGTGTATGTGTGCATCACTGCAATCGGTCACGCCAAACAAAGGCTAGACGTATAAGATGGTGGTAAGGCAGATGCAAATCTATGTAAGTTGATATTCCTTTTTTATGTGTCGAATCCACCCAGAAAGTTAGCGATCATGGTGCTCCAAAAACTTTTGAAGCGCTTAGAAATATTGTGTCCGTTACGCATCGTACGTCTTCTGCTATCTAATTACACAAGCTCATTAGCTATGCTACTCGTTGTTTAACATTGCCTCTCTAAGTTTAAATATGCCCTGTGAGTGACAAATTCCCCAAGCCTTCTGTTTTCATTAAATCTCCCATGAATTTCAACTGTCGTTTTCCGGTTCTAAGTAAAATTTTCTTTTCTTTTTGTTTTCATTTTTTAAAAATAATTTCACCCCAATCAAGGCAATAAAGCCTCTAGGACGCAAGAGGTTATTGAGATTTAGAGAATATGAGAAAAAGCACTATTAAAGAGAGCGGGCAATTTTTTTAACCATTCCCCCCCCCCAATCAAGGCTATAAAGCCACTAAGACACAAGAGGTTACTGAGTGTTAGAGAATATGAGAAAAAGTACTATTAAGGAGAGCGGACATTTTTTAACCATTTCACCCTAAGCAAGGCAATAAAGCCACTAGGACGCAAGAGGTTACTGAGTGTTAGAGAATATGAGAAAAACTATTAAGGAGAGCGGGCAATTTTTTTTTTTTTTTTTTTTGACCATTTCACCCCCAAGCAAAGCAATATAGCCACTGGCCTGACACATAGCCACAAGTATACAGCACCCACCATACTCAGTATCAACCAGGCCAACTTTTTATTATTCCAACTCGAGATATATATTTAATACTTAACTTTAATAAAATTCTACAATCATGAGGCACCCGGTGAGGACTGGTCTCACGAACTGGCTAGCTAGGGTGGAGTAACACCCTAAGCAGTCTTTTAATAACAAGCTTAGCTTAGTTTTGAATACGACTACCTCTATGGGACACCTGGTGAAGCTCAAACTCACTACTCAGTAATGATCAACCAGACTGGCTCGTTAACATTAGCACACCCTAAGGAATCTTTGATCTCGTTACAATAGCTGGGTGATAATTATAGCTATTCAGTAGTGCGTGTGTATGTATTTATGTGTGTATGTATGTATGATTATGCAGGAATGAGTATATGCTGGTATATGTAAAGAAGAAGACACGAATGCGTGATTCATGGGAAATTCTGTTCCGTAAAATTAGATGCTCTCTTTTTTTTCTTCCTTTTTTCTCATTTACATAGTCCTTCTCTCTTTTTTTCGTTTTCTTTTTTAATATCCTGGTTTATTTTTTTTTATTTTTTTGTATGTCTTTTCTTGAATATTATGGGGAAATGACTCATGAAAGACGTGAGGAGGTGTGTGACTTAGGCCAAAAGAAGATTACGATCATTTCTTTCGATCCACCCCAACAAATAAAAAGAGGAGAGATAAAAGAAAAGGGGAGAAAAATAAAATAAAAAAGAATAAAAGAACATAGCAAATAAATGAAGTAAAGTGAAAAAGAAGAAAAAAAAAATGATCACGTAAAAGAGAGAGAGAGAGAAAAAAGGAAGAATTCTTTCTTTTTTTTTTTTTTTTTCTTTTTTAAAAAAAAAAAAGTGGGAGAAAATGAAAGAGAGAAAGTATAAAACGAAAAAATAAACCACCGAAGAAAGGAAACTAAATACGATATAAAAAGAAGAAAAAAGCAACGAAGAAAAGAAAACACGAAGAAATAAATGAAAGAGAAGAGGGAAAAAATGAAAAGAAGAGAAGAAAAATGAAAGAGAAAAACGGAAGTGAAAAAAAATGTCAACTTAATGGAAAGAGAGAAATGAAGAAGAAAAAAGAAAAACAGTTAATGACGAATGAGGGAAAGGAAGGAAAAAGAAAGACCAAAAGAAAATATAGAAGAAAATGAAAAAGAAAAAATGGAACATGAAGGAAAGAGAAAAAAGAAGAAAGGGGAAGAAGAAGAAGAAGAAGAAGAAGAAGAAGAAGAAGAAGAAGAAGAAGAAATAAAGAAAAGCTAGAAAGAAAGAAAAAGAAAATGAAAGAGAGAAAGAAAGGAAGAGAAGAGAGGAAAACAATGAAAGATAAAAACGGAGTAGAAGGAAAAAGAAAAAATGTGGACGTATTGACAAGAGAAAAATGAAGAGGGGGGAAAAAACAAGAAATAACGAAAGAAAGAAAGGGAAAAAAAAGAAAGAAATGAGAGAAAGGAAGAAATGGAAATAGATAAGGAATAAAGGAAATAGGTGAATGAGAAAGAAGAAAAGATCAAAGGGAATAAATGAAAGAGAAAAAGGAAGAAAGGAGAAGAAGAAGAAATAAAGAAAAAGCTAGAAAGAAAGAAAAAGAAAATGAAAAGAAACACGGCGGGAATAAAGGAAAGAGAGAATAAAATAAAGAAGAAATAAAACCAAAGAAAAAAAAAATGAAAGCCAGAAAGGAAAAGAAAAACGGGAAACGAAAATGAGAAGGAAAAGAAAAGAGAGAAGGAAAAGAAGAAGAGCGGTGAAGAAAATCGGGAAAGAAATAAAATCGAGAAGGAAAAAAAAAAAAAAAGAAATAAAGGAAGAAAAAGACTTTTTTTCTTCTTTTTTTTTTCTATTTAAGCGTTTCACCCCAAGGAAGGCGGGAAGCCACTAGGACGCAAAGGGTCACAGAAGATTTGGAGCAAGATTAGATAGGAGTGATAGAGGAAAGGATGAGGAGAAGGATAGTAGATATTAGGTTGGTGCAAAAATAATATCGTTTTTTGACGTATCTTTTTAACATCAAAAACGATATTATTTTTGCACCAACCTAATAGATCAAGACAACTGGAGATGTCGATTGACATTACATTTGATGTGTGTTTGGTTTGATCAGGCACACAGTTCTTTAAGTTGCATTTGAACTCGTAAATAATGTTGGTTCTTTGTAGTTTTAATTTTCCAGGCGTGTTTTTTTTATTATTATAAGGTCAGCTCTTTATTTATTTATTTACTTATTTTATTTTATTTTATTTTTTTGTTATTGATAATTAATTTAATTTTCTTCTTCCGGTCGATTGGAGTAGTGTATTTCTTTATAATATTTCTAAGTGAAAATTCATCTTGCTAAAAGTTGGCGTGTATTTGATTTTTATAGAAGATTTTAATGTTATTGTTTTTATCTGTTCAGTAAAGGATAATGGCTCAGATTTTTAAATCGGAGAGCCGCGTTCCAATTCCATTTAGATTCATTATATTCACTTACGCGCATAATACCCTTGGGTAAAGTTTGAATCCACCAATTCACCTGCCAACTAAGGGTTAATTAGTAAAACGTGTATCAATAAAACTATTATTATCTAATATATATATATATATATATATATATATATATATATATATATATATATATATATATATTAAGCATTACGCCCCGAGCAAGGCGTGAAGCCACTAGGATGCAGGGGGTTACACTAGGATGCAGGGGGTTACAGAAGATTTGGAGCGAGATCAGATAAGAGTGATAGAGGACAGGATGAGGAGAAGGATATATCAAGACAAGTGGAGATGTCGATTGACATTACACTTGAATAGTTGGAGATTATAGCTCTCAGGGAAACAAGAATAGGGAAGGGAGTTCCACAGGCGAGTGGTGCGATATATGAAGCTATTGGAGTAGAAGAGACGGCTACATTTAGGAGTTTCAACAGTGAAAGGGTGAGAGCGGGATGCCAGCCTACCTTCTTCTTTGTCCTAATTACTTATATTCTTTTTCTATGTGCCGCGTCCCTTCATGACCGTAACGACCATGGTTCTCCACAGCTTCCTGTGCTTTGTAGCTCTAAATAAATTTTGTCTTTTTGCCATCTCTCCTAATCCATGTTCTGCCAACCATTTAAACAAATTTGTTCGGTACGTTATGTGTTGTCTCCTCGTTCACTTTGGCTTTCAATATCTACCGTGAGTGTCAAATTTTCGAAGCCTTCTTTCCTTATTATACCCTTTAGAAATTTCAACTGTCTCTTTCCGGTGCTATGTATAAATGTCCTTTTTGTTCTTCTTCATCTGTGAGGAGATTGACCAACACTCACTGCCACATAGGAGGTTTGATATTGTATAACAGTTCAATGCTGTTTTATTTATTTCTAACGAAGTTCCCTATTTCTTGATAGTTTGCTTAGTTTTTGAAAGGCATCTTTCGTTATCTCAATACGCGTTCGGATTTCTGTGTTGTACTTTCCAACCTCTATTAAAACACTTTCTGGATATTTTAATTTTTCTAGTTGACATATTTGGTATCACCAAGTTGTAATTTGCATATAGGGCTGTTCTTTTTGCTGACAGCCATACATAACGGATGTTTAGTCCTTTCTTCTTGCTTCTTTTTACTACCTTCTGTAGGGGTTGCTATAGTTCCCTTTCTATGTCCGCTATCAACACTATCGCCTGCATTTATACAGTGCAACCTCGGTTCTCGAACGTCTCACATGTCAAAGAAATCAGTTTACGAACAGAAAATTCGAGATAAAAATGCCTCGGTTATCGAACAAAATTTCGGTTCTCGAACAACATAGCCGAACCGTGTTAACCCGAACGAAATAATTTCTGAGTCGACCGCCGTGTTGTATACATCCGTGTGTTGTGGCGTTCTTTTCTTTTCTAATTTTATTGTTATGTGATTTTTTTTTCTCTACATTGATTCCTATTGGAAAAATAGTTTCAGTTAACGAACAGTTCGGTTTACGAACGGCCTTCAGGAACTAATTAATTTCGTGAACTGAGGTTACACTGTAAGTCTACCATCGAATTGCTCTGGTGCTTCTGCTCTGTGTTTAGAGATTCTTGGCGAAATCGAAAGAAGAATCTGCAATACTACCAGTCCTGACCTGGCATCTCGGGTTCAGTCACTTTACCTGTAATATAGCTTTTTATATGCCTTTCTATAAATATTTTCATGAATAGTGTTCTGATAATATTTCCACTTTGGTACCTGAATTTTATGAATTTAATCATACGAATAGATTGATACCTAGGTCTCATCATTTTAAAGTTGAAATGGCTTGATGTAACCGTAAATTCTATGCTAACAGTTTCTTCAGGCCTCTTCCTTCCAGGTCAACTTTGATCTTCCAAAATTTAAATGTAATGTCAATTGTCATCTTCTGTCTTTTAATTCCTATTCTTTTACAGTCCTCTCTCTTTAATGTTTTTCTTTTTCTCATATTCTCACAAGCAATAACCTTCTCGCATCTTCGTGGCTTCATTGCCTTCCTTGCGATGAAATGATTAACAAAATGTCTTTTAATATGCCGTATATACATGAGTATAAAATGTCGTTTTTTAACGTATTTTTAACGTCAGAAAACGACATTATTACGTCATTATTTTTACACCAACCTAATACGATGATTTTTTTTTTTACGCAAAAATAGTGGTCTCCCTATACACTGGCAATTTTTTTGAAGATTTTTATAGATAAGACGTTTGATAAAACTATGACACTATTAAATATTAGAACTCCTAGGGAAGACTAATATATTTTGAAGGATATTAGAATAATCTAGAATTTCTCAGGGGTACAAACTGTCCGCATACGGATAGGAAATTAATCCAGTAAATATACAAAAATAGAAAGTGTTGTAAGACAAGGATGTGTCTTATCACCAGACCTATTCAACCTGAATCAATCCTGAGAAGATTATAAGTCCTACAAGGATTCTTTATTGGCGGACACAATTTTAATAGCATTAGATTCTGGCGAGAAAGACACGACACGGTGAACTTCCTTTCCTAGCATCAGCCCCAGCAATTGATTCGGTATAATCTTTCCACTTTATTTCAGTGGAAAACGTTAGCCCGAGAAGGCGCAAAGAACCACTCTTCTGGAGGTTAGCATCAGCCATGCTGACGGAAGGAAAAATGGTTATCTGAGGTGATTAAAAGAGAGCAGTTTCGTTTTGGAGATGTTAAAAAACAAACAATTTCTTCTGACCCGTAGATTTCCTTTTTTTTTTTCAGTGAAAAGGAAACGGTTAACTCAAGACCTTTAAATATTTAAAATAGATAAATTCATACATAAACAATTGAATAATTGAACAAAATAAAATAAAATAATAATATCATTAAAAAAAATAAATAATAAAGATTCACCACAACGACTACCAACACGAAGCCATCACTTTCTTTCTTTAGGCAATAATTTATACCGCCTATTATCCTTAATAATTTACCTTTCCTTACACAGCTAGCTTTAAGAATATTTTAGAACGTTCTCAAATTTAAAATTATTCCATGATGAGGCGCCTGATTTTATAATTATCTTTGCAGCAGGACTTGTAAGAACTTACTTTCAAAATTGTTGGCATCTACCATATTGCTATCGTCTCACGTATTCATTCGTTAGGTTCCTAATTTTGAATATCACGGATACGGCATTATTATTACAGTGTAACCCGGATATAAGAGAGTTGTCGGGACCGGAGAAGAAGTCTCTTATATCAGGGTTTCTCTTATATCCGGGTTACACTGTATCATGTGACTGTCAAAGTTACTCACGGGAAATAACGCGAGAATGGTTCCATGCCATGGCTTGGCAACCAGTCTAGGAAAAGGAAAACTGAATTCAAACCACTTGCTGGGTGTAGGTCCTACCTCTTTAGACAAAGGCTAAAAACGGTAACTTCAAAAGAAACCCACCTCTGATGTCATTTAGGTCCTGCCTCTTTAGACAAAGGCTACAAAATGGTAACTTCAAAAGAAATCCACCTCTGGTGCCATGTAGGTCCTGTCTCTTTATACAAGGGCTACAAGTATGTTACTTCAAAAACAAATCCAAATCTGCTGCCTTCTAGGTCCATAACTCTTTAAGCAAAGGCTAGAAGAAGATAACATCAAAAAAAAAATCTACCTCTGGTGCAATGTAGCTCTTGCCTCTTTAGACAAAGGCTAGAATAAGGTAACTTCAAAAACAAATCCCCCTCTTCTGCCTAGTAGGTCTTGCTTCTTTAGACAAAGGCTAGAATAAGGTAACTTTAAAAACAAATCCCCCTCTTCTGCCTAGTAGGTCTTGCTTCTTTAGACAAAGGCTAGAATAAGGTAACTTCAAAAAACATATCCCCCTCTTCTGCCTAGTAGGTCTTGCTTCTTTAGACAAAGGCTAGAATAAGGTAACTTTAAAAACAAATCCCCCTCTTCTGCCTAGTAGGTCTTGCTTCTTTAGACAAAGGCTAGAATAAGGTAACTTCAAAAAACATATCCCCCTCTTCTGCCTAGTAGGTCTTGCTTCTTTAGACAAAGGCTAGAATAAGGTAACTTCAAAAAACATATCCCCCTCTTCTGCCTAGTAGGTCTTGCTTCTTTAGACAAAGGCTAGAATAAGGTTACTTCAAAAAAAATCCACCTATGCTGCCTAGTAGGTCCTGCCTCTTTAGACAAAGGCTACAAAATGGTAACTTCAAATGAAATCCACCTCTGGTGACATGTAGATCCCGCCTCTTTACACAAACGCTGCAAGTATGTTACTTCAAAAACAAATCCACATCTGATGCCTTCTAGGTCATGCCTCTTTAGGAAAAGACTAGAAGAAGATAACATCGAAAACAAATCCACCTCTGGTACCATGTAACTCCTGCCTCTTAAGACAAAGGCTAGAAGAAGGTAACTTTAAAAACAAACCCACCTCTGAGAGTAAGGATGAAGTAACTTCAACATCCCCGTTACAAAACAAATCAGCAAGCCACTGAATTATTCTACCTTGAATGTCACGATGAACCACATTTGTGAGATAGAGTGGAGTGGTGACCACAGCGGCGGTGCCAAATGCGCTAACTCGATAAAATTAAATATATGATGCTATTATTTTTACTTTCTGGTTAATGGTTTCTGGGTTAATATTTTCACATCTTTCTTTGTCTTGATTAAAAACGGGACAGAATTCTTCTAAGTTTTCCGAGGTTGATTTGAAATCTGATGCAATTCTTTTCCATGTTTTTCTTTTCTTGCTCTCAGGTTGTCTACGTAACTGCCATTTTCCCCTACATCATTCTTCTCATCTTCTTCTTCCGTGGAGTCACTCTTCCTGGATACGAAAATGGCCTCTATCACCTGTTTGTTCCCGAGGTAAGACTTACATAAATACCAATAAGAATTCTGTTTTTTGGTTTTTTTTTTTTTTTTTTTTACTATTTGCAAGTTTGTTTTTTTTAAGCATTTCACCACAAGCAAGGCGGGAAGCCACTAACACGCAAGAGATTACAGAGAGTTGGTGTGAGAGCAAATAAAAATGATAGAGGAAAGGATGAAGAGAAGGTTAGGGGATATATCAGGGCATCGGGAGACGTCGATTGACATTACATTTGAATAGTTGGAGATTATAGCTACCAGGAAAACAAGAAATGGGGAGGGACTTCCACAAACGAGAAGTGCAAGACATGAAGCTATTGGAGTAGAAGAGACGGCTATATTTAACAGTTTCGACAGTGAAAGGGTAAGAGCGAGATGTCAGCCTAGTTGAACGCTTAAATTTATGAAGTCTGGGAACCAGCGAAAGCAGCTCATCGAAGCAGTTACCGTGAAAGTATTTGTAAAAAAAGACAGAGGGAGGCGACGGCACGTCTGTGAGAGAGCGACTGCAGACGAGATGTCAGATCAGAGCCAATTACATTGCATATCCGTCTCTGGATTTTATCAAGAGCCTTGAGACAAACAGAAGGGGCTCCAGACCATATATGGCAGCAATACTCCATGCAAGGGCGAATGGTTGATTTGTAGATTTGAAGGATCGACTCCGGCGCTAATATAATTTTATTGCATTTTATTACATCTTCTCTACGCATATTCTATAGCACAGACCTATCATACGTGTCCGTGGCTTAATGATTATCAGCGAAGAGAAGTGAATTCGGTCAGCCGAGTTCAAGTACTAGCCGAGTCTGTTGGGTTTTTAAAAATTTATTTTGGCACTAATTCTTTTGGAAAAGGCATGGACATATTTCTTCTCCCCACACCAGCTACAGGTTAAATAGTAGAGTAGTCTATTTTCTTCAGCCTTTTGGTGGCAGTGGTTCTAAGAGAAGGGCTACTTTGAATTCAAAATCCTAAAGTAAGTGATTGGAAACTATTCTGCTACCATTTTCCAAGAGTTCATGAAATTTCGCAGAAGTCTAAACAATAAAGAAAAAGGAATTCAGGAGATCAATGTTCGTCTACGTCCTGTCACATGGGATTAAAAAAAAGATCAACCCCTACAACGAGATTATCCTAAGAGAGTTGGAGAGCCTGCCAGAATTTATGGTTGGTGGGGACAATTGTAGCAATATAAGATACGCAACTGAGACTATGTTGATGGGTGACACGGAAGGAAAACTAAAGCAACTCCACGACATGGTAGTCAAAGAAAGGGAGAAGAAAGGACTAACTATCAATTGTAAGAAGACAGAATGTATGGTCGTCAGCAAAAGCAAAAGCCTAACATAAGAAGAATCCGCAATGTTATTGGTCCTGATCTGGCGTCTCGTCTTCAGTCATTTTCCCACTACTCTAAAGTTGACTACATGTGCCTTTTCTATAAATATTTTCATGGCGACTGTTCGGATTAGCTCTTCAAAATGGTACCTAGACCTTTTGAATTTAAGCGCAGTACTAGACTGGCGACGAGTGTCACAAATTTGCAGTTGGTTTGACTAATTGGAACCGCAAGTTCTATGCTAACAGTTTCTTTTCTCGCTTGTGGAACTATCTTACGACTCTACGCTTTTCAGACAACTTTGTCCTTATTATGCCAATCTTGGGAGCTGGAAACCCTACCAGAATTTGGAGGGCGCAATCTTTATCAATATAAAGTAAATGGCGGTGTTGATGGCAGACACAGAAAGAAGACAACAGTACTTTCTAGACAAGTAGTAAAGGAAAGCGAGAAGAAAGGACTAACCATTAATTGTAAGAAAATAGAACATATAGTTGCCAACAAGACAAAAAGCCCCAACAGGTGAACAACAGATTGGGGATTTCAAAATGAAACAAGGACAGAGATTTAAACACATGTGAAGAGTTTTTAACAGATGGAAAATAGAACACCAAAATCCAAACACATATTGAAATAGTGAAAGATGCTTTCGTAAAGCTAAGCAAAGTAATTACAGACAGGAAGGTTTTGTTGGTGACAAAGAAAATAGTCTTGAACTGTTATGTAATATCACTCCTCCTATTTAAACTATTTACGTCGTTTATGTAATTATTGTTGTCCTCATCTTTATTGCCATATTCACGACGTTTCGACGATTGTACGCTCCTACCTTCTTCAGTGGATATACGTTGGAATTTCGAACCGGGTGTAAATTATTCTAATTCCATATACTATACTTTTTGGGATATCTGCGTATCAGTTAATTCCCTTTAGTAACTCAACTACCAAAGTTTTTTTTTCCCCTCTGCTGTGGTCAGGTATTGAACCCACAACTCTTTGGGTCAAGTCACCTATTGAATTATTAGGTTGGTGCAAAAATAATGTCGTTTTCTCACATATGTTACTATGTGAGAAAACGACATTATTTTTGCACCAACCTAATACTTCAATCAACACTTTTATTGACTGGTCCATGTGTCCTTGGGGGGGCATCACTGAGTTCAATACCTGGCCACAGCAGAGAGATCGATAACTTGGAGAGTTGAGTTACTAAAGGAAATTAACTGAAACTGAGATATCCAAAAAAGTGGCATGACACGTAGAATTAGAAAAATCTACCCTAGTGGACTAGATAAAGGGTTCGGTTTGAACATCCAACGTCTATTACCTGAAGAAGACGATAGCGTACAACGACCGAAACGTCGTGGAATATGGCAATAAAGATGAGAACAACAGTTCGAACGATGTAAATAGTGTAAATAGTTACAATACCTTATCTCAGAAATATAGACAGATACTGAAGAAGGCCGGAGCGTACAACGGCTGAAACGTCGTGAATATGATAATAAAGATGAGGGAAAAAGCCCGAACGATGTAAATAGTGTAAATAATTACCATACTTCATCTCAGAAATATAGACAGATCTTGAAGAAGGCCAGAGCGTACAACGACCGAAACGTCATGAGTATGATAATAAAGATGAGAGCAACAGCCCGAATGATGTAAATGGTGTTAATAGTTACCATACCTCATCTCAGAAATATAAACACAAGGTCAATCCTCCAATATGGCGGTGAATGCTAGAAAATTTCCTCACGGATGAAGAGAAACTGGAAGCAACAGAAATATGATTCTACAGAAGGATGTTGAGAATACCATGCATGAAACATGGCAACAAAAGAGATACTTTTACTCAGAATCAGAAAGAGTTAGCTGAAATTACTTAGACATAAAATGGGAAAAGAGGGCCTTAGAAATAGTGATGCTCAGAGGATATACCGAAGGCAAAATGAACCAGAAAAGTTACTGGACCACCAAACCTGCTTGTCTGAATGGATGGCGGGATTCGGGATGAGAGAGATAGCAAAAAATAGACGTTACCAAGAGCATCAACTGATAGGCAGTTGTGGGGAGCCATGATCGCTCATGTTCTGAGGTTTATAAGCATCTGTTTAATAAGTTTATCTAATTGTTTTGATGTAAATTCTGCCGCAAATAAACTAAATCCTTGTGTCTTCTTTTGGGTGAACTTTTGAGTGTCATTTTATGTTTCATTTTGAGTGTCATTTTGTGTCTCCATTTTTGTGTCATTTTGAGTGTCATTTTTGTGTCTCCATTTGAGTGTCATTTTGTGTGTCATTTTGCGTGTCATTTTGAGTGTCATTTTGTGTCTCCATTTGAGTGTCATTTTGAGTGTCATTTTGTGTGTCATTTTGCGTGTCATTTTGAGTGTCATTTTGAGGGTCATTTTGTGTGTCATTTTGTGTGTCATTTTGAGTGTCATTTTGTGTCTCCATTTGAGTGTCATTTTGAGTGTCATTTTGTGTGTCATTTTGCGTGTCATTTTGAGTGTCATTTTGAGTGTCATTTTGCGTGTCATTTTGAGTGTCATTTTGAGTGTCATTTTGTGTCTCCATTTGAGTGTCATTTTGTGTGTCATTTTGTGTGTCATTTTGCGTGTCATTTTGTGTGTCATTTTGCGTGTCATTTTGAGTGTCATTTTGAGTGTCATTTTGTGTCTCCATTTGAGTGTCATTTTGTGTGTCATTTTGTGTGTCATTTTGCGTGTCATTTTGAGTGTCATTTTGTGTCTCCATTTGAGTGTCATTTTTGTGTCATTTTGAGTATCATTTTGTGTGTCATTTTGTGTGTCATTTTGTGTGACATTTTGAATGTCATTTTGAGTGTCATTTTGTGTGTTATTTTGTGTCTCCATTTGAGTGTCATTTTTGTGTGTCATTTTGTGTCTCCATTTGAGTGTCATTTTTTGTCTCCATTTGAGTGTCATTTTGAGTGTCATTTTGTGTCTCCATTTGAGTGTCATTTTGTGTGTCATTTTGCGTGTCTTTTTGAGTGTCATTTTATGTCTCCATTTGAGTGTCATTTTGTGTGTCATTTTTTCTGTTGCATCAAAAATTTGTAGCATTTAATTCTTCAACTGCCCGAATTTTTCATTAGATTTGCCTTCATTTCGGTGAGTGTGAAAGGTTTTCAAATATATTTTTAAATTTAAAAGTATCACATTTTTACAAGAATAATTTTTTTTAGATTTACATCATTCTAAAAACTAATAGAATTAAAGCTGAGAAAATTTTCGTGTCTGTACGATGATTAGAATAGGAATAAAATATAAACATATGATGAGAGACCTATTGTAGTGACTACACCGATTTACCGCGCCCACAAAATACTCAGTTATAATTGGATAGAAAATAACTACTGTTTACTACAGGACAATTTACCTATCGCAGTAACCACACAAAATTTTCTGCCATGACCTTCCGTAACTTGTTTTTGTAAAAAAATCAGTGATTGGTCAATTTTTATCCAATCGTGTATTTTAGATATTCCTTTCGATATTTTTCCCCGCTTCTCTTTGGAGCCTACCCTAAAAGTATTTAAACAGTTCGTACTCCAGAAATAAATTAGTAGAACAATAAATCAGCAGAACTCAGAAACGCACGCGTATCTACATTCTTCTACTCACGCACACACAGACACAGAACTACCATTACACTACACTGTTTACTGTTCTGTCACAAGCCAAGTCACAAACCAAATTCTATTATCCTTTTTGTACAAACTTTTCATTCTTGAATTCAAATCTTATTCACTGAACTCTGAACATTTCAACAAGAAAGTTCCTAAGTAAATTATTCCTATCTTGTATCAGATATCAGTACAAGGGAAGCTACTTTTCTCTCCCTAAACATTAATACATAAGCACAATTGTTGTACTCGTTGATTTTCAATATATATTTTATTGTTGAATGCAATTTGATCTCTTGTTCTTCTTTCCTTTTGTTCTTTGCAAATTTAAATGTATGTGCTCTCACTAAAAACGCAGCCTCAATAACAACCTCATTAACAATTTTAAAACAAAACTGAGCAGCACTCCACACTACTTTCTGAAAAATTGTTTTTATAGAAAGATTTTATAAATGTCAACTGAAGGTAGAACTGATGGTTTGGTCAATGAATGCCGAATGTTTCCTTATAAGGAAACTGTTAATATTAGCAATACTTTTACCATTTTGGCAGACATGACAAAGGTGCCCGCAATCACACATAGTGCCAAAAGGACGGTTTTCTTTTCACCATAACAACATTTTTTTAAAAATATCTTAACAGCTTCGGCAGTGTTTATTGTTTGAAAAAGTAAAAATTAGAATCGGAATAAAGACTAAACAAATGTTGAAAGTGAATTTATACATTTTTTTGTTTGTTTTTTGAGAATTTACAACAAAAATATTAAACCATATTTATTTATTAGATTGTTTATTTGCAAGAATAATTTTATATTTACAACAATCTAAAAGCTAATGCAATTAAAATTAATGCAATATTTATAATTTATTTACCAAAGATAATAAATGTGAAAACAATTTTTTGTTCATATCTTTATAAACATCTACTAAAAATTATTAAAACATGTGGACCAGGAGTGAATGTCGTTGAATCTGTGAATGAATATAAATCTTCAAATGAATATATTAGGTTGATGCAAAAATAATGTCGTTTTCTCACATAGTAACATATGTGAGAAAACGACATTATTTTTGCACCAACCTAATAAATCTGTGAATGAAAAAGTGCGTGAAGATGGCTAAAACAATAGCGGTGTCGATGGAAAAAACGTCCTTTTGAAACTCCGTATTTACGGGCAATGAAGATCCATGTTTTAAAAATCTGTCGGAGAATTCTTGAGAATTTACAACAAAAATATTAAGCCCTACTTATTTATTAGATTGATAATTTACAAGAATAATTTTATATTTTCAATATTCTAAAAACTGATCGAATTAAAACTAAGAAATTTTATTTTCAATGTTTGGTTTGGTTTGGTTTATTTTGTTTAACGACATATCACTCTCAATGGGTTATTTAATAATACCGACAAAAATCTTTAGGATAGATTCGTATAAATAGAATATGTATTCTTTGGTTTAGATTGGTTTGGTTTATTTTGTTTTTCGGCATATCATCCTCAATGGGTAATTTAATGCTGAAAACATTTTTAGGATAGATACGTATGAATAGAATATGTATTCTTTGGTTTAGATTGGTTTGGATTATTTTGTTTTTATGGCATATCAACCTCAATGGGTTATTTAATGCTAACAACATTTTTAGGATAGATTCGTATGAATAGAATGTGTATTCTTTGGTTTAGAGTGGTTTGGTTTATTTTGTTTTACGACATATCAACCTCAATGGGTTATTTAATGCCGGCAAGATTTTTAGGATAGATTCGTATGAATAGAATATGTATTCTTTGGTTTAGATTGGTTTGGATTATTTTGTTTTACGGCATATCAACCTCAATGGGTTATTTAATACCGACAACATTTTTAGGATAGATTTGTATGAATAAAATATGTATTCTTTGGTTTAGATTGGTTTGGATTATTTTGTTTTACGGCATATCAACCTCAATGGGTTATTTAATGCTGACAAAAAATTTTTATTACTGGTAATATTTTGTTTTGGCAAAATCTGTTTCTGGTAATATATTTCCTTCAAAATGGTATTGCTGGTAATAATTTTTTTCAAAAAAGTATTGCTGGTAATAGTTAACTATATTGCCCATAGCTGGGACACTAACAGGTGCTACAACCCTGGGTCAGCGTGGACCTGGGAACACCAGCAATTACGAGGTGGTTCCACGCTCCTCAAAACCTCCTGATCAGATGCCTTGCTGTTGGACGTAGCTTAACGTCTTAGCCAGAACGTTAGGCAATGTGGCTTCGTGTCTGTAAAAAATATATATTGTGTCAAAAGAATAGTTATTTCCATGTCAAGAGCTATTACTCTATTCATTTTGATTACCTTGGCAATGTTTATTCTTTTAAAAAGCGATAATTAGAATTTTAATGAAACACAAACATATGAAAGCGGATCTACACATTTTCTTTATTTACACTACGGTCCACATCTTTGTTGTTTTTATCACAACATTTTGGTTATTATGTCTTCCAGCATTCCTAAGATATATATTGATCCAGGTAACCTACAGATGAAAATGAATTTTAATCTTTTTTTTGTTGTTTATTTTCAAGAATAATTTTATAATTAATACATTATTAAAACTAACAGAATTATAGCTAATGCAATGCAATATTTATAACTTAACAATTTGTAAAGAAATAAATGTGAATTTTTTTTTATTCAGTAATTTATAAACATTTACCAAATTTTTGATATATGGGAAATAACTATAAAATCCTTATTTACTATTTTGTAAAGTTCAAACAAATTGGCAATTAGTAAATGTTTTGACAATCGTACCAATAAGCAACATAATAGTGTAAATAAACACAATAATAAATAGTAGATTATTTACATTATTCGGACTATTGTCCTCATCTTTGTCGCCATATTTATTACAACGTTTCGAGCCTTCAGTATCTGTCTATATTACTGAGATGATGTATTATGTACACTATTTACATTGTTCGGACTATTATCCTCATCTTTGTCGCCATATTTATTACAACGATTCGGCCTTTCAGTATGTGTCTATATTTCTGAGATGAGGTATTATTGTCCTCATCTTTGTTGCCATATTTATTACAACGTTTCGGGCCTTCAGTATCTGTCTATATTTCTGAGATGAGGTATTATGTACACTATTTACATTGTTCGGACTATTATCCGCATCTTTGTCGCCATATTTATTACAACGTTTCGGCCTTTCAGTATCTGTCGATATTTCTGAGATGAGGTATTATGTACATTATTTGCATTATTCGGACTATTGTCCTCAACTTTGTCGCCATATTTATTACAACGTTTCGGGCCTTCAGTATCTGTCTATATTTCTGAGATGAGGTATTATGTACACTATTTACATTGTTCGGACTATTATCCGCATCTTTGTCGCCATATTTATTACAAAGTTTCGGCCTTTCAGTATCTGTCTATATTTCTGAGATGAGGTATTATGTACATTATTTACATTATTCGGACTATTGTCCTCATCTTTGTTGCCATATTTATTACAACGTTTCGGCCTTTCAGTATCTGTCTATATTTCTGAGATGAGGTATTATGTACACTATTTACATTATTCGGACTATTGTCCTCATCTTTGTTGCCATATTTATTACAACGTTTCGGCCTTCCAGTATCTGTCTATATTTCTGAGATGAGGTATTATGTACACTATTTACGTTATTCGGACTATTGTCCTCATCTTTGTCGCCATATTTATTACAACGTTTCGGCCTTTCAGTATCTGTCTATATTTCTGAGATGAGGTATTATGTACATTATTTACATTATTCGGACTATTGTCCTCATCTTTGTTGCCATATTTATTACAACGGTTCGGGCCTTCAGTATCTGTCTATATTTCTGAGATGAGGTATTATGTACACTATTTACATTGTTCGGACTATTATATTCATCTTTGTCGCCATATTTATTACAAAGTTTCGGCCTTTCAGTATCTGTCTATATTTCTGAGATGAGGTATTATGTACATTATTTACATTATTCGGACTATTGTCCTCATCTTTGTCGCCATATTTATTACAACGTTTCGGCCTTTCTGTATGTGTCTATATTTCTGAGATGAGATATTATGTACATTATTTACATTATTCGGACTATTGTCCTCATCTTTGTCGCCATATTTATTACAACGTTTCGGCCATTCAGTATCTGTCTATATTTCTGAGATGAGGTATTATGTACATCATTTACATTATTCGGACTATTGTCCTCATCTTTGTTGCCATATTTATTACAATGTTTCGGCCTTTCAGTATCTGTCTATATTTCTGAGATGAGGTATTATGTACATTATTTACATTATTCGGACTATTGTCCTCATCGTTGTCGACATAATTATTACAACGTTTCGGCCTTTCAGTATCTGTCTATATTTCTGAGATGAGGTATTATGTACATTATTAACATTATTCGGACTATTGTCCCCATCTTTGTTGCCATATTTATTACAACGTTTCGGCCTTTCAGTATCTGTCTATATTTCTGAGATGAGGTGTTATGTACACTATTTACATTATTCGAACTATTGTCCTCATCATTGTTGCCATATTTATTACAACGTTTAGGCCTTTCAGTATCTGTCTATATTTCTGAGATGAGGTATTATGTACATTATTTACATTATTCGGACTATTGTCCTCATCTTTGTCGCCATATTTATTACAACGTTTCGGCCTTTCAGTATCTGTCTATATTTCTGAGATGAGGTATTATGTACATTATTTACATTATTCGGACTATTGTCCTCATCTTTGTCGCCATATTTATTACAACGTTTCGGGCCTTCAGTATCTGTCTATATTTCTGAGATGAGGTATTATGTACACTATTTACATTGTTCGGAGTATTATCCGCATCTTTGTCGCCATATTTATTACAACGTTTCGGCTTTTCAGTATCTGTCTATATTTCTGAGATGAGGTATTATGTACATTATTTACATTATTCGGACTATTGTCCTCATCTTTGTCGCCATATTTATTACAAAGTTTCGGCCTTTCAGTATCTGTCTATATTTCTGAGATGAGGTATTATGTACACTATTTACATTATTCGGACTATTGTCCTCATCTTTGAGGCCATATTTATTACAACGTTTCGGCCTTTCAGTATCTGTCTATATTTCTGAGATGAGGTATTATGTACATTATTTACATTATTCGGACTATTGTCCTCATCTTTGTCGCCATATTTATTACAACGATTCGGCCTTTCAGTATGTGTCTATATTTCTGAGATGAGGTATTATTGTCCTCATCTTTGTTGCCATATTTATTACAACGTTTCGGGCCTTCAGTATCTGTCTATATTTCTGAGATGAGGTATTATGTACACTATTTACATTGTTCGGACTATTATCCGCATCTTTGTCGCCATATTTATTACAACGTTTCGGCCTTTCAGTATCTGTCGATATTTCTGAGATGAGGTATTATGTACATTATTTGCATTATTCGGACTATTGTCCTCAACTTTGTCGCCATATTTATTACAACGTTTCGGGCCTTCAGTATCTGTCTATATTTCTGAGATGAGGTATTATGTACACTATTTACATTGTTCGGACTATTATCCGCATCTTTGTCGCCATATTTATTACAAAGTTTCGGCCTTTCAGTATCTGTCTATATTTCTGAGATGAGGTATTATGTACATTATTTACATTATTCGGACTATTGTCCTCATCTTTGTTGCCATATTTATTACAACGTTTCGGCCTTTCAGTATCTGTCTATATTTCTGAGATGAGGTATTATGTACACTATTTACATTATTCGGACTATTGTCCTCATCTTTGTTGCCATATTTATTACAACGTTTCGGCCTTCCAGTATCTGTCTATATTTCTGAGATGAGGTATTATGTACACTATTTACGTTATTCGGACTATTGTCCTCATCTTTGTCGCCATATTTATTACAACGTTTCGGCCTTTCAGTATCTGTCTATATTTCTGAGATGAGGTATTATGTACATTATTTACATTATTCGGACTATTGTCCTCATCTTTGTTGCCATATTTATTACAACGGTTCGGGCCTTCAGTATCTGTCTATATTTCTGAGATGAGGTATTATGTACACTATTTACATTGTTCGGACTATTATATTCATCTTTGTCGCCATATTTATTACAAAGTTTCGGCCTTTCAGTATCTGTCTATATTTCTGAGATGAGGTATTATGTACATTATTTACATTATTCGGACTATTGTCCTCATCTTTGTCGCCATATTTATTACAACGTTTCGGCCTTTCTGTATGTGTCTATATTTCTGAGATGAGATATTATGTACATTATTTACATTATTCGGACTATTGTCCTCATCTTTGTCGCCATATTTATTACAACGTTTCGGCCATTCAGTATCTGTCTATATTTCTGAGATGAGGTATTATGTACATCATTTACATTATTCGGACTATTGTCCTCATCTTTGTTGCCATATTTATTACAATGTTTCGGCCTTTCAGTATCTGTCTATATTTCTGAGATGAGGTATTATGTACATTATTTACATTATTCGGACTATTGTCCTCATCGTTGTCGACATAATTATTACAACGTTTCGGCCTTTCAGTATCTGTCTATATTTCTGAGATGAGGTATTATGTACATTATTAACATTATTCGGACTATTGTCCCCATCTTTGTTGCCATATTTATTACAACGTTTCGGCCTTTCAGTATCTGTCTATATTTCTGAGATGAGGTGTTATGTACACTATTTACATTATTCGAACTATTGTCCTCATCATTGTTGCCATATTTATTACAACGTTTAGGCCTTTCAGTATCTGTCTATATTTCTGAGATGAGGTATTATGTACATTATTTACATTATTCGGACTATTGTCCTCATCTTTGTCGCCATATTTATTACAACGTTTCGGCCTTTCAGTATCTGTCTATATTTCTGAGATGAGGTATTATGTACATTATTTACATTATTCGGACTATTGTCCTCATCTTTGTCGCCATATTTATTACAACGTTTCGGGCCTTCAGTATCTGTCTATATTTCTGAGATGAGGTATTATGTACACTATTTACATTGTTCGGAGTATTATCCGCATCTTTGTCGCCATATTTATTACAACGTTTCGGCTTTTCAGTATCTGTCTATATTTCTGAGATGAGGTATTATGTACATTATTTACATTATTCGGACTATTGTCCTCATCTTTGTCGCCATATTTATTACAAAGTTTCGGCCTTTCAGTATCTGTCTATATTTCTGAGATGAGGTATTATGTACACTATTTACATTATTCGGACTATTGTCCTCATCTTTGAGGCCATATTTATTACAACGTTTCGGCCTTTCAGTATCTGTCTATATTTCTGAGATGAGGTATTATGTACATTATTTACATTATTCGGACTATTGTCCTCATCTTTGTCGCCATATTTATTACAACGTTTCGGCCTTTCAGTATCTGTCTATATTTCTGAGATGAGGTATTATGTACATTATTTACATTATTCGGACTATTGTCCTCATCTTTGTTGCCATATTTATTACAATGTTTCGGCCTTTCAGTATCTGTCTATATTTCTGAGATGAGGTAATATGTACATTATTTATATTATTCGGACTATTGTCCTCATCTTTGTCGCCATTATTATTACAACGTTTCGGCCTTTCAGTATCTGTCTATATTTCTGAGATGAGGTATTATGTACCCTATTTACGTTATTCGGACTATTGTCCTCATCTTTGTTGCCATATTTATTACAACGTTTCGGCCTTTCAGTATCTGTCTATATTTCTGAGATGAGGTATTATGTACATTAATTACATTATTCGGACTATTGTCCTCATCTTTGTCGCCATATTTATTACAACGTTTCGGCCTTTCAGTATCTGTCTATATTTCTGAGATGAGGTATTATGTACTCTATTTACATTATTCGGACTATTGTCCTCATCTTTGTTGCCATATTTATTACAACGTTTCGGCCTTTCAGTATCTGTCTATATTTCTGAGATGAGGTATTATGTACATCATTTACATTATTCGGACTATTGTCCTCATCTTTGTTGCCATATTTATTACAATGTTTTGGCCTTTCAGTATCTGTCTATATTTCTGAGATGAGGTATTATGTACATTATTTACATTATTCGGACTATTGTCCTCATCTTTGTCGCCATATTTATTACAACGTTTCGGGCCTTCAGTATCTGTCTATATTTCTGAGATGAGGTATTATGTACACTATTTACATTGTTCGGAGTATTATCCGCATCTTTGTCGCCATATTTATTACAACGTTTCGGCTTTTCAGTATCTGTCTATATTTCTGAGATGAGGTATTATGTACATTATTTACATTATTCGGACTATTGTCCTCATCTTTGTCGCCATATTTATTACAACGTTTCGGCCTTTCAGTATCTGTCTATATTTCTGAGATGAGGTATTATGTACATTATTTACATTATTCGGACTATTGTCCCCATCTTTGTTGCCATATTTATTACAATGTTTCGGCCTTTCAGTATCTGTCTATATTTCTGAGATGAGGTAATATGTACATTATTTATATTATTCGGACTATTGTCCTCATCTTTGTCGCCATAATTATTACAACGTTTCGGCCTTTCAGTATCTGTCTATATTTCTGAGATGAGGTATTATGTACACTATTTACGTTATTCGGACTATTGTCCTCATCTTTGTCGCCATATTTATTACAACGTTTCGGCCTTTCAGTATCTGTCTATATTTCTGAGATGAGGTATTATGTACACTATTTACATTATTCGGACTATTGTCCTCATATTTGAGGCCATATTTATTACAACGTTTCGGCCTTTCAGTATCTGTCTATATTTCTGAGATGAGGTATTATGTACATTATTTACATTATTCGGACTATTGTCCTCATCTTTGTCGCCATATTTATTACAACGTTTCGGCCTTTCAGTATCTGTCTATATTTCTGAGATGAGGTATTATGTACATTATTTACATTATTCGGACTATTGTCAGCATCTTTGTTGCCATATTTATTACAATGTTTCGGCCTTTCAGTATCTGTCTATATTTCTGAGATGAGGTAATATGTACATTATTTATATTATTCGGACTATTGTCCTCATCTTTGTCGCCATAATTATTACAACGTTTCGGCCTTTCAGTATCTGTCTATATTTCTGAGATGAGGTATTATGTACATTATTTACATTATTCGGACTATTGTCCTCATCTTTGTCGCCATATTTATTACAACGTTTCGGCCTTTCAGTATCTGTCTATATTTCTGAGATGAGGTATAATGTACACTATTTACATTATTCGGACTATTGTCCTCATCTTTGTCGCCATAATTATTACAACGTTTCGGCCTTTCAGTATCTGTCTATATTTCTGAGATGAGGTATTATGTACACTATTTACATTGTTCGGACTATTATACTCATCTTTGTCGCCATATTTATTACAACGTTTCGGCCTTTCAGTATCTGTCTATATTTCTGAGATGAGGTATTATGTACATTATTTACATTATTCGGACTATTGTCCTCATCTTTGTCGCCATATTTATTACAACGTTTCGGCCTTTCTGTATGTGTCTATATTTCTGAGATGAGATATTATGTACATTATTTACATTATTCGGACTATTGTCCTCATCTTTGTCGCCATATTTATTACAACGTTTCGGCCATTCAGTATCTGTCTATATTTCTGAGATGAGGTATTATGTACATCATTTACATTATTCGGACTATTGTCCTCATCTTTGTTGCCATATTTATTACAACATTTCGGCCTTTCAGTATCTGTCTATATTTCTGAGATGAGGTATTATGTACTTTATTTACATTATTCGGACTATTGTCCTCATCGTTGTCGACATAATTATTACAACGTTTCGGCCTTTCAGTATCTGTCTATATTTCTGAGATGAGGTATTATGTACATTATTAACATTATTCGGACTATTGTCCCCATCTTTGTTGCCATATTTATTACAACGTTTCGGCCTTTCAGTATCTGTCTATATTTCTGAGATGAGGTATTATGTACACTATTTACATTATTCGAACTATTGTCCTCATCTTTGTTGCCATATTTATTACAACGTTTCGGCCTTTCTGTATGTGTCTATATTTCTGAGATGAGATATTATGTACATTATTTACATTATTCGGACTATTGTCCTCATCTTTGTCGCCATATTTATTACAACGTTTCGGCCATTCAGTATCTGTCTATATTTCTGAGATGAGGTATTATGTACATCATTTACATTATTCGGACTATTGTCCTCATCTTTGTTGCCATATTTATTACAACATTTCGGCCTTTCAGTATCTGTCTATATTTCTGAGATGAGGTATTATGTACTTTATTTACATTATTCGGACTATTGTCCTCATCGTTGTCGACATAATTATTACAACGTTTCGGCCTTTCAGTATCTGTCTATATTTCTGAGATGAGGTATTATGTACATTATTAACATTATTCGGACTATTGTCCCCATCTTTGTTGCCATATTTATTACAACGTTTCGGCCTTTCAGTATCTGTCTATATTTCTGAGATGAGGTATTATGTACACTATTTACATTATTCGAACTATTGTCCTCATCTTTGTTGCCATATTTATTACAACGTTTAGGCCTTTCAGTATCTGTCTATATTTCTGAGATGAGGTATTATGTACATTATTTACATTATTCGGACTATTGTCCTCATCTTTGTCGCCATATTTATTACAACGTTTCGGGCTTTCAGTATCTGTCTATATTTCTGAGATGAGGTATTATGTACATTATTTACATTATTCGGACTATTGTCCTCATCTTTGTTGCCATATTTATTACAACGTTTCGGCCTTTCAGTATCTGTCTATATTTCTGAGATGAGGTATTATGTACACTATTTACATTATTCGGACTATTGTCCTCATCTTTGTTGCCATATTTATTACAACGTTTCGGCCTTCCAGTATCTGTCTATATTTCTGAGATGAGGTATTATGTACATTATTTACATTATTCGGACTATTGTCCTCATCTTTGTTGCCATATTTATTACAACGGTTCGGGCCTTCAGTATCTGTCTATATTTCTGAGATGAGGTATTATGTACACTATTTACATTGTTCGGACTATTATATTCATCTTTGTCGCCATATTTATTACAAAGTTTCGGCCTTTCAGTATCTGTCTATATTTCTGAGATGAGGTATTATGTACATTATTTACATTATTCGGACTATTGTCCTCATCTTTGTCGCCATATTTATTACAACGTTTCGGCCTTTCTGTATGTGTCTATATTTCTGAGATGAGATATTATGTACATTATTTACATTATTCGGACTATTGTCCTCATCTTTGTCGCCATATTTATTACAACGTTTCGGCCATTCAGTATCTGTCTATATTTCTGAGATGAGGTATTATGTACATTATTTACATTATTCGGACTATTGTCCTCATCTTTGTTGCCATATTTATTACAATGTTTCGGCCTTTCAGTATCTGTCTATATTTCTGAGATGAGGTATTATGTACATTATTTACATTATTCGGACTATTGTCCTCATCGTTGTCGACATAATTATTACAACGTTTCGGCCTTTCAGTATCTGTCTATATTTCTGAGATGAGGTATTATGTACATTATTAACATTATTCGGACTATTGTCCCCATCTTTGTTGCCATATTTATTACAACGTTTCGGCCTTTCAGTATCTGTCTATATTTCTGAGATGAGGTGTTATGTACACTATTTACATTATTCGAACTATTGTCCTCATCATTGTTGCCATATTTATTACAACGTTTCGGCCTTTCAGTATCTGTCTATATTTCTGAGATGAGGTATTATGTACATTATTTACATTATTCGGACTATTGTCCTCATCTTTGTCGCCATATTTATTACAACGTTTCGGCCTTTAAGTATCTGTCTATATTTCTGAGATGAGGTATTATGTACATTATTTACATTATTCGGACTATTGTCCTCATCTTTGTCGCCATATTTATTACAACGTTTCGGGCCTTCAGTATCTGTCTATATTTCTGAGATGAGGTATTATGTACACTATTTACATTGTTCGGAGTATTATCCGCATCTTTGTCGCCATATTTATTACAACGTTTCGGCTTTTCAGTATCTGTCTATATTTCTGAGATGAGGTATTATGTACATTATTTACATTATTCGGACTATTGTCCTCATCTTTGTCGCCATATTTATTACAAAGTTTCGGCCTTTCAGTATCTGTCTATATTTCTGAGATGAGGTATTATGTACACTATTTACATTATTCGGACTATTGTCCTCATCTTTGAGGCCATATTTATTACAACGTTTCGGCCTTTCAGTATCTGTCTATATTTCTGAGATGAGGTATTATGTACATTATTTACATTATTCGGACTATTGTCCTCATCTTTGTCGCCATATTTATTACAACGTTTCGGCCTTTCAGTATCTGTCTATATTTCTGAGATGAGGTATTATGTACATTATTTACATTATTCGGACTATTGTCCTCATCTTTGTTGCCATATTTATTACAATGTTTCGGCCTTTCAGTATCTGTCTATATTTCTGAGATGAGGTAATATGTACATTATTTATATTATTCGGACTATTGTCCTCATCTTTGTCGCCATTATTATTACAACGTTTCGGCCTTTCAGTATCTGTCTATATTTCTGAGATGAGGTATTATGTACCCTATTTACGTTATTCGGACTATTGTCCTCATCTTTGTTGCCATATTTATTACAACGTTTCGGCCTTTCAGTATCTGTCTATATTTCTGAGATGAGGTATTATGTACATTAATTACATTATTCGGACTATTGTCCTCATCTTTGTCGCCATATTTATTACAACGTTTCGGCCTTTCAGTATCTGTCTATATTTCTGAGATGAGGTATTATGTACTCTATTTACATTATTCGGACTATTGTCCTCATCTTTGTTGCCATATTTATTACAACGTTTCGGCCTTTCAGTATCTGTCTATATTTCTGAAATGAGGTATTATGTACATCATTTACATTATTCGGACTATTGTCCTCATCTTTGTTGCCATATTTATTACAATGTTTTGGCCTTTCAGTATCTGTCTATATTTCTGAGATGAGGTATTATGTACATTATTTACATTATTCGGACTATTGTCCTCATCTTTGTCGCCATGTTTATTACAACGTTTCGGGCCTTCAGTATCTGTCTATATTTCTGAGATGAGGTATTATGTACACTATTTACATTGTTCGGAGTATTATCCGCATCTTTGTCGCCATATTTATTACAACGTTTCGGCTTTTCAGTATCTGTCTATATTTCTGAGATGAGGTATTATGTACATTATTTACATTATTCGGACTATTGTCCTCATCTTTGTCGCCATATTTATTACAACGTTTCGGCCTTTCAGTATCTGTCTATATTTCTGAGATGAGGTATTATGTACACTATTTACATTATTCGGACTATTGTCCTCATATTTGAGGCCATATTTATTACAACGTTTCGGCCTTTCAGTATCTGTCTATATTTCTGAGATGAGGTATTATGTACATTATTTACATTATTCGGACTATTGTCCTCATCTTTGTCGCCATATTTATTACAACGTTTCGGCCTTTCAGTATCTGTCTATATTTCTGAGATGAGGTATTATGTACATTATTTACATTATTCGGACTATTGTCAGCATCTTTGTTGCCATATTTATTACAATGTTTCGGCCTTTCAGTATCTGTCTATATTTCTGAGATGAGGTAATATGTACATTATTTATATTATTCGGACTATTGTCCTCATCTTTGTCGCCATAATTATTACAACGTTTCGGCCTTTCAGTATCTGTCTATATTTCTGAGATGAGGTATTATGTACATTATTTACATTATTCGGACTATTGTCCTCATCTTTGTCGCCATATTTATTACAACGTTTCGGCCTTTCAGTATCTGTCTATATTTCTGAGATGAGGTATTATGTACACTATTTACATTATTCGGACTATTGTCCTCATCTTTGTCGCCATAATTATTACAACGTTTCGGCCTTTCAGTATCTGTCTATATTTCTGAGATGAGGTATTATGTACACTATTTACATTGTTCGGACTATTATACTCATCTTTGTCGCCATATTTATTACAACGTTTCGGCCTTTCAGTATCTGTCTATATTTCTGAGATGAGGTATTATGTACATTATTTACATTATTCGGACTATTGTCCTCATCTTTGTCGCCATATTTATTACAACGTTTCGGCCTTTCTGTATGTGTCTATATTTCTGAGATGAGATATTATGTACATTATTTACATTATTCGGACTATTGTCCTCATCTTTGTCGCCATATTTATTACAACGTTTCGGCCATTCAGTATCTGTCTATATTTCTGAGATGAGGTATTATGTACATCATTTACATTATTCGGACTATTGTCCTCATCTTTGTTGCCATATTTATTACAACATTTCGGCCTTTCAGTATCTGTCTATATTTCTGAGATGAGGTATTATGTACTTTATTTACATTATTCGGACTATTGTCCTCATCGTTGTCGACATAATTATTACAACGTTTCGGCCTTTCAGTATCTGTCTATATTTCTGAGATGAGGTATTATGTACATTATTAACATTATTCGGACTATTGTCCCCATCTTTGTTGCCATATTTATTACAACGTTTCGGCCTTTCAGTATCTGTCTATATTTCTGAGATGAGGTATTATGTACACTATTTACATTATTCGAACTATTGTCCTCATCTTTGTTGCCATATTTATTACAACGTTTCGGTCTTTCTGTATGTGTCTATATTTCTGAGATGAGATATTATGTACATTATTTACATTATTCGGACTATTGTCCTCATCTTTGTCGCCATATTTATTACAACGTTTCGGCCATTCAGTATCTGTCTATATTTCTGAGATGAGGTATTATGTACATCATTTACATTATTCGGACTATTGTCCTCATCTTTGTTGCCATATTTATTACAACATTTCGGCCTTTCAGTATCTGTCTATATTTCTGAGATGAGGTATTATGTACTTTATTTACATTATTCGGACTATTGTCCTCATCGTTGTCGACATAATTATTACAACGTTTCGGCCTTTCAGTATCTGTCTATATTTCTGAGATGAGGTATTATGTACATTATTAACATTATTCGGACTATTGTCCCCATCTTTGTTGCCATATTTATTACAACGTTTCGGCCTTTCAGTATCTGTCTATATTTCTGAGATGAGGTATTATGTACACTATTTACATTATTCGAACTATTGTCCTCATCTTTGTTGCCATATTTATTACAACGTTTAGGCCTTTCAGTATCTGTCTATATTTCTGAGATGAGGTATTATGTACATTATTTACATTATTCGGACTATTGTCCTCATCTTTGTCGCCATATTTATTACAACGTTTCGGGCTTTCAGTATCTGTCTATATTTCTGAGATGAGGTATTATGTACATTATTTACATTATTCGGACTATTGTCCTCATCTTTGTCGCCATATTTATTACAACGTTTCGGGCCTTCAGTATCTGTCTATATTTCTGAGATGAGGTATTATGTAAACTATTTACATTGTTCGGAGTATTATCCGCATCTTTGTCGCCATATTTATTACAACGTTTCGGCTTTTCAGTATCTGTCTATATTTCTGAGATGAGGTATTATGTACACTATTTACATTATTCGGACTATTGTCCTCATCTTTGAGGCCATATTTATTACAACGTTTCGTCCTTTCAGTATCTGTCTATATTTCTGAGATGAGGTATTATGTACATTATTTACATTATTCGGACTATTGCCCTTATCTTTGTCGCCATATTTATTACAACGTTTCGGCCTTTCAGTATCTGTCTATATTTCTGAGATGAGGTATTATGTACATTATTTACATTATTCGGACTATTGTCCTCATCTTTGTTGCCATATTTATTACAATGTTTCGGCCTTTCAGTATCTGTCTATATTTCTGAGATGAGGTAATATGTACATTATTTATATTATTCGGACTATTGTCCTCATCTTTGTCGCCATAATTATTACAACGTTTCGGCCTTTCAGTATCTGTCTATATTTCTGAAATGATGTATTATGTACACTATTTACGTTATTCGGACTATTGTCCTCATCTTTGTCGCCATATTTATTACAACGTTTCGGCCTTTCAGTATCTGTCTATATTTCTGAGATGAGGTATTATGTACACTATTTACATTATTCGGACTATTGTCCTCATCTTTGAGGCCATATTTATTACAACGTTTCGGCCTTTCAGTATCTGTCTATATTTCTGAGATGAGGTATTATGTACAATATTTACATTATTCGGACTATTGTCCTCATCTTTGTCGCCATATTTATTACAACGTTTCGGCCTTTCAGTATCTGTCTATATTTCTGAGATGAGGTATTATGTACATTATTTACATTATTCGGACTATTGTCCTCATCTTTGTTGCCATATTTATTACAATGTTTCGGCCTTTCAGTATCTGTCTATATTTCTGAGATGAGGTAATATGTACATTATTTATATTATTCGGACTATTGTCCTCATCTTTGTCGCCATAATTATTACAACGTTTCGGCCTTTCAGTATCTGTCTATATTTCTGAGATGAGGTATTATGTACACTATTTACGTTATTCGGACTATTGTCCTCATCTTTGTTGCCATATTTATTACAACGTTTCGGCCTTTCAGTATCTGTCTATATTTCTGAGATGAGGTATTATGTACATTAATTACATTATTCGGACTATTGTCCTCATCTTTGTCGCCATATTTATTACAACGTTTCGGCCTTTCAGTATCTGTCTATATTTCTGAGATGAGGTATTATGTACTCTATTTACATTATTCGGACTATTGTCCTCATCTTTGTTGCCATATTTATTACAACGTTTCGGCCTTTCAGTATCTGTCTATATTTCTGAGATGAGGTATTATGTACATTATTTACATTATTCGGACTATTGTCCTCATGTTTGTTGCCATATTTATTACAACGTTTAGGCCTTTCAGTATCTGTCTATATTTCTGAGATGAGGTATTATGTACATTATTTACATTATTCGGACTATTGTCCTCATCTTTGTCGCCCTATTTATTACGACGTTTCGCCCTTTCAGTATCTGTCTATATTTCTGAGATGAGGTATTATGTACATTATTTACATTATTCGGACTATTGTCCTCGTCTTTGTCGCCATATTTATTACAACGTTTCGGCCTTTCAGTATCTGTCTATATTTCTGAGATGAGGTATTATGTACATTATTTACATTATTCGGACTATTGTCCTCATCTTTGTTGCCATATTTATTACAACGTTTCGGCCTTTCAGTATCTGTCTATATTTCTGAGATGAGGTATTATGTACACTATTTACATTATTCGGACTATTGTCCTCATCTTTGTTGCCATATTTATTACAACGTTTCGGCCTTCCAGTATCTGTCTATATTTCTGAGATGAGGTATTATGTACATTATTTACATTATTCGGACTATTGTCCTCATCTTTGTTGCCATATTTATTACAACGTTTCGGCCTTTCAGTATCTGTCTATATTTCTGAGATGAGGTATTATGTACACTATTTACGTTATTCGGACTATTGTCCTCATCTTTGTTGCCATATTTATTACAACGTTTCGGCCTTTCAGTGTCTGTCTATATTTCTGAGATGAGGTATTATGTACATTATTTACATTATTCGGACTATTGTCCTCATCTTTGTTGCCATATTTATTACAACGTTTCGGCCTTTCAGTATCTGTCTATATTTCTGAGATGAGGTATTATGTACACTATTTACATTATTCGGACTATTGTCCTCATCTTTGTTGCCATATTTATTACAACGTTTCGGCCTTTCAGTATCTGTCTATATTTCTGAGATGAGGTATTATGTACACTATTTACGTTATTCGGACTATTGTCCTCATCTTTTTTGCCATATTTATTACAACGTTATTCGGACTATTGTCCTCATCTTTGAGGCCATATTTATTACAACGTTTCGGCCTTTCAGTATCTGTCTATATTTCTGAGATGAGGTATTATGTACATTATTTACATTATTCGGACTATTGTCCTCATCTTTGTCGCCATATTTATTACAACGTTTCGGCCTTTCAGTATCTGTCTATATTTCTGAGATGAGGTATTATGTACATTATTTACATTATTCGGACTATTGTCCTCATCTTTGTTGCCATATTTATTACAATGTTTCGGCCTTTCAGTATCTGTCTATATTTCTGAAATGAGGTAATATGTACATTATTTATATTATTCGGACTATTGTCCTCATCTTTGTCGCCATAATTATTACAACGTTTCGGCCTTTCAGTATCTGTCTATATTTCTGAGATGAGGTATTATGTACACTATTTACGTTATTCGGACTATTGTCCTCATCTTTGTTGCCATATTTATTACAACGTTTCGGCCTTTCAGTATCTGTCTATATTTCTGAGATGAGGTATTATGTACTTTATTTACATTATTCGGACTATTGTCCTCATCTTTGTCGCCATATTTATTACGACGTTTCGCCCTTTCAGTATCTGTCTATATTTCTGAGATGAGGTATTATGTACATTATTTACATTATTCGGACTATTGTCCTCATCTTTGTCGCCATATTTATTACAACGTTTCGGCCTTTCAGTATCTGTCTATATTTCTGAGATGAGGTATTATGTACATTATTTACATTATTCGGACTATTGTCCTCATCTTTGTTGCCATATTTATTACAACGTTTCGGCCTTTCAGTATCTGTCTATATTTCTGAGATGAGGTATTATGTACACTATTTACATTATTCGGACTATTGTCCTCATCTTTGTTGCCATATTTATTACAACGTTTCGGCCTTCCAGTATCTGTCTATATTTCTGAGATGAGGTATTATGTACATTATTTACATTATTCGGACTATTGTCCTCATCTTTGTTGCCATATTTATTACAACGTTTCGGCCTTTCAGTATCTGTCTATATTTCTGAGATGAGGTATTATGTACACTATTTACGTTATTCGGACTATTGTCCTCATCTTTGTTGCCATATTTATTACAACGTTATTCGGACTATTGTCCTCATCTTTGTTGCCATATTTATTACAACGTTTCGGCCTTTCAGTATCTGTCTATATTTCTGAGATGAGGTATTATGTACATTATTTACATTATTCGGACTATTGTCCTCATCTTTGTCGCCATATTTACTACAATGTTTCGGCCTTTCAGTATCTGTCTATATTTCTGAGATGAGGTATTATGTACATTATTTACATTATTCGGACTATTGTCCTCATCTTTGTAACCATATTTACTACAATGTTTCGGGCTTTCAGTATCTGTCTATATTTCTGAGATGAGGTATTATGTACATTATTTACATTATTCGGACTGTTGTCCTCATCTTTGTCGCCATATTTATTCACAACGTTTCGGCCTTTCAGTATCTGTCTATATTTCTGAGATGAGGTATTATGTACATTATTTACATTATTCGGACTATTGTCCTCATCTTTGTTGCCATATTTATTACAACGTTTCGGCCTTTCAGTATCTGTCTATATTTCTGAGATGAAGTATTATGTACATTATTTACATTATTCGGACTATTGTCCTCATCTTTGTCGCCATATTTATTACAACGTTTCGGCCTTTCAGTATCTGTCTATATTTCTGAGATGAGGTTTTATGTACATTATTTACATTATTCAAACTATTTTCCTCATCTTTGTCGCCATAATTATTACAACATTTCGGCCTTTCAGTATCTGTCTATATTTCTGAGATGAGGTATTATGCACACTATTTACATTATTCGGACTATTGTCCTCATCTTTGAGGCCATATTTATTACAACGTTTCGGCCTTTCAGTATCTGTCTATATTTCTGAGATGAGGTATTATGTACATTATTTCCATTATTCGGACTATTGTCCTCATCTTTGTTGCCATATTTATTACAACGTTTCGGCCTTTCAGTATCTGTCTATATTTCTGAGATGAGGTATTATGTACACTATTTACATTATTCGGACTATTGTCCTCATCTTTGTTGCCATATTTATTACAACGTTTCGGCCTTCCAGTATCTGTCTATATTTCTGAGATGAGGTATTATGTACACTATTTACGTTATTCGGACTATTGTCCTCATCTTTGTCGCCATATTTATTACAACGTTTCGGCCTTTCAGTATCTGTCTATATTTCTGAGATGAGGTATTATGTACATTATTTACATTATTCGGACTATTGTCCTCATCTTTGTTGCCATATTTATTACAACGGTTCGGGCCTTCAGTATCTCTCTATATTTCTGAGATGAGGTATTATGTACACTATTTACATTGTTCGGACTATTATACTCATCTTTGTCGCCATATTTATTACAATGTTTCGGCCTTTCTGTATCTGTCTATATTTCTGAGATGAGGTATTATGTACATTATTTACATTATTCGGACTATTGTCCTCATCTTTTTTGCCATATTTATTACAACGTTTCGGCCGTTGTACGCTTTGGCCTTTTTCAGGTGGTTGGAATGTCGAACTGAACCCTTTATTTCGACATTCCAATCATTTGAAGAAGCCCGGAGCGTACAAAGGCCAAAACGTTGTAATAAATATGGCGACAAAGATGAGGACAATATTCCGAATAATGTATATAATACCTCATCTCAGAAATATAGACAGATATAATAAATAGTGTTTATTATTTTTGGTGTCAGTTCTCAAGGACAAAAAAAAATGTATAAATTCACTTTCATATGTTTGGATTTTATTACAATTCTATTACACACTTTTTAAAACAATATAAATTGCCGAGGAGTGAAGTTAGTTAAAATAATAGCAGTGTCAAGGGAAAAACAATCCTTTTGATACTCCGTTTTTTGCGAGCATTAAGGTCCAAGTTTGCCCATATCTTTTTAGATTAATAAAAAATACAAATTTTTAATTCATCCTCATCGATATAAATATATGAGATTATTACAGTTTTAAAATATTTTTCATATAACCCTTTTATCTCAGCTTTTTTTTTTTATTCTTTTTTCTGGATTCCAGTTTTCCCGCCTTTCCGATCCGCAAGTGTGGGTAGATGCCGCTAGCCAGATCTTCTATTCGCTGGGACTAGGTTTTGGCAGTTTGATTGCCCTCTCCTCTTATAATCCACCCAGAAACAACTGTCATCGGGACGCCATTTTGATTGCTCTGACCAATTGTTGCACTTCGCTTTTTGCTGGCATTGTTGTCTTCAGCATTCTTGGTAAGTTCTCATTCCGTTCTCTTCTCTCTTTTTATTCCTCTCTTTTTTATTCTCTTTTACTGTTCCTCTCTCACTCGCCCACTCCCTCTCTTATCGTCTTCCATTTCTCTTACTCGATCGCTTACACACTCTTGCTCCCTCTTTTCTTTCTGTTTTCTCATTCTCTCAAACACTATTTCCGTCATTCTCTACTTCATTGTCTATTTCCCGCTCAATTGAACATTCCCTCGTTTCACTATTTCTCTCCCTTTCTCTCTCTCTCTCTGTCTCGCTTCTTTCTCTTTTTCTTTCACTTTTTTCTGTTCCTGTTTCTCTCTCAATCGATCACTCTCGATTTCTCTTTTTGTCTCCTTTTTTCTCATCTCTCTCACTCGATTGCTTTCTCGCTCTTTATCTCTTTCTTCTCTGTTTTCCGTTTCTCTCTCACTTCACCCCCCCTCTCTCTCTCTCTCGCTTCTTTCTCTTTTTCTTTCCCTTTTTTCTGTTCATGTTTCTCTCTCAATCGATCATGCTCGATTGCTCTTTTTGTCTCCTTTTTTCTCATCTCTCTCACTCGATTGCTTTCTCGCTCTTTATCTCTTTCTTCTCTGTTTTCCGTTTCTCTCTCACTCCCCCCCTCTCTCTCTCTCGCTTCTTTCTCTTTTTCTTTTATTTTTTTCTGTTCATGTTTCTCTCTCAATCGATCACTCTCGATTGCTCTTTTTGTCTCCTTTTTTTCTCATCTCTTTCATTCGATTGCTTTCTCGCTCTTTACCTCTTTCTTCTCTGTTTTCCGTTTCTCTCTCGCTCCCCCTCTCTCCCCCCTCTCTCGCTTTTTCTCCCTTTTTCTCTGTGTATTTTCTCTTTGTCTTTTCACAAACTCTTCCTTGCTTCTTTCTTTCTCTCACTATCTTTCTCTACTCGCATCCCCCCTTGTTTTCTCTATATTTCTTGTTTTTCTTTTATAATCTCTCTCTGTCCCCGTTTTTTTTTTTTTCTGCTCTGTTACGGTTCTTCCATCTTTTAGGGATCTAACTTTTGGTTTCACATATTTTAAACCAAGCCTCCAATTTATAGAAATAAAATGTTGAATATCAACGGGTGTAAAATCTGCAGGAAAAAAAGACCCTTACACAACAAGCATTTTTATTTAGTTTGAAATAACGATCCGTGGGGAGAGAGGTTACAATATCCACAGAACAAAGCAGCTGCTTTAAATGTCGAGGAAACTAAAGAAAGTCCATCAGAAATAAGTCGATAAAACCTAACTGAAATTAAGGCAAAAATATAAAGACAACAGTTAATAATTGGACAAATCGTACATCTAATAACCTTACACACTTTAACATCCATCTTCTATTAAAGTTAAAATTCTGTCTTATACAATTTTACACTCTTCATCTAATAATATTAAAATTCAAGATTTCAATGATTCACACCCATCAACTAATAATATTAAAATTCAAACTTACACACTTTAATGCACATCATCTATTAATATTAAACTTCAGTCTTACATACTTTTTCACTCTTCATCGAATAATATTAAATGAAATATTGCACTCTTTTACACTCTTCATCGAATAATATTAAAATTAAATATTACACCCTTTTACAGTCTTCATCTAATAATATTAAAATTCAATATTTCAATGTTTCACATCCATTAACTAATAATATAAAAAATTCAACCTTACACACTTTAATGCCCATCATCTAATAATATTAAATTTCTGTCTTACAGACTTTTTCAATGTTCATCTAATAATATTAAATGAAATATTACACTCTTTTACACACTTCATCGAATAATATTAATATGAAATTTTACACCCTCTTACACTCTTCATTTAATAATATTAAAATTATGTCTTACAAACTTTTTCACTCTTTATCGAATAATATTAAAATTAAATATTAAACCCTTTTACACTCTTCATCTAATAATATTAAAATTCAATATTTCAATGATTCACACCCATCAACTAATAATATTAAAATTCAACTTTACACACTTCAACGCCCTCCTTCTATTAATATTAAAATTCTGTCTTACAAACGTTTTCAATCTTCATCTGATAATATTAAAATGAAATATTTTACAATTTTCATCTAATAATATTAAAATTCAATATTTCAATGTTTCACACCCATCAACTAATAATATTAAAATTCAACCTTACACAATTTAATGCCCATCTTCTATTAATATTGAAATTATGTCTTACACACTTTTTCACTCTTCATCGAATAATATTAAATGAAATATTACACTCTTGTGACGTCCCCCAGCGGTGTCGCTGCGCCAAGTGTGACGTCTGCCTAGCCGCGTCCGTCGCGCTATCCTGTCCTGTGATGACCAACTGGCTTGGTATTGGTCGCTGCACCAAATGTGACGTTCTAACCTTTTGGTGATTCGGATGGGAATCTGGTTAGATTCAGTATCAGCCTTGTCGTTCCCAGCTCGCTCCCAACGTCTTGTTACCGAAGTAACTGTTTTGATTTCCAGTCCAACCTACCCATGTTGTGAATTGATCTTAGGCAGACGAAATCAATCAGTCGCCAAGCCGTAATGCAAGCTGAGTTTGAATAAGGGTGATATTGCACAAGTAGATGTAAAAGAAAATAAAATAATAAGTCGGAAAGTTCAAATGTGTTAAAAAAGGATAACAATATTTTATATATGGTTGCTGGATACAGGACTGCGTCTACTTCCCAAACCGCTATATGGATTCGTGACACTTTGTTCTTGATAGGCAAGTCTTAACATCTTAAGTTGTTTGTTCTTTTAAGAAACTGGTTCTTAGTGTGTCTTCAGGCGATATTCGTAAAACTTCTATTGGTATTCGTAAAACTTCTATTGGTGGTGTGAGAACAATTTAGTTCTTCAAAAATAAATTGTTCTTGATTAGAAGTGGAGTTCGGAATTGCGTGAATCTTAGTCAGCTTCTGTGAGGCGGGTGCAACTTCAACTGCGAACTTCTAACTTAACTCAACTGCCTCCCAACTGCTCGCTGCGACTTTGCTTATATGGACGCCAACCAAAACCGGGGTGGGCTTGTCGAGGTTTGAAGTTGCTTGATAATTCTCAAGCCACAATCCACTTATTTGGTCTTGGTCAGGAAAATTTTATTATTTTCCATTTTTGGAAGTCTTCTCGTCCTTCCACCTTCTTCTGTTCTCGTATTTTCCTTCTTCTCTTCGAGGAGACCTCACACACTAGACTCCTTATCTTTAACCGTATTACCTGGAATTCGTCAATTAGCTTTTCGCCAGCATCAAGTGGGTGGCCATTTAGAGGTATTTGCATTCTTGGTGCCAATTTCTGACCCGATAAAATAATTTCGCCACCACAGTCAGTTTTCGACACAAAACAGATGCCTTTTTCCAAACGATATCTGCCCATAGACAAAGGCCTAACCTTTCCTTCATGGTGGTCAGCGGACACGTTTGTTTTTGTAATTTTGTGACACAGTTAATTTTTATCTACGTAGAATTCTCTCTCTGAGGTTATTTGGCCAACCTGGAATTCGTCAATTAGCTTTTCGCCATCACCAAGCGGGTGGCCCATTAGACGTTTTCGCATTCTGGCGCTATCTATTCCCGATAAAATAAGTTAGCCACCATGGCCAGGTTTCGACACAAAACAGATGTCTTTTCTCTCAATGATTTCTACATATAGACAAAGGCTTAACCTTTCCTTCATGGTGGTCAGCGGACACTTTTGATTTTGTAATTTTGCGACACAGTTAATTTTTATCTATTTAAAATTCTGTCTCTGAGGTTATTTGGCCAAACTGGAATTTCCACCCGCACCGTAAACTAAATCAGATTCAATCTAGTATCTTACATTCTCGACAATGGAAATGAAAAATCTTACCACTTTTCCTTGTCAGAAAAATGACACCGCTTAGTGTCCTTTTCGTGATAGCTTCTTATCACCTAAATTTAATTCCCGCCTTTCCTTTTTTTTTTTCTCTGAAAGTTCTCCACTGCCTTAACCTTTCAGAGGGAAAATTAGCAGGAGATAACTGATAACTGACATCCATCAAACATGGCACGTGGAACTAGAACAGTCTACCCCAGGGATCGAAATAAAGGGTTCAGTTCGAAATTCCAACCACCTGAAGAAGGCCGGAGCGTACAACGGCCGAAACGTTGTGACAAACATGGCGACAAAGATGAGGACAATAGTCCGCATAATGTAAATACTGTAAAATTCTATTCTTCTTTTCCTTTTTTACGGTTTTACATGCAAATGTAATGTTCTTTTTCATCTTCTTCTGTTCTACATGCAAATGTAATGTTCTTTTTCATCTTCTTCTGTTCTACATGCAAATGTAATGTTCTTTTTCATCTTCTTCTTTTCTACATGCAAATGTAATGTTCCTTTCATCTTCTTCCCGTAACATAAATCAGATTAAATTGTGTTTTACCTTCTCGACAATGGAAATAAAAATCTTACCACTTTTCCCCGCCAGAAAAACAACACCGCTCAGTGTCCTTTTCGTGATGGCTTCTTATCACCTAAATTTAATTCTCGCCTTTCTTTTTTCTTCTTTCTTTCTAGCGTCGTAAATAGTGTCACAATCCTCCCCTAACCTATTTGTGATTTACTTGTAAATGACACCTAAACCCAAATACACTATTTAGCATGCATCATGCATCATGCATCTGTCCCATGCAATTCTATTCTTCTTTTCTTTTCTTTTCTTTTCTTTTCTTTTCTTTTCTTTTTTCTTTTTTTTATGGTCTTACATGCAAGGTGATGTACTTTTCATCTTCTTCTGTTCTACATGCAAATGTAATGTTCTTTTCATCTTCTGTTCTACATGCAAATGTAATGTTCTTTTCATCTTCTTCTGTTTTACATGCAAATTGTAATTTTCTTTTCATCTTCTTCTGTTCTACATGCAAATGTAATGTTCTTTTCATCTTCTTCTGTTTTACATGCAAATTGTAATGTTCTTTTCATCTTCTTCTGTTCTACATGCAAATGTAATGTTCTTTTCATCTTCTTCTGTTTTACATGCAAATGTAATGTTCTTTTCATCTTCTTCTGTTTCTCATGCAATTTAAAGTGTGCGTGTGCCTGTGGGTGCATGTGTGTGGTTACTATGATTGTACTTCTTGGTCAATGTTTTTCTCTCTGCTGTAGGAAGTTTTTCCGCCGCACGTGTCGGTTTCACGTCAGCCTCCTCGGCCGGTCTTTCTGCAATTTCTTCGCCGATTCTGTATGAGTAAGGAACACTGCTCGGCATCTCCCTCTCGAGTTGCTGCATGCTCATTTGATTATCGCTAGTTAATTTCTTCTTACTTCTAATCTTCCATAATGCCATACCCCCTATGGCTATAATTATGAATGTACCCATCATTGCCAACCAACTTATCGCGATCTGCTCATTATCTTCCCAAGCCATACCTTCATTTCCCAACGCACTTAACTTGTCCCTCAATTGATCCCTATCGATCTTTTCTATCGGCTTCATTAGTACTGGCATTTTACTCAAGGTAACATTGGAGAATCCCCTCACTATTGGCTCCCACAACTCTTACAATTGACTAAGCTTCTGCCAATCATTTCTATGATTGAATCTTTCTCTTCATATCTTTCTTCTTCCTGGTAATAGGGGGGTAAGGAAATAGATATCCCAAATGCCGAACATCCCATGGGTAACTTTAACAGGGATAATGGTGGCCTTACTCTTAATATCCTTGTGGACTCTCCCCCGCATACCCTAGACAAGCTGATAGGTTTCTGTGTGGCCACTGCCCACACCCCGTCTGAAACACTGATAGCTTGTGGTAATGCCGTGTTTGCTAATACTTCTACTTGACAAGTTCTCTTAATTCCCTCTTTCTTCCCTTCAAACAATTCTAGTATGCACATTTTGTGGTTACCAGCTATATAGATAGGGCTTAACGATGTACAATTCCCTAGAGCATCATTTCTACACTTTCTAGCTTCTTCAGTTGTTAACAACATGAATTTTGTTCTACCCGAATTTAAAGCTATGTATTCTGTTTCCATCTTGTACCTTGCTACCATTCCCAAACCTTGATTTCTTCTGGGGTAGGGAATAGGTTAATTTATAACCTGGTATATCTCGAATATACTCTCTCTATCTAACAACGGAACAGACATCATAACAAATTTTCCAGCAAGGTCACACATCCCAGTGCATTATAATATTTCCACAATTCTTTGGTGGGATCCACTGGCAGTCTTAAATGATGGGGTATCTCGGCCTGTATTCCAAGTAGCACTTCCCTTAGGTGACCTGGGTTTACTATGCTTGGGGAGAGGTGTCCCAATGACAACATGTCTAATTGCGCTCTCACATGTTCCAGCAAGGTCGTCAACGACTGACTAGTTTGTCGTACCTTATTCGTAATTGCCATTAGTTGGAAATATCTTTGCATGAATCCACGCATTTCGTGTAATTCTATCATTACAGTTTCTGTATCATTAATTACCTCTTGTCTCAACCCTGCCAGGTTATTTATTAACCAATTAATTCTGGCTCTATTCAACCTTGTCACATTTAATATTGTCACACTCTCTCTTGCCACTTGAGCCAGCGTCCTCTGGTTTATTTCCACTTCTCCCAGTTTCCTTCTTATGAATTTAACGTCATCTTCAGTCACTGTTCCAAACAGGACATTTAACGCTTTTCCCACAATCGGAACTACCGATCTTGTTCTCCGCGTCTGCAGTAACTCTATTCCCTTCAGGTAATTTTGCATGTCCCTCCATTGAGCCTCTATCATAGTGGCCTCCGATTCTAGGGAGTGTAATAAACTGAGATATCCTTTCTCCTTGGAATAATCTTGCCCTACCTTCAACCGGGCTGCATCCAGCTGCGTTAGCTCATTTCTTAGTTTATTTAGTAGCGACTCGTATGGTTTTAAATCTATCACGAATGATAATCTATCATTTAGACCTGGTTATTATTACTTCACTCATCTTTTTAAAAAATGGTATTTCGGCTGTGCTTCCAAGCTTCTGCCATCGTCACCATCAGTGTGGCTACCATCATCATCAGCAGCCCTTTCATTTTGGTCATTCCTGCAAGGCAACAAAATTCTCTTGTTTTTATTCTTCATAACCATTCGGTCTTGTTCAATTCTTCACTCAATTATTCCATAATTTCTTACTAAGTTTGTAACAAATCGGCTCTTCCCTCCCCTAACTAACTCCTAGCAGACAGAATGGTCCGGACAGGTGTGCGTGGCGCTCACTCCAAAGGTCGTACTGCATGACACCACTGATGGCCAGTTAGCAATGACAATAATCTTCTTCCGTCCTTCGTGAGGTGCAGCTCGCGTCTCCATCCCCTCCATCCACATTCACCACAGTCAGCCAGTAGGTTTTTGAATGAGCCAGTGTCGTTATCTGTCGACACCGAGTGCTTCTATTCTGCATCGCCTTGTTTGTTCTACTGAGACTTGGGGTTCTCCACCCTTCTCAATCTCATCTTCAGAGGTAGTTCCTGCTCGACCTCTAACCTTCCCTCGGTGTTTAATTCCCGTTTAGGAGGTGTTTTGTCCTCTTCTTCCTCTCCTGATTCTTCCTTCTGTTTCGAGTCCGCGCCCTGGACGTCTTCATTATTTCTTGACTCGATGTCTAATTCTCTCCTGTTTCTTAGTCTTTCTTTGAGCTGGGAAAGGGGTATTTGATCCTCTTCTTCCCACTCGTTGAACTCTTCGTCTTGTTTAGGGTGCCTCTTTTTAGAACCCTTGACTGCTTGATTGGATCTCTTCGTTTTTCTCTTCCTTTTCTTTGGACATGGGGATGCGATGTTGACATCACAGGGTCTTCTCTGCACCGATTCAGGCAACGACTGAACGCCGCTGATCCCCGCCGAGGGGTCCAACTCCGTCACTCGGATCGCTTCGTCTATCTGGCCAAGTCGATCTATCTCTTCATTTTCCTCGGAATCTTCTTCCGTCTCCATTTCTTCCGGCTCAACCAGAGTTACTTTCCTTGTCCTTGTCTTCTTAGGCCTCGGTTCGCTCATTTCCAGGTTAGCTATTTCAGCCTTCTTCAGATCGTTGACATTGACCCTCCTTGCTCGTCCTGCCACTTGATCCCATATTACATATGATACTAGACCCGTCTGCTCTACTATCCGGTAGTACGGTTCCCATCTTTGGTCCAGCTTTCCTTCTCTCTGGTGGATTTTATAGTAGACAGGGTCTCCAACCTTCAATTCTGCTACCTTTCTTTCAGCATTGACTCTCTCATTTCTTCTCTTCTGTGCCCTCTTTATTCTTCTGGCCTGTACAAATATTTTATGTTGTTGTTCCAGCAACAACTGATGATGATCTTCTCCCATATACTTTCTTCGGGGCTTCAACAGGTTATCCACAGGCAGGACCACGTCTCTGCCAAACAACATAAAGTAAGGAGAAAATCTGGAGGTTTCGTTTATCGTAAACCTCACGGCCGCCAGAGCCTGCGTCAAATACAAATCCCAATTTCCTGTATTCTCTCTGGCCAGCTTGGCCAGCACATCTCCCAAGGTTGTATGAAACCTTTCCACTTTAGTGTTTCCTTGGGGGTGATATGAAGATGTTTTTACGTGCTCTATATTCAAACCTGTCAGCACTTCTCTCATTATGCTGTTTATATTCTCTGTGCCATTATCAGTTACCAATTGCACAGGGGTGCCATACCTAGGGAAGATTTCACTTATTATCAAATCGGCCACAGTTTTAACCTTCTTGTCTGGTACTGCAAATGCCTCGGGCCAATTTGTTAGCCAATCGACAAAACTCACTATATAGTTGTTTCCTTGTGCAGTTTCCCCATATGGTCCTGATACATCCATACTCACTTTCTCGAAGGGGAAGTTCGGCACGTCCATCTCCTCCAATGGTGCCATTTCCTGCCTTCTACTCTGCGACTGGCACACTACACAGCTCCGAATATAGTTAGTGACCTCTCCGTACAGTTTGGGCCAATAGTACTTTCTCCCTATTAGATCATATGTTCTATCAATTCCCATGTGACCCAACCTCTCGAGGCACTGTTCCAATATCTCTGGTCTTAAACTTTTGGGCACATACAATTTGGCCTTGACTTCTTCATCCCTACCTGAGAGATAATACAGCCTTTCCTCTATTATGGCATACTTGGTGGTCTCTCCTGCCTCCACCTTTTCACTGACTGCCTGCTCCTTCTCAATTCCTTCTGTCCAGTAGGGATCGGTTATTATCTGTGCGTCCCCTTCCTCGTCCAATTCTAACATAGGGCGATCTTTTAGCTTATTAGAGTTAATTACTCCGATTCTATAGGCTTTATCATCTACTCGCTGCTCTACTTTTACAGATCTTTCTTCCAGTTGTTTCGGTATCCTTGAGAGTAAATCTGCACACGTGTTTTCCTTCCCTGCCAAATACTCTATCTTACAGTGGTAGCCACTTAACTTTAGCGCCCACTGTTGAATCTTATTATTTGTCCATTCTGCCTGCAATAGGTACTGCAGAGGCTTGTGGTCTGTTTTTATAGTAAAGACCGCACCATTCAAGTAGTAGTCCAGTTTTTGGAGAGCATACATGATAGCATATGCTTCTCTTTCTATTACTGGCCATCTCTGTTGTGTCTCTGAGAGTTTATGAGAGAGAAAGTATATCGGTACCTCCTCTGGTATGCCTGGCACTGGTCCTTCTTTATCGGGAAACGGCTGGGTAAGAACTGCTCCTACACACTGCTCACTGGCATCAGTGTATAGTACCATGGGCTTGCTGAGGTCTGGGTACGTCAGCAGTGGGACGACTGTCAACTGTTCTTTTAAGGTATCAAATGCCCGTTGACAGTCTTCTGTCCACTTGAACCTAGCGCATTTCTTCGTCAGGGCCACTAAGGTTATGGCAATTCTCGAGAATGCCGGGACGAATCGTCGGTAGTACCCTATCGCTCCTATAAAGCCTCTTACTTGTCTCACTGTCTTAGGTTCTGGCATTTCCCTTATGACTTTCACCTTATCCATGTCGGGTTTAATACCGTCTCCGTTTATAACAAAGCCCAAATATCTAGTCTCCTCCTTCAGAAACTGACACTTCGACAATTTCAATTTTAAGCCGTGCTTTCTTAGTCTTCCCAACACTTGTTTTAGATGGAAAAAATGTTGTTCTACTGTTTCTGAAAATATCAAAATATCATCTAAATATGCCATGGCAAAGCTCTCGTATCCTCCTAACACTATTGACATCAGCTGATGGAAGATTCCCGGGGCATTGGTTAAACCGAATGGCATCACCCTGAACTGAAATAGTCCCAGGTGACACGCAAATGCGGCCTTTTCCTTGTCCGCCTCATCAAGGGCTACCTGCCAATACCCGGACCTCAAGTCCAACGTAGAGAAGTACTTCGCTTTCCCTAATAATGCCAATATGTCATCGATTAGTGGCAATGACACCGCCAACGGCTTCGATATAGAATTCAGTTTCCTAAAATCTACACAAAAACGGTGCCCGCCATCTTTCTTGCCTACTATCACGATTGGAAAGCTCCAAGGGGAGATCGATCTTTCGATCATCCCAGCTTCCAACATCTCTTCTACTGCCTCTTCCACAAGGGTCTCTTATGAATAGGCGTTCGGTAGGGCTTCAATTTCACATGGGGGTGATCACCGGTGTCGATTTTCACTTTTACTGTGTGGGTCTGGCCCAATTCCTTATCTGATTGGGCCACCACATCTCGATTATTTCTCAGCAGACCTCCCACCCTGGCCCTAAATTGATCAGGTGCCAATATATCTTCGTCCCCTATTCCTTCTGTTTGTTCTACGAGTTTTCCTCGTTTCTCCTTGAATCTCACTCGATTCAGAGTTCGTAGGGGTAGTGCTTTTCCTATCTCTTCCCCTCTCTTAACCTTTATCGTCTTTTGGGCCTGGTTCACCATCATAATGGGCACTAATTCAGCTGCCTCCACTACTGCCTCACACAGAGTTACCTCATTCTCTTCTAGGCCCTTCCCTTCTACAGGGACCAATTGCAGGGATCCTTTTCCTATTTTCTTACCTGTCATTAGCCTACCCTTTCCCGACACCGCCGTTCTGGAGGGTAGCTTTACATCTTCCTCCACCACTATTATTATATCTTCTTCCGGTGGGCATCCCAATGGCGTTCTCTCGCCATTCACTACCAGCACAGTGGGGTTGAACTCTATCCGACCCCTCTGGCTCCGAAGCCAATCCTCTCCCATCGTACACAGGTTGGGGGTTACGTAAAAGTTCTGGACACTTTTTCACTTTCCCATCCTCACAGGGAGCCTCGCCATCCCCTTTATCTCCAGGGGGGCTCCATCTGCCTGTGTGATCTCTATGTCCGCTTCCTGTAACCCATTCTTCTGTTTCACTCGTCTGTATGCTTCCTCTCTCAGCAATGAAACAGACACTCCTGTGTGTATCAGGGCTTTCATTGCCCTACCTCCTATCTCTGCCCTACAGGATAGCTCCTTCTCTTGCGTCAGCGAAGAGAACACTTGGGCTTTCTTTTTCCTGGGTTCCCACCTTTGGGTCATCCCAGCCATAGGCGCTGGTAGCAACAAACTCCTTTCATTCTTCTCATATGGAGGAGTTCTGCGTTTTCTGCACCTGGGCGGTCCCGGCTGGACCTCTCCCAGTCTCTTGCGGTTGTTCCTAAGAACACAATTCCTCTTCAGGTGCCCTGGTCTCCTACAAAACTAGCACCTCCTTGTTGGACAGTTTACCGCAAAGTGGCACACCTGACCACATATCCAACATTTTACTCTTCCTCTCTTCAACTGAGCCAACCTCTCCCTTATTCCTGGTGGGACCTGCCCTCTACCTAAGTGGATCTCCTGACCACATGTCCAACGTTTTACTTCCCTGCTTTTTAACTGGGACACCCTCTCCCTTATTCCTGGGAGGACCTGCCCTCTACCTAAGTTGCTCTCCTGACCACATGCCCAACGTTTTACTTCCCTGCTTTTTAACTGGGCCACTCTCCCTCTTAATTCCGGGGTGGCCCGCTGGCTTTTCCCTGGTTTTGTCTCTTGGGCTCGGCCTTTTTTATTAATATCGGTGGGGCACCTTTTCTCAACCCGCACCACTTGGTTAGGTGTACCCTCTTCCCACACCTAGTACATTTATACTGTTCGAAGTCTGGGGGCAAACCCCACTTCGTCGGACATTCCGCTGCCCTGTGGTCCTCATGTCCACATGTCCAGCAGACCAGCCCGCATCTACCCGGCGTGGGCTTATAGAACCTATGCCTTGTTGACCAAGCCTTTCTATTGGGATCTCCTTCCCACACCTCAGGCTCCTCCACCTCTAGCTTGACCCTCCGATTCCACGCGGGGGGTCTTCCTCCTTCCCCCTTTCTTCCGACCTCTCGACTTAGCTATTGCTTCTTCCCACCTCTTTTTACTTTCCCCAAACTTCCTGGCTCTCTTTGGCTAGCGCCATTGCTGCCGATAACCTTAGCGGTCCTTCCTTCAAAACATCGTGACGAACACGCTCGTCACTGAGCGCTTCCACATACAGATCAGCTAACTGGGCCTGCATAACCGCATTATTTCTCACTACCTCTGGGAAAGCTAATGACGACAGCTTCTCCGTTCGGGTCCCCAATTCTCCAGGGGTTTCGTCCCTCAGCTGCGTCAACTTCAGGAGGGCTCTCATGGCCTCTATCACCGTTCCCTCGTCAGCGAACTCCCTAGTTAATAATTCTTCCAACCTTTCCCATGTCAAGTGGGGCTCACTGGCTAAGAGTCCTTTTACGAACTCAGACGCTTTCCCTTTCTTGGCATCATACGCCAAATATAGGGCCTCTTGGTCTGAGAGTCTATATCTTACGTTGCTCTTATCTAAAACTGCCAGCCAGTTTTTAAAATACCTTTTACTACCGTCAAACGCCGGGACCCTCGGTCCACCCAACAATCCTCTCAGGTCTGCTGGCAATCCCTGTTCAACCCCCTCTTCCTCTATGTCTACCCTATCCGGCTCGTAGTCAGACATATTTAACACAGCAAAAGAAAAACAATCTCAGCAGCAACAATCGAATTTGGGAGATCAACCGAAAATAAAGTGTCCTACCTGACAGACGATTTCCCAGCTCGTTCTTCTCAGGTTCCGGGTTGTCGTACTGGAGTGCCTGGAACCGTATGGTTACATCCAACCAAAGTCCTTTGGTTCCCACTCTAGTTTGTTTCAATTTGAGTCCTTGAGACGCCGTGTGTTGTCCTGGTCGAAATTTTCTGTAGCAGCGGCTGATCTAGGGTCTTATCCTGCTGTCACGGCACCAATTGTGACGTCCTCCCAGTGTCGCTGCGCCAAGTGTGATGTCCGCCTAGCTGCGTCCGTCGTGCTATCCTGTTCTGTGACGACCAACTGGCTTGGTATTGGTCGCGGCACCAAATGTGACGTTCTAACCTTTTGGTGATTCGGATGGGAATCTGGTTAGATTCGGTATCAGCCTTGTCGTTCCCAGCTCGCTTCCAACGTCTGGTTACCGAAGTAACAGTTTTGATTTCCAGTCCAACCTACCCACGTTGTGAATTGAACTTAGGCAGATGAAATCAGTCAGTCGCCAAGCCGTAATGCAAGCTGAGTTCGAAGCAGATGTAAAAGAAAATAAAATAATAACTCGAAAAGTTCAAATGTGTTAAAAAAGGATAACAATATTTTATATATGGTTGCTGGATACAGGACTGCGTCTACTTCCCAAACCGCTATATGGATTCGTGACACTTTGTTCTTGTTAGGCAAGTCTTAACATCTTAAGTTGTTTGTTCTTTTAAGAAACTGGTTCTTGGTGTGTCTTCAGGCGATATTCGTAAAACTTGTATTGGTGGTGTGAGTCTAAATCATTCTTCAAAAATAAATTGCTCTTGATTAGAAGATGAGTTCGGAATTGTGTGAATCTTAGTCAGCTTCTGTGAGGAGGGTGCAACTTCAACTGCGAACTTCTAACTTAACTCAACTGCCTCCCAACTGGAACTCGAACTGAACTTCGCTCGCTGCGACTTTGCTTATATGGACGCCGACCAAAACCGGGGTGGGCTTGTCGAGGTTTGAAGTTGCTTGATAATTCTCAAGCCACAATCCACTTATTTGGTCTTGGTCAGGAAAATTTTATTATTTTCCATTTTTGGAAGTCTTCTCATCCTCCCACCTTCTTCTGTTCTCGTATTGGTATCTCACCATACCCTCAGAGGGTGTCAACGTGTTTCCCCTCTCTCTCACAGTGGCATCTCACACCTATCCCCTCAATGGGTGCCAACAGGCCTCCCCTCCTGCTTCACATCATTACCTCCACCTGGCTCTCGTTAACATTCAGCCAATGGGCGCTCAGCAGCATGTGTGTGGCCAGACAAAGCCTCGATTTAAAAATCTTGCTCCAAGAAAAAAAAAAAAATTTTTTTATCTTTTTTCTTTTTTTTCACTTTTCCTTTTCCTTCTTCTCTTCGAGGAAACCTCACACCCTAGACTCCTTATCTTTAACTGTATTACCGGGAATTTGTCAATTAGCTTTTCGCCAGCATCAAGTGGGTGGCCATTTAGAGGTATTTGCATTCTTGGTGCCAATTTCTGATCCGATAAAATAATTTCGCCACCCCAGCCAGTTTTCGACACAAAACAGATGCCTTTTTCCAAACGATATCTGCCCATAGACAAAGGCCTAACCTTTCCTTCATGGTGGTCAGCGGACACGTTTGTTTTTGTAATTTTGCGACACGGTTAATTTTTATCTATTTAGAATTCTGTCTCTGAGGTTATTTGGCCAACCTGGAATTCGTCAATTAGCTTTTCGCCATCACCAAGCGGGTGGCCCATTAGACGTTTTCGCATTCTGGCGGTATCTATTCCCGATAAAATAAGTTCGCCACCATGGCCAGGTTTCGATACAAAACAGATGTCTTTTCTCTCAGTGATTTCTACATATAGACAAAGGCTTAAACTTTCCTTCATGGTGGTCAGCGGACACTTTTGATTTTGTAATTTTGCGACACAGTTAATTTTTATCTATTTAAAATTCTGTCTCTGAGGTAATTTGGCCAAACTGGAATTTCCACCCGCCTTGTAAAAGTAAATCAGATTCAATCCAGTATCTTCCATTCTCGACAATGGAAATAAAAAATCTTACCAATTTTCCTTGTCAGAAAAATGACACCGCTTAGTGTCCTTTTCGTGATAATTTCTTATCACCTAAATTTAATTCCTGCATTTCCTTTCTTTTCTTTTTTCTTTTACTTTTCTTCTTTCTCCCTTTTAGCAAGCCAAATAGTGTCAAACACGTTTACACTCTCCATCGAATAATATTAAAATGAAATATTACACACTTTCACACTCTTCATCTAATAATATTACAATTCAATATTTCAATGATTCACACCCATCAACGAATAATATTAAAATTCAACCTTACACACTTCAACGCCCTCCTTCTATTAATATTAAAATTCTGTCTTACAAACTTTTTCAATCTTCATCTGATTATATTAAAATGAAATATTTTACAATTTTTCATCTAATAATATTAAAATTAATATTTCAATGTTTCACACCCATCAACGAATAATATTAAAATTCAACCTTACACACTTCAACGCCCATCTTCTATTAATATTAAAATTCTGTCTTACAAACTTTTTCAGTCTTCATCTGATAATATTAAAATGAAATATTTTACAATTTTTCATCTAATAATATTAAAATTAATATTTCAATGTTTCACACCCATCAACGAATAATATTAAAATTCAACCTTACACACTTTACCGCCCTCCTTCTGTTAATATTAAAATTCTGTCTTACACACTTTTTCACTCTTCATCGAATAATATTAAATAAAATATTACACACTTTTTCAATCTTCATCTAATAATATTAAAATGAAATATTGCACCCTTTTACACTCGTCATCTAATAATAATAAAATTCAATATTTTAACTTTTCACACCCATCAACTAATCTTAAAATTCAATCTCACAATCATCATCTAATAACATTAAATTTCAATATTTCAGTGTTACCCACCCATCATCTCATATTAAAATGCAACCTGCCACCCTTTCACTCTCTTCATCTTATAATATTAATTATAATATTCAATCTGACACATTTTACATTTTCCATCTAATAATATTAAAATTCAATATTGCCGCAAATACTACTCGTGTAATTAAAGGAAATAACTTGAAGAAGATAGAAATACTACCCAGTAATGGCTGACAATACTTTATTTATTTGCATTATGTATATGTGGACTGTTTTCCCCACCTTTGTTGTTTTTATCACAATTTTCAGTTGTTGTACGTTTTGACCTTCATCAGGTGTTTAACAACACAGTAATCTACTTTCTAGCTTAGTTGTTGAAGGTTAATATGTCTCGCATCCAAATCCAGTGCCTTCTCTCACAATTTCCATACGATCACCGAAGTTAAGCAATACAGAGCCTAATCACTACCGAGATGAGTGACCATTTGGAAATACCAGGTACTATAAGCATGGATGTGTGGATGGCATAACAGTTAATGACTCAATTTTTTTAATTGGACAGCCGAGTTCCCATTCCGGTTGGTTTCGTTATATTCATTCATGTGTAAATACACTTGCAAATGTATGAATCCACCCCTTCTCCCCCACTAATGGGTTAATTAGTAAGAATTGTATCATTAATCCTTATTTTCTCAACAACAAAAAAAAAAAGAAAAAAAAAAGAAAAATGGATTTCTTACAATCTAAATCTTTTTGAATTGAAATAATCAACAGACGTTTGATAAGTGGGAGAAAACGAATATATCAAACCAGCGCCTTCTAACTCCTCTTGGAGCAACTTCTCCGTTATTCATTGTGTCTTCACGGTTGTAGCTGTCCAGACTGGTGAGGCTATTTTACTTAGACTTGGAGGTTTTCAAATCAGAGATCTCCTTCTTGACACGATTTACTCTGTAGCCAAGATGAGAAGATTTATACTTTTCTCCAAGGGTATTTGCACTTAGGTGAATGTAACCCAACTGGAATTTGAGCTCAGCTTTCCGATTCCTCAATGAGAACTGCTATCCATTAATTTATTTATTCTACGGAGGTAGACATCAGATTCAATTGTCTATGTCTAGGGGCATCTCTCTGTACAACTGTTATTGCTCGCCCTATTTGCACTGAGTCCAAGTACACACTGCCCAACCCAGGGATTGAACTCATAATTACTATCTCATGAAATTCAATAACCAACGCTTTAATCCAGTAGGGAATTATCCTGTGGGACGACGATTCTCTGCGGGGAAATTGGAAATTTAAACAACAAATTTGACGATAATCGTCCACATGCAAATAATGTAAATAATAACTCCTAATTCTAGAAATTCACACGGGATAATAAATATTGGTTTGGTTTGTTTTACGGTATATCAACCTCTCTGGGTTATTTAATGTTGAAATCTAAATATTTTGTACACAGTTTTATACCTTCAGATATTTTGTTTCGTTTGGATTGGTTTGTTTTACAGCGTATCAACATCAATGGGTTATTTAATAACGACAAGAATTTTATTACTGGTAATATATTTCCAAAAATGTATTGCTGGTTACATTTCATGCTTCAAAAATGTATTGCTGGTAATATTTTTTCCAGAAAATTATTGCTGATAATAATTTTTAACAAAAATGTATTGCTGGTATTAAAACCTATTTTTTACATGTTTTGACCCCAGTTTGAGGGTTAACTATTTGCCCATAACTGGGACCCTAGCAGGTGCTACCACCCCAGGTCAGGGTGAACCTTACAACACCAGCAATTAAAATGTGGTTCCATGCTTTTCAAAACTTCCTGATCAGAGGCTTTACTGTTGGATGTAGTTTATCGTCTTACCTTGGACACGAATGTAGTTTATCATCATGCCCAAGACGGAAAGATAAATTTGACAGAGCCGCCCCTGAGCGCACTCTGTCCAAGGACAGAGACGCAACTGAGAGATGATAAATAATGTGCATAAATTACTTATAGTAATTTACGCACGGTATTTATCAATCCACCCACGAGGACCGAATGTGGCACAAGGCCGGTTTAATGTGGGTATCTCCGAGCCTGTAGACTCGGCAAAAAATATAGCCTTTGAACCCGCCTAGACGGGTTCAGGCCCTGTCTACCTCCCCGAACGAAACCTTGCCCTTCGGCAAAGCCTCGTCCGGGTTCCTCTCTGCTAATGCAGAGAGTTCGACAGACGCCGACTCGGAAGCTCACAAAAAGCCAAGTAATTTACGCACTAAAAGCTCAATATCTGTTTTATATATTATCTACTTCTAGGCACTCTCACTATTCAGGTTTAACTAATTTAAATATTGATGCAAAAAAAATTATTTCATTAATTAACTGTCCTTCATTACTGTTCTTTTATTTGAGGATTGTTTTGATTTTCATATCAAAAATAGTTCTGTTTAGAAATATCCTCTTATATAGTGCAGAAAAATGTTTGAAATTTGCATTTTACTTGGCCTTCAACAAGTTGGCATCTATTTGTAAAATTTTCCTTAACTATAACAAGCCAATTTGTGAATGAAATGTTCATTTAAAATTTTTGTTTCGAAGATTTCAAGTAGTGAATATATCTTACTTTGCGAAGCGATAGTGAGCGGGCGAAGCCTTTTAGTTGTAAATAAAACTGTAACATGCTTGTCATCAAGACGTAGAATAGATGCACCAGACGACATGAAGAGACTGACCAACCTATATGTTTATGCTGCTTGTGGACAAAACTTAGGATGTTACTTAATAAGTGAAAACGTGAATAAAACTAGCTGCCCGAAGTATTTGTGTCTGAAAATTTCAAGCAATATAAACTTTAAATAAGAGGTCTACAAGTTTGGGATGGAAAATGAGGAAATCTTTTGATAGAATGCCCTACAAAGATGATCCAGTGTCCTTGTCATTGTGAATTAAAACAATAAAGAAGACTCAGAGACTCCATTTTCCCGGTCGGAAAATATAGTGACTTCCTTCTTTATGAGGCAAATTAGCTACCTCAAACTGTTTCTATGACATATTTTTAAGCATTTTATAACCTTCATCATCATCCGACCCTTGACTGGGTGTGGTCGTATGGTCAGTGATTAGCTGAGCAGCTGCCTTCATATGCCTCGGTTGCATACCACTGTCTGAGTCACTTTCTGTCTACCGCGTCTTCTTTTATTTAAAGTGATACCTTAGCAGTGGGAAGACTGTTAGATCTTATGGTGTGTCTATACCATTTCAACTTGCTCTTCTTGATGGTGGATATCAGATCTTCCAATGGATCTATTTCCTCTTTGATGGTGTCTCACGCTCCATCATTTATCCTACATTCTACGTAGGTGATGCGTAGGAGATGTTCTGTCACATCTCATTTATAACGCTTTGATTCTGCTGTTGAAGTCTGCTGTTAATGTCCAAGACTCGCAGACGCAAAGATTGGTTACCAATGTGGTTGCTAATGAGTCCATTTTGCTGTTGTGGTTTGATCCCAGCCTGAAGGACAGGTAAAGGCATACTTATTATTAACTCACCTCCCCATGGCGGTTGGATGTGGCACAAGACATACACGCACATATTCGATAAGGTTCAAATTGGCATCAGATCTTAAAAAAACAAAACAAAACTACAATCTGTTGTTAACTGGGGCAAAGAATGACTTGTTAATGCAAATGTCACTAAAATTAAACTGCTACCTATTATTCGTCAAAGAGAATCCTTTGTGTCTTCCATCGGTATGGCTGATGCTAACCTTCAGGAGAATGTTGTGTCTTCTAGGGCTAACGTTTTCCATTGACATGAAGCGGAAAGATTATATTGAATCAACTGTAAGCTCTGCTGCTATGAAAGTTTGTTCAAAAAAGTTGGAGACAATTTTTCTCGTCTGAATCTATCTTAAACATTTATGTCTACCATTCGTCCATGCTTGGAATATTGCTGCCAAAACTAATCTAGTGCTCCTGCTACATATTTATAGATTTTTGATAAAATCTAAAGAAGAATCTGCAATATTATTGGCCCTGACCTGGCATCTCGGTTTCAGTCACTTTCCCATCGCCGTAACGTAGCTTCCCTCTGCTCTTTCTATAAATACTTTCATGCTAATTGTTCTTATGAACCTTCTTCTATGTTACCTAGACGTTATGAATTTAAGCGCAGTACTAGATTGGCGGAAAGGTCTCATTTGGAGGAACTAGATGTAAACATAAGTTCTTCTGTCAGACTTCTCGTTTGTGAAACTCTCTTCCGGCTTCTTGCTTTCCAGTCAACTTTGATCTTAAAAATTTTAAATTCGCTGTCAACCGTTATTTATTTTCAAAGCATTAATTTATTAACCGGAAGAATGCTCAATCCTATCATTCAGAAGCCATTCTTTTGTCATTTGGTGTTTGAATGTCTTCGTATTTATTTCTGTCTTCACAGACATTTTTCAACTCTTGTCCTAAAGTGTTTGGATAATCGAATAAAATAAAATAGCCTACCTAGTTAATAGATTTCTATTAGGTTGGTGCAAAAATAATGACGTAATAATGTCGTTTTTTGACGTTAAAAAATACGTCAAAAAAACGACATTATTACGTCATTATTTTTTGCAACCACCTAATAGTTTCCCTCTGAGCGACAAACATATATCTGTTTCTTCTCTCGCACTTCTCGTTTTGTCGAACTATCTTCCTGCTTTCCAGTCAACTTTGATCTTCAGAAAAGTAAATGCAATGTCAACCGTTATTTTTTGTTTTCTAAGTTTCTGTTCGTTTATTGTTTTCTTTCCTTAATAGTGTTTTATTTTCTCATATTCATACTCACCCTCGATACCCCTTGCGTCTTAGTGGCTTTTTTTTTTTTGCTTTGCTTGGGGTGAAATGGTTAAAAAACACATTTGGCTTGTAAAAAATTACCCAGCCCTCGTGATCACTGTTACACTGGTGTTTGTATCAACCAGTTCTCCATGAACAAAGTGCTGTCGTGAGATTTGAATTCCCAGGGCGAGGCCTCATTCATAACTTTAAGTGTAATAGAAAACATATACGATGCTTTGATTTCAGGCCGAACGCCAGATTTATTTATGCAAGGGGCAAGATATGACACAAGGTTGTTTATAACGTTGGATTTCCTTCAGGCAATTCAAAATTTGCTAGGACCTTGCGATCAATATCACGATCGCGCGAGTATTCCACAGACCCTATTTTAGTGCAATGAGGAAGGTACCGTCGCCGTGTCGGAACCGCTGTGACTAGGAATCCCTCAAAGCTCTCTCCATGAACCGCCCGAAGATAGAAATACGACAAAAAAATGAAGAATTGATACTACACACCTGTTATTTACTCGTCCTCTCCAACAGTGACGCAATATAGCCCCAGGCCGATTTAAAAACTCAAGCGCGTGCATATAGGTTAAAGCCTAAAACTGAAGAGTCCCCGAGTCGATATTCCAACAACCGTCACTCTTTGGTGCAATGGGAGAGGTGCGGCCGCAGTTTTGAAATCTCTGGGACCAGGCATACCTCATTGATTTTTTGTGCTCATTCGGACGGCGGAAACACAAATAAGAGATAAAATACAGTTTGTCCACCGGTGGGCTGATATTAGTAGGATTGGTAGGATGTGACACAAGGGAGGTTTAATGTGAGGGCCCAAGCGCATGCACTCAGGCCAGATCCAAAAATAACCCAGCCCCCCATAACTCTGTCCGAAGACAGCGACACAACTGAGAATGATAAACGAGATGCGTTTGGTTTTACTACCGATCCCCCTTCGATAGTCGAACGAGGGAAGTACACCCACGGGCAGATATCCTCCGAGACCGAGCACCTCTCAATAATATTTTCGGTTGCGCTACGCCCGCACATAGATACATAACTGAGTTGAACTATGTCTGAAGACACAATTGAGATGTAAAATCCAGTTTATCCACCCGGGGGCAGATTCCGCACTTTGATGTCGGTCCAAAAGCCGGGCAAAGGCTTGTGTTATAATAAATACCTACGTATGTAATCGATGAATTTCTTTGCATATATTCCCAAGCTGTAAACATTGACTTAGTTTTTAATTGCTTGTTTTATTTTTCATTCATGTCAATTTTTATTTATTTTCATTTTTTTTTTTTTTAATTGATATTTATTTATTTTTGTTGCTGCTTTTATGACAGGTTTCAAGGCCACAAAACGATTGGAGGTTTGCCAAAAGATTCGATCTCTGGAGTTGATGGCATTGTTTAACGACACAGAAATTGACCCGCCCCCGGCCGGAACTCTTGTGAATATAACCTCGGCTCTTGGTGAGATCACTTCCGTTGTGATGCCCAACATTACGACGTGCAGTTTTAAAGAAGAAATCAAAAAGGTCTGTTCTAACTGTCGAAATTCTTAACTTTCAAATAAACGACCAGCTGACTGATTTCACGCAGATATTTACTGGATCGGTTCATCTCTGGTACAAGGCAAGATTTCTCGGGTTCTTGATGAAACTCATATTTATTATCAAGGTCTTGGAAGCCCAGTATGTACTTTAAGTACTTAATGTATTTACAAAACTCTTTTCAAGACAAAGTGTTGCTTTTAAATAGCATTGCGAACTGAATTCTCTTGCGCTGGTTGGAAGCCAGTCTACAAGAAGGAAAAATTTTAATTACCCCCCCCCACTACACTATAGTGTGAATATCTTTTATTTTTTTAACGAAATTTTAACACAAGGCTTAAGGGTCACTCAAAGTAGAGTGTTATTAAATGAGGTTCTATAGACGTGGAAGGGGTAAGTAATTACTGATTATGATGGTAGTTACATTAGGTAACGATTGACCCTAGACTTGAAGAGGTTAAGATTGTGATGTTCGGGGAAGCATCTTCTTGGGAGTCTGTTCCATAAAATAGCGTCTCTCGGGAAGAATATGTTCGAATGGAATTTTCTTCTTTCTCATGGAATACAAAAGGAATAATGATGGTTCAATCGTGCCAGATTAAGCAATAGCTAAGGAGTAAGGCCAGCATAAATCCGGATTGGGAACCAGAAAAACCAGGATGGATGGTGTGATGCCTCACTTTCCGGCAAATCTTGTAGCTATGCCGGTACCAAACTGCATTGGTTTATCCTTTCCTTTGAACCCTAAATGCAATAACGATAGGGAGATTTTAACGTATCGCTTCTACTCAGGTCATATATGTCTCTGTGCTCCCGAAACGGATGGGTGCCAACTAAAAGCCCAACTAATTTACTATTATTTCATCATTCGCGTACATAACCGATAACAAACAGAAAATCTATATAGAAAATGAATGATAGCAAATAGAAAATCTTTTCGAACTAATAACACGCTTATAATAGTTTTATCAAAAGGGCGGTAGACGGAAACAGAGAACGACCTACTTGAGAGGTATCTGGGTTAATAAATGACAGGAGATCGCGTGGAACGGACAGTAAATAGACAAACATTGCTAAGAGATACAAATGATAGAAAGTCGTAGACAGCTGCGATCGCCCATATTCTGAAGGAACTCGGTACAAAGAAGTAATAACTCATGGCCAATTTTGGTATCAGTTATTAAAAAATGAGTTCAAAACTGCTATAAATATCAATCCCTCTCTATCATACCGCATGCTGGACAATTTCTTTGCATATGATTTATGGGATTCTTGATAAAATCCCAAAACGAATCACCAATGATATCAGGCCTGACCTGGCATCTCGGCTTCTCCATTTTCGTCACTTTACCGCCGTAACGTAGCTTCCTTGTGCCTTTCCTATACTTTCATGGTAATTATTCCGATTAACTTTCCTTTATAGTACCTAAAGTTTATGGATTTAAGCGCAGTACTAGACTGGCGGTGAGGTCTCATCATTTTACAGTGGAAATGGTTAGATGTAACCGTTCTAAGTTCACAGTTTCTTCTCTCGCACTTCTCGCTTGTGGAACTCTCTTCTGGCTTCTTGCAAAGTCAATCATTGTCTTCTGTCTTCTTAATTCCTGTTCTTTTATTATTAATGATGGTTTTCATTTTCTCATATTCTTTAACCTTTTGCGTCTTAGTGGCTTTATTTATCTTGCTTACGTGAAAGGATAAAATAAAAACAATTTTAAAAAATACAACAATTTATTACCTGCTTTGAGTGAAAATATTTTGTTTTTAAAATGAAGAGGCGACTTGAGGCAACAAGCATGTTATTCTACAGAAGGATACTGAGAATACTATGGATATAACATGTGAGTATAGAGGAATTTTCTCTGCCGTAAAGGACTGTGAAATTAAAGCAGGGGTATAGACTGGAATTAGAACAGGGATCGATGATAATCATTTCCAACCTTTCTTCACCGTTACGCTACCTGCATATCTGATTTTCACATTAAAACGAGTCTCTCGTTGTGAGTTAAAGTCTGCCGAGCTTTCTACCGAATCAAATGCCTTTTCATAGTCAACAAAATCTAAACAAAGTGTTCTCTATATTCTGTTTGTTTCTTGGATTAATTTATCTATTTCTTATCGTATATAATCTTAATATTAGGTTGGTGCAAAAATAATGTCGTTTTCTCACATAGTAACATATGGGAGGAAACGACATTATTTTTGCACCAACCCAATAACATCTATCTAGTCATTATTAATATTATTATAATGAAAAGAGTTACAGACTGCTGCGTGTTCACCCGAATCAAATGCCTTTTCATAGTCAACAAAATCTAAACAAAGTGGTTTTTATATTCTGATTGTTTTTCTTGGTGAATTGATCTGTTTGTTACCGTATGTATTTTAATGTATTTAATATATATAGTAACCGTTAATACTATGCTTTCGTAAAGACTACTGCGCGTTCACCCGAGTCAAATGCCTTTTCATAGTCAACAAAATCAAAGTAATTCTCATATTATAATTGTTTTTCTTGATGAATTGAGCTATTTGTTACCGTCTATGTTCTTAATAATATATATCGAGTCACCGTTAATACTATGCTTTCATTAAGAGTTAAAGACTGTCGCGTGTCCACCCGAACCAAATGCTTTTTCATGGCCAACTACTTTCTTTTTATGTACCATATCCTTTCAGGACGTAGGCGATCATCGCTCTCCACCTCCCTCTATCCCTTGCATCTCTCAACGTTCCTTCCCTCTACTTCCTCCCCCAGACGACGTTCTGTCATCCACTTGCCAGGCATGTCACGCGTTCTTTTCCTTTGTCTCTCTTTCCCTCTATTCGACCCGTGAGTATCAGATTCTCCAGGCCCTCCTTCCTCATTATGTGTCCCAGCAACTTCAGCTGCCTCTTCCTGATATTAAATATACGCCTCCCTCTTGTTTGCAAACTCTTATCGTTGCTCACACGCTCGGTCCAGAATATCCTTAGCATCCTTCTGTAGAAACACATCTCCGTCGCCTCGAGTCTCTTCTTCATCTTTAAGGAACTCGTCCAACATTCGATGCCGTAAAGAACTGTGAAATTAAAGCAGGGGTATAGACTGGAATTAGAACAGGGATCGATGATAATCATTTCCAACCTTTCTTCACCGTTACGCTACCTGCATATCTGATTTTCACATTAAAACGAGTCTCTCGTTGTGAGTTAAAGTCTGCCGAGCTTTCTACCGAATCAAATGCCTTTTCATAGTCAACAAAATCTAAACATAGTGTTCTCTATGTTCTGTTTGTTTCTTGGATTAATTGATCTATTTATTTCTTATCGTATATAATCTTAATAACATATATCTAGTCACCGATAACATGGATAAACATGCCCACAATAAGACGGAGTGTCAAAAGGACGGTCGTTCCATGACACCGCTATTATTTTTTTTTAACTACCTTCACTCCCCGGCAATGTTTATTCTTTTAAAAAGCGATTATTAGTATTGTAATAAAACCTAAACATATTTAAGTGAATTCATACATTTTCTTTATACCTAAAAATTCGCAGCAAAAGTAATAAACACAATTTATTTATTAGATTGTTTGTTTAAAACCATTTAGCTATTATAATATTTATTGAAATGTTTACCAAAATATTGGCTAATTGTCAACCGATTCAAACTTTATAAAATGGAAAATAACAAGGATTTCCTTATACTTGGCTCACATATTTTAATAATTTAGTAAATGATTATACATTTATAAATAAAAAATTTGTTTTCACATTTCTTTCTTTATAAATTGGTAAATGTTAAATATTACATTGCATTAGTTTTTTTTTTTAGGATGTTGTAAATATAATTTCTTGCCGAAGGGCAGTCTCTCGTCTGGGATGTAAATAAACAATCTAATAAATAAATAAGGTTTAATATTTTTGTTGCACCCCTCCACTACCCCAAATAGTGTATAAAAATTTACTTTCATCATGTATTTTAGTTTTACTTCCAATTCTAATCATCATCGCTTTTTAAAACAATAAACATTGCCGAGAAGTAAAGGCAGTTAAATAAAAGCGGTGTCATAGGAAAAAAAAAACGCCATTTTATTACTAAGTCACATAAGTTTATATTTTCTAAAATATTAATCTTGTTATTTTTCTTTTCCTTTCATCTCCTTAGCTAATCTACAGGATGCCCAATAAAAAAAAAAAAAGCGGTTAATTCAGAAAGAAATTTATTTACCTATCATGGTTCAATATTCATGTACAAACTGAACAATCATCGTAGATGTTCGAAGTGTTTGCCTGAATGTTCAACACAAAGTTGTAAGCGTAGTAACCTGGAGACAGTAGCTTCAGTTAAGTTCCACTTCAATGAATCAATCATGCTGACGGTTTTGCAAATGAGCTAGGGGTATACTCCAGATACAGTAAATCTATAACATTCAGATCTGAACTTTTAGAGGGCTACTGAGATGGACCAATTAGAATTGGTGTATTTTCTCGGAGAATAAATTTTCCCATTTTTTACTGGGCACCCTGTAGTATATTTCTAATCCCAGATGTTCGATTTTGATTAATTTGTTGGGATTGCTAGGAATTTGAATTTGGTATCAGAAGGTTTTTATTTTTAGATGGTTAGCTTACAGGCATATTCAACATTTTTATCCGCAACAATATAGATTGACATTCAAAAAAAAACAAAAAAAAAAAAACGAATCAATCAACAGGCAAGTGAGTAAGGAACATCGATTATCAGATTTCAATAGAACAAAATACATTTATATACAATTAATATACAATTCTGAGAATAACAATTGATTTGAACTTAAATGAATAAATGAAAATAGGTGTATTTGGCTGTGTAGAATATTATTGTGAATGTTTGAAGGTGTTTGCAATTGCTATTCAGATTTGTTCACAAAATTAAACTAAGTGTCCAGTTACGTACTAAATTGTCCTTTGTGCTAGTTCAGTTACTAGTGTGTGTGCATAAGTATGTTTGTATAATTGGCAGGAGTTGCGTACCTTTAGTTGTGTGAGAATTTGATTGTTTATTTACTAATACTTATTAAGTAGTGAGAAGAAAATGTCACTTTTTCAAAGTATTGTAAGTGATGTTCTTAAGAGAGATAGAGTGTGTTTGTGGATTGTTGAGTCAGATATTTTGCGCGGCAAAGTCCTGGTTGGTCAGAGTTTTGACTTGCGTGAGTCAGTTTGGTATCTCTCTAAGAATGTAGATCTGACTGGTGAATTGGACTGAAGATCGTCCTTTTATTTGTTTTGGGAAACCAAAGTAGGCTCCCAGTGGCCTGGCGGGAAAACAGATTTTTGACCATGGATACACATTCTAGGGTCGTCTCGACCAATAACAAGCCGAGTTTCACAATGTGTGGTGTTGATTGGTCAAAGCTAATTCTTATAGAAGAGTCTATTTTTAACGGGGGTGAGTAGACAAACATTGACGATTCTATAAATTTCTAAACCTAAATGTTTGATTAAACTTTTTTACAATTATTACAATTCTTTTCCATATTTTTAACGGAAAACGTTTCTTCTTCTTCTTCTTCTTCTTCTTTATCTATGTGCCATGTCTCTTCGGAACGTTGGCCATCATGATTCTCCCCAACTTCCTCTCCTTTGTAAGCTGACAATAAATTTTGTCTTTTCGCCATCTCTTTTCCAAACATTCTTTCTTCATTATATGCCCTAAAAGTTTCAACTGTCTCTTCATGAGTGTCCTTTTTGTTTCCATTTTTCGAAAACTTTATCGTTGTTTGGTCCATCTGTGGAACGAAATTTCTGTTCCCTCAAGTCACTTCTTCATCTGGGCGAAAATTAGAGGCGACAGTCTGTTTCATGCTAGATGCATTCGTCAGACTATCTAGCATGGAACAGACTGTCGCCTCTAAGTGTTGACTTCTATGTTCACTTTTATATTTACACACGCTTTATCTCTGATATTGAGCACTTTATTCCATAAATATAGCATATCTTAAAACTATATTTCTTCATATATATATATATATATATATATATATATATATATATATATATATATATATATATTATGAAATGGACAAAGTCCGACAATTATTTTAAGACATTTTTATGTTTAACATTCTTTTTATAGATGGTATTTATCAATCCACCCACGAGGATTGAATGTGGCACAAGGCCTTTTTAATGTGGGTATCTCCGAGCCCGTAGGCCCAGCCAAAAATAAATAACCATCAAACCCCCCGAGGGGGGCCAGTTCCGTCAACCTCCCCCAACGCAACACTACCCTTCGGCGGAGCTACGTAAGGGTTCCTCTCTGCAAGCAGAGAGTTCGACAGACACCCGACCCGGCAGCTCACAAAGCACAGATACTACACTTTGATCCTAGCCACCGGGCCGAGCGGGTATTCTTTTTATAGATACAAATATTTAAGCAAATGCTCTGTTTATAATAAACAGTATTAAATAACATTTACCGGCCTGAATGTCCGAGAAATTTTCATAGAAAATATTCGTCCCCCGACAGGATTCGAACCTGTATCCTATACATTTGATACACCATGAGCAGACATGAATGTACGTGAGAGATTCATGGATGATTGAAGTTTAAAATCAGTAAATTCGATCTTGCTAACCGATCGATCTTCTGTGCCGAAATCGGTAAAAGCACGTCAGGCTATATGACGGTTCCGTATAGGCCATATATATATATATATATATATATATATGTATGTATGTATGTATGTGTGTGTGCGTGCGTGCGTGTGTGCGCTTTACTACGGAGATATCATTCCAAAATAAAATTCGTACGGTGTAGACATTTTAACCGATGTACATGTTGTTTATCGCTCGAATACAAATAAAAGAATATTTTTTCATATTTTAATTAAATTTTCTCTATGTTATTTTACAATATGTCTTACTATATACATATATATATATATATATATATATATATATATATATATATATATATATCATTTCAAAATAAAATTCGTACGATGTTGATATTTCTTTTCTTTGTAGATAACAAGCCAAAGTAGAACACTAATATACGTAATTTATTTTTTTGGCAGAAAATGTTTGTCTTCAGAGAGCCCTTATTTGATAGCGGGATACTAAAAAAACCCTTCTGCTATATCTCATGTTCCTTTTGCAAGACGTGGGCGATCATAATTCCATGACTGTTGTTGTTCTTAGATACATTTGTCCTTTTGTCAAACCTCTCACAACCCTGTATTGCCATCAATTCACACAAGCCAGTGGCCCGATATCTTCCCCCCTGTTCCTTTTGCCTTCGATATTTTCCAATGAGTATCAAATTCTCCAAGCCCCCTTCTTTATTTTGTACCCAAAAATTTTCAGTCTGAGTATGTATCTATTTTGTTTACATTTTTCTTAAGACTTCCTCGTTGCTTACATGTTTCGCACATAATATTCTCCAAAATATATATTAGAAAAAGAGATATTTTTTCAATCAAGTTTACCCCAAGCAAGGCATTAAAGCCACTAAGACACAAGGGCTTACTGGGTGTGGAAGAATTAGAAAACAGAAATACCACCAAACAGCGAGTACAGAAGAAGAGTCATCAAGAGGAAAGTAGCGATTGACAATAGCATTTAAATTTTTGAAGATTAAAGTCGACTGAACAGCATGGAGCCGGAAGGGAGTTCCATGAACGATAAGCGTGAGAAAAGAAACTGTTGGCATAGAACTTGCGGTTCCAATCTATTAGGTTGGTGCAAAAATAATGTCGTTTTCTCGCATAGTAACATATGTGAGAAAACGACATTATTTTTGCACCAAACTAATATTTAACCCAACTATAAATCGATGACACCTCTTTGCCTGTTTAGTACTGCGCTTATATTCATGAAGTCTAGGTACCAAGGTCTTACCTGAACAATTACCCTGAAAGTATTTATAAAAAATGTATAGGGTGTTGACCATAGTCTATGACTATAGAATCCAGCGCAGTACGTAATCTGTTCAATGAAACAACGTTAAAGATTAACACTTACGAGTCAGGCTCTCTACTGAATCTGACTATATCGCCAATGCCACCAGCAGCTGTTCCGTAATTCTTCAGGCTTCGATATCAAACGCTGGCAGGGATATTTAGCCACCCCCTCACGAGGGTTACAATTTGGCAACGTGGGATGTCCAAGCCCGTAGGCTCGGCCAAAAATATTCCCTATTCGAACGCGTATAAACGGGTTCAGTGGCAGTCAGCCTCCCCGAACGAGACTCTGCCCTTCGGCGGAGCCTCGTCCGGGTTATTTAAGGCTGGCAGTGAATATTCGGGAAAAACATAGCCGCCTTTATACACGTCGCATTGAATATTTTGAGCCTTCTGATTAGTTAACCCTTCTATTGGTGAACTTAAAATGAGTCAGCTCATTTTGGCTGGCTCACTAGTATACCAGGGTACCCAAAAACTCCATCATAGGGAGGCAACATTTCGTCGGTGGGGAATGAGTTTGAACCCGGGACGCCAGATTCAAAACCAACAATATTGCTGATTCTTCTTTGGATTTTATCGAAGATCTCTAGATATATCGTAGTAGCACCAGACCATATGTAGCAGCAATATTTTAAGCATATAAGATAGATTCTGGAAAGAACAATTGTCTAGCATGACACAGTGAACCAACTTTCTCAGCAGCTGTCCTAGCAATTGATTCAATATAGTTTTTCCACTTCATGTCAGCCGAGAACCTTAACCTGAGAAGGTGCAACAAATCCCTCTCCTGGAAATTAGCATAAGCCATGCTGATGGAAGGCAGAAAGGTGTCTCTCAGATGATTAATAGACAACAGTTTAGGCTTGGGGACGTTAAAATTTACAAGCCATCCTTTGCCCCAGTTAACAACAGACCCAAGTTCATTTTTGAAATCAGCCGCCAATTTGACCGTATCAAACCGATCCCACATAGTATCGAGACAGGAGTAAATAGTTGTGTTATCAGTATAGAGACCAAGTTGAGATCTAATATTGGCGGGAAGATCGTTAATGAAAATTAAAATGTAGGACTCTGGACAGAGCCAAGGGGGACACCTGCATTAGTGCAAAAGGATCTAGGCTACGGGCTTGGGTGACCCACGTTAAACTCAGCCTTGTGCCACATCTACCATTGTGGGAAACAGTAAATATTGACTAACTGGAATCTTTTCCAGCTGTGCTTATCAAACTCTCTGCATCCGGGCAGAAAGGATCCCCAGATGAGGCTATGTCGAAAAGCAGAGTCTCGTCTCGGGAAACAGCTACCCGACTCGTTTTATATGGAGTCTACGGGGAATTTTTGGCTGAGCTTACGGGCTCGGATGCTCCACTTTAAATTCGGCCCTCTGCTACATCTGATCGCGTGGGGGAGATTAGTAAATATACTAGCTGGAATCTTTTTTAGCTGTGCTGTTCAAACTCTCTACATCCGGACAGAGAGGATCCCCAGTCGAGGCTATGCCGAAGGGCAGTCTCTCGTCTGGGATGGTAGACAGCTACCCGACACGGTTTTTACGGGAATTTTTAGCTGAGCCTACGGGCTCGGTTTTAACCTCGCATTAAATAACGGCATTGTGCCACATCCTACCACGCGGGGGATGGGGTAAGGTAAATATTTTTGCTTCGGTAATTAGTTGGAGATTCGTCTCCAGCTGATCTGGTTGAATTCTCTGCCTTCGGGCAGAGAGGAACCCAGACGATGCTATGACGAAGGGCAGAGTCTCAACTAGGGTGGTAGACAGCTACCCGACCCGTTTTATACGGAGTCACCAATTTGAGAGGTGATAGGACTTACTATCGAGACAGGGTTAAATGGTTTTGTCATCAGTGTAAATACCAAGTTGAGTGCTGCTTTTCTCTCCTTAGCTAAACTGTTCCAATTCTAAGCCCAAAAGGAAGAGATTCGCTAACTCCTTAACCCTTCCAACAACTACAATTCCTTTCCATTTTTTATCAAGAAAACATGGCTTCTCTAAAACACATATTGAAAATAATCGTTTAAAACAATGAAATCTTTTATTCTTCCAAAGAAATGACCACCGTTTTAATTTTTACTTAATATTTGTACTCTTCTAGCAGACTCTTAGAATAATTTGTGCATTGCTTGACTCGTTGTGTTTTGTAGTCAGCGTCCGGCACCGGTCTAACTTTCATCGCATTCACAGAAGCCATTAACCAATTCTCTGCCTCGCCTGTGTGGTCTGTTCTTTTCTTCCTGATGTTACTCACCATTGGACTGGACAGTATGTTCGCCACACTTGAAGGGGTCATCACTCCGCTTACGGATTTGGGAATATTCCCCGATGCCCAAAAACATCCTTCGGTTCTTGGAGGTAAGTGAGGGAAGACCCGGTTGTCTTTTAATTCTCAAGAGATAAGCAGAAAAGCGGTTATATAGCTTCATTAAAACTTCTTTTCTTTTCTTTAAGTGATTTTCAGCTTTTCATCCTGGGTATGACGATAAACTACATCCGGCAGCAAGGCCTCCAATCGGGAGTTTGTAGGTAGTATGAAACCACCTCTTAAATGCTGTTGTTCCCAGGTCCGCCCTGAACCCGGGTGGTAGCACTTGTAAGGATCCCAGCTATGGGCAAATAGTACCGCACAACAAAACACTAACTATGAAATTAAAAATACATTTTAATAGTATAAATTCCAGCAATATATTTTTATATAAAAATGTCTGGCAATACATAACCAACAATACAATTTATTTCTAACTGAAGACATACATTTGAGTTCAAAATATATTTAGTTGAAGCCATAAAATTGTGTTCAAATTATATAAATAACCCATAGAGGTTGATATGTCGCTAAACAAAATCAAACACCCAATAAATATTCAGTTTTGCCCTAATTTATTCAACTCGTTTCGCCATGATTCAGTGACATGTGATTTAAAGTTGGTCTGCTTCCAAAAAAGGCGATACTGTGTGTCTTGTGGATTTGGCCGAGCAAACGTTGAATTCAGGCAAGGACTATTCCTCATTCGATGAAAAGTGTCTGGATTTGACCAATCGAGTATCATCTTCCATCAGGACAATGCCAGATCTCACGTCTCTTTTTGCATCCCTGGAAGAAATTAGTACGGTTTTGGTGATTGGTTGGTTGATTCGCTTACGGGAGCTTATCAATCCTTTGGAGGTTAGTCATGGATATGCGGATGAGGCAAGGAATAGGGACTAGGAATGCGAAATCAGAGGGTCGAGTTCGAATTTCGGTCGTTTGTTGCGTTACAGCTCAGACCAGATACTAGGTTCGTTGACAGAGTGCAGTTTCCTTCAGACAAACGCTTGTGGCTTAAAAATTACCCTTCGGCCTGATCGTTACCCACAAGTGAAAAACAAAAAATTTCTAGCATTAAATGAGATTCTTAGGTCGTAACTTACTGCTATAAATGAGCAAAGTCCGGTTGAGGTTGTTTGCGGTCAGTTTTATAGACAACAGTTTTCTTTGTCCTGTCATCTTCGTCTAAAAAGGTAATTAATCTTCCTTCTGTGACTTTCTCTCAGTCTGAGCCTCTTGCACTTGTACTTTCAAGTTGACTTCAATTACTGATAACCATCGGTCGAAAGTAAATGTTTCGTATCGAGATGTACGACAGGTCCCGCTGTTTCAAATTTAACATGACCTCAGTTTCAGTCATATTTCTACACGTGTTCCTTATATTCACTTACGCGAAATTAGCCTTACAACTTATGTGTTAAAGCGGGCTACGTTCTCCAATTTAGGAGAATGTCAAATCTGAATTCAACTCTGATGAAGCATATATATATATATATATATATATATATATATATATATATATATATATATATATATGGGAAAAGTATGGGTCCCTCAGTCTCTCCAAGTTATGGTTTAAAGTAGACTGCGCTTTTTAACCTTGTTTGGTAACCAGTCTAGGAAAAGTGACAACTAGATGAAGTTAATGAAAGGATTTTGAAATTCATAATGACTATCATCTTGACTGCTGTCTGTCTAGTTGATGTAGCGATATCAGTCAGCTGATATTTTTATTAAATGAAAAACAGCTGGACCTGTCACAAAAAATGGATTCGGTTATTTATATTTACCCGATGGCTTATTAGTATGTGAAGTGGACTTCACAAGTACATAGTAGGCGGCTAGGACAAAGAGTATCACAGAATTAAGATAAATTACTTTTTTAGACGACAAGACAAAGAACAATGTTATCTATAAAACAGTGACTACTGCCCGCGAGAAAGTCAAAGAGAGAGAGACCGAGGGATCCCACGAAGAACGAGTGTAAGGAAAGACGCCAAGGATGTTGTTCACCTCCTTCTTCACCTACGCCTCATTTGGTCCATAGCAGTAAGTTACAACCATAGACTAAAAACTGGTTTACTGCAGGAAATTGTTATGATTTTCATTCGTGGGTAACGAGTTATTTTTAAGCCACAATCATTTGACGGGAAGAAGCTGCATCCTGTTTACACACCTGGTACCTGGTCTAAGCTACAGCGCTAAAATGGCATATGCATAGGATACCTTTCACATCGGAAATACCAGATGGTCTTAATCGAATTTAATCTCAATATAAAACCTTTATTCCGAGAGAAGCTGATATGTGGTGACCCCAGTTCGTAGTGGGATCACCCCAGATGATAGCAAAAATAGACTCTGCACTCATTGTTACAGTAGAGTATCGGAGAAGTCATCGAGTTGACCTGGGAGATATCCTTCTGGTCACGAAATGCATATTCGCGCCTTCACCGGATGTCAGTGGCTAGCCTCGACGTGTAAAAGAGGAGGGGTCAACCCAGCTACGCCTAGGATGTTGGACAATCGATGTCGGGAAGATAGATAAGCACTTACCCAAAAGAAAAAAAAGTTTCTTTCAACCACGCAACAAGAAGAATCCATGTTCAGAGACAACCCCGCCTAAACCAAACACCTATTCATTGATATTAATTGACAAAGTACAGACGTGAGTAAACAATAATTTTACGAGGGAAAGATACTTAATCTTGTCTTCTTATTTTTGGCAAAGTACTAGAATCCCGTTGCCTGAACTTCTTCCAGATAAGCAATATGGCTTTCGTTTCTCTACGGCAACAGCTGATGTATAAACGATTATTCCCGAAAGGCTTTAGATAAGAGTGGTGAAGATCGAGCTGTTCCTTTGGATGTCTCGAAAGCGTTTGACAGAGTTTAGCATATCGGTTTTCTTCATAAGCTGAAAGGCTATGGTAATTCCGAAAGAATCTTTGAACTGGTTCAGTCCTTATCAAATCAGGAAAGTTGAAAGTTTTCCAGAACGCCTACTCTTCTAGATTTTTTTGTACTAATGCATGTGTATGTGGGAGGGGGCTCTATCCTTGGACTTAATCTGTTTTGAGTTTTCATCAAATGACCTTCCCGAAGTTACCAGTTTCCACCTTGATATCTCTGCTGCTGACGAAAACATTAACTGCAGTTTCAAGAGTCTGATCAGTTCGATAAGGCCAAATTGACAGTTGATATCAAGAATGACATACGGTCTGTTGTTAATTGGGGCAAGGAATGGCTGGTTAATCTTAACGCACCAAAACGAAATTTTTCTCTATCAATCTCCTGAAAGACTCTTTCCTGCATCTCATCAGCATCACTGATGCTAAACTCTAGGAGAATGACTCGTCGGGCCTTCTAGGGCTGACATGCAATAGAAAGATTTCTTAGAAGCAACCTAGCAATGGATTAAATGTTTAAGTCCTGAACCTAACATATTTATAAGTCTACCATTCGTCCACATCTTGAATATTGCTGCACTATATGGTCCGATGCTCCTGCTATCTAGAGATTCTTGATAAAATCCAAAGATGAATCAGCAATATTATTGGTCCTGACCTGGCCTGGCTTCAGACATTTTATCACCGCCGTAATGCAGCTTCTTTGTGACTTTTCTATCAAGAATTTCATGGAAATTGTCCGGATGAATCTCAGCTCTGGTACCGAGATTTTATATATTTAAGCGCAGTACTAGATTGGCGGAAAGGGCTCAGCAATTCCCGGTTGGATTATCCAGATGTAACCGTAAGTTCTATGCTAACAGTTTCTTTTCTCGCATATCTGTATGATAAATAGAGGAATTCTTAAAGAAGTAAAAAATTTTTCATAATTTATTTGATCGGGTAGTTCAATGTGTTTTTAAATTTTGAGATATGTCTACCGAATTGTTGATACTAATGGAAACAGATAATGAACAGATATATATATATATATATATATATATATATATATATATATAATATGTCCATCTGTTCATCATCTGTTTCCATATATATATATATGTGTGTGTGTGTGTGTGTGTGAGTGAGAGAGAGTGTGTGTGCGTGTGTGTGTGTGTTTTGGCAGTAAATTCTCTTTCAGGCATGTCCGATTGAATAAGTTACAAACGTAATGTCTGCTTATTTTGATCATAATTCTTTCATATTCATATATATATATATATATATATATATATATATATATATATGCATGTTTCATTAAAAACGACAGACAAGGTACTACGGTTACGCTTTTTATTTAATTTTTCTTGTGTTCTGATAAGAGATTTTTCTTTTCTGGACAAAGGGTGTGCAAGAACTGTCCAAATGTTTTATATTTCCGAGCGCTTTCGGCTATACCTTTAGCCATTATCAAGGATGATTCGATTTTCAGCTTAATTGTGTGCGTTCTGTGTATGTTTTAGTGTGTTGTAGCTCTTGATTAAACACAAGAAAAGTTAAATAAAAAGCTTAACCGTAGTAACTTGTCAGTGGTTTTTAATGAAACATGCATAAAGGAAGGATTGTTGCCTAAACATACAACTATATATATATATATATATATATATATATATATGAACAGATATAAATAAACAGGGTCGATAGATAATGAACAGATGGAGAAAAGGATATATGGATAGGAAAAGATTGAGAAAATTGACTAGCTACATATGAACAGATGGAGAAAGAAATATAAATAGAAACACACATATGAACATATTACGATAGTTAGATTTGAATAGGTTTTATATATATATATATATATATATATATATATATATATATATATATATATATATATATATATATTTCCACACCTAGAGAAGTCACCCTAATGTACAAGATTAAAAATAAACCCATCCGTATCCCTCTAGTAACCACTTTCAACCCCACTCTGCATCCACTATTCGACTTAATCAAAAGTCGCTGAGAAATACTACATCTCAAACCAGACCTAAAAATTTGGTTGAGGAAGCCGGCCTTCTAGTATATCGTAGGCCTAAGAACTTAAAAGAAAATTATAAGTAGTAACCACATTTCAGGGGATAAGGTAATCCGCAATAAATCAAAAACAAAAACAAAAGGATTTTCCCAATCATGTAATAACATAAGGAGCTTATGCTGTAACCACATTAAAAACACCAGTTCATTCACTAGCTAAATCTACTTTCAAAATCTACCACGACTCTAACTGCAGAAACCATGGCATAATTTACCTCCTAGAATGCACACTATGTCAGATACAATATATAGGAAAATCTGAATGGTCCTTTCAATAGAGAATTAATAATTATCGCAATCGAATTAAGTCGACTCCTCATGAAAAATTATTATCTGTAGAACAACATTTCTACATTTCTCCCTACAAAAACACGATTTCAAAACCCATGCCAAATTCACTATAATTGTGAAAATAGAAAAGTTCAGAGCAGATAACATTAGAAAGATTTTAGAAGGCCATGAAGATAAGTGGATTCTGCGCCTAAAAACGATCTATCCAGATGGGCTTAATCACAAATTTAACAACATAGAATTAATATATAACGCCACAAATCAGGCTCTACCCACATTTCTCGCCTACACAAGACAGACATGCTTGCGGAGATGTTGAGGCCTCACAGTTATACACACATTCATACTAATATACACGCATCATACTCGCTCACTACCTAAGAACCAAACAACACACACACTTATCAGAGACACATCCCCTTTCCAGGAACCAATAAAATTGTCAAAATGACCAAGGGAATTCAGAGCAGCATGAATCCACCAAGCCTTTATCTTAAATAACAACTTAAAAGAGACTGACCAACACAAGGGCTAACCAAAATATATGATAAAAAATTAAAAAAAAACTAGACAAAAGTTCCTTTTCGCCATCAAGTCATTCATTTCTGCAGTTCACTACTACTAACAGGCAGAATTTTTTCTCCTGATGATGGCCATGTTGGCCAAAACTAGTCGAGGAGTCTAATTAAAATAATAAAAACAAAAGAATATTAATATACAACCCAGTGTGTGTGAAGATTTGAATTTTTTATACAAACAGATATGAATTAATTAAATACATTGTGCGATTACCCTATTTATCTGCCAAGGAACTTCTGCTGCTAACCTCTAGAAGTTATTGCCAAAAAGCAGGATTAAATAAAAGGGCGCCAAGTCTATCTTTTCTCTCTTTACTCAACGGATGTCGTGGGGGGGGAGGCAGAAGGAAACATTTGACGAGAGACATAGTATAATGATATGATGGTATGAATTGTTTACTTGAACAGTAAATATTGGGCATTTAACAACACCATTTTATTGCTTTAGCAAAACTAAACAGAAAAAATATACAGGTACGTTGGGTAAATTGTCGCCATTTTATATTTTTAATTTCACGCATGCGTATTATTTGTTTTTAATTTTGTTGACTGCAGATTATAGTTAGGTTAAAATTCATCCCGCCAGAAATTTGGAAAACCGTATGCTCTGGTGCTTGACATTTGTGCAGAAAACACCAATACGAACATTTCAGGATGTTTGGGTGTCGATCGAAAGACAGTGCAGAGGATTCGAAAAGAGTTGTATGAGTCTAATGGTGATTACGAAGGTACGGCAGCGTGGAAAACTTATTCTGATCGTTCTGATAAGAAAAGAAGCCCCGAATTTGTTGATGAGGGCCACAAACTCAACACGGAAGCGTATATCAAGTCCTTTGAGGAGATAGTGCTACTCTGGGTCAAGAGGGTGGCTTCTGGATGACCCTATATCTGGCAAAAAAGAATCTGCACACTGCCACACAAGCAGGAGAACCCTGTCAGAAAATTTCTACGGCCACATCACCCCTTATAACTGGTCACCTAAACCCCCAAACTACAGCCCCTTGATTATTATATGTAGGGCGAAGTTGAGGGAGAGACCAACAAAAGTCCTTATAACACCAAAGATGAACTGAAGGTAAGTATTATGGCGGATTTCACCAACTTAAATAAGAAGACCGCCTAGAAGAGTTGCAGGAGATTCCAAAGTCATCTAGAGGCCGTGGTACAAACATTTCAAAGTGTTTGGTTGTCGATCTGATGACAGTACAATCAACCTCATGGTGTTTGGAGTGATTACTAGTGATGGCAACGTTATGTCTCCATTCATTTTCCGACAGGGCCCCAAACTCAACAAGGAGGCCTATTATCAAGTGCCTTGAGGAGGTAGTGCTTCCCTGAGTCAAGAGCGTGACTGCTGGAAGACACTATGTCTGGAGACAGGAGAACCCAGTCATAGCTGCCAGACAATTTCTGCGACCACAATAGTCCTCACATTTGACTACCTAACTCCCCAGATTGAAACCCCTTAATTAATTATGTGTGGGGCGCAGTTGGTCGAGATACCAACAAAACTCCTTGTAACACCAAAGATGAGCTGAAGGCAAAGGTTATAGTATCATTCACCAACTTAAACACGGAAACTGCCCAGAAGAGATACAGAAGATTCCGAAGTCACCTAAGGTCGTGGTTGAAGCCAATGGCGATTTTATTGAATAAATTTACTCTTTAGTAGTTTTGTGTAATTTTTATAAATATACCTGTTAAAATGAGATAAGAGTATTATTTTCAGTTTGGCGTAATTTACGACAATTTATCCATAGCACCCTGCAATTTGGGTATTGGAGGAACTTAACTCGTCGAGAACAAAACACAGCGTCATTTTTTTCCACTTTGTTATTCATTCGCCTAATATTACTGGACTCTCCCGTCTATAAATGGAAGTGTATATACGGATATGTCCTTATTCGTACGTACAGTGTGCGTAGAGTCCAGTTAAAGATATTGAGAGATTTGTTGGTTTGGTTGATATCAGCTTAGAGCATTTGTATACTATGGTATGTATAATACGACACGTGGTTCGCTAGAGAGTAAGAAGTCCCCCAGAAGGCAAACATAGCATATCTGGTTGTCATGAAGTATGTCACAATACTTGAATTACTTAACATTTTAGTTACTCAACTATTTCGTCAATTGTGCTCGCCAGTCTGTGGTATATGGCCCCTAGAGAGCACTCATCTGAACGATGTGCTTACATTCTACGTTTGTGGTCAGTGAGAAGCTTCCCAATAATATTTGGTATGGTTATTTATCTAGCCATCTGCTCAACATTCTCGTTTTCATGCTTGCAATACCGGGTGTTGGTGTGAGGTCAAATACTTCTGTATTCAGTGGCCTGGACTGGTTAACACTACACGGTCTGGTGGGAAATTTGCGTGAAATGTCTATCCCGTTATAATACACCTTGTGGATAAAGAGATAAATTTGGCGCTCTCTTCTGTTGTGATACCCTTTGGCAAAGACATCTAGCGATCAATAGCAGACATTCCTTCATAGACAAGTGGGCTAATCCCAAGACATATATAATCATAATACAATTGAAAATCGAACCGGGCATTTTTCCACTTTGTCATTCATTCGCCTAATATTACTGGAATCTCTTGTCTGTAAATGGAAGTGTATATACAGTGCGCGTAAAGTCCAGTTAAAGATATTGAGAGATTTGTTGGTTTGGTAGATATTAGCTTGCGACACGTGGTTCGCTAGAGAGTAAGAAGTGCCCCAGAAGACAAACACAACATATCTTGTTGTCATGAAGAATGGCACGATACTTAAATCTGCATTACTTAAAATTTTATTCACTCAAATATTTCATAAAGAGAGAAAAATGAGACATTTGGCATTCTCTTCTGTTGTGCTACCGCAGACATTCCTTCCTAGACTAGTGGGCTAATCCCAAGACATACACAATTATAATTCATCTGAAAATCGAACCGAGCACTGTCGCTTCACGTGGCCTTGTTAGGGCCATAAATAAAGACACATGAGAGGAATTGAGTTAAACAAATATATTAACAGAAACAGTAATACAAACGAGAGTGTTACACCAAGACTGTTGGAGTTGATTGCTGGAAACGTCCCGATATTTATTTCTGTTTAAATACAGAAAATGTGGCACAAGGCCAATAAGGGGAATGGGGAAAAAGACGGCCTTCGTCTATCTTAACTTTAAACTTAGCTAGCCAAAAACACTGACCCAAACATACAAACAATATTCCTAACACCAAAGCAACACATTCTTACTTTCCTTTCTTACTACATTCACCATAATACCTCATTGTCTCTATGAAAGTCTTAAATAGCCCCCATATTCATTCATTGTCTGGAGGTGGGAGGGGAGTAAAACAACAATTTAAAAAAAATCCCCAATGAGTATGTACAATATAAAACAAAATTATTTACAAGAAACAAAACAAAATAAGGTTAGTAATGACCCCCCAATCTTAAATGCTGGAAACTTTCCTCTCCAAAAAGTAGTAGCTGCTCCAATTTATAGCTGGGAGAGTCTATGCGTGCGTGGGCAAATTACCACAACATGTATATACGTAAGTATTATTTTCTTACGAATTTCTACAATTATTATTTTTACATTCTTTACACCGTTTTTTCTCTTTCTATTTTTTTTGTGTGTATGTGTATTTCTTTTTTCTTTTTTTTTTGTTTGTTTGTGCCATCTCAAAGCTGCTTACATTTTTCTTCTCTTTCCCTTGACACAGGTTTTCTCTGTATATCGTCCTTTTTCATTTCCTTCATCTTCGCCAATCAAGCCGGACCTTATATCTTCGTCCTTTTTGATGAGTACGTCACCAGTCTGCCATTGTTAATCGTCGTCATCTTTGAAATCATCACAATCTCCTATATTTACGGCCTCTACAGGTAAGCAGACGAACTTTATATTTGATTAATTACTTTCAATGTTAGTTTGTCGTCCACCCGATACTGTTAGAAATTTGAAAGAACTTTTGCCAATTAACCTCTTGCTGCCCAATGCGCCACCAGCGGGACCTATTTTAAGACTTTGTTTTTCAATACCAGACGTGCATTATTTTTTATTATTTTATCGATAATATACAGAGAAAAAGCCAAAATACTACCTGTCCTCACATACCGTGTTAACGCGTTGACTTCAAAAGGTAAACAAATTTATAAATTAATAGAAGCAACCGCTTTAGTTTCCTTTTTTTCAACATACGGTCAGTTTTAAACCCAATGGAATTACACGGTGTAATTGATTTCTATTTTTTCCTCAGATTAGGTCATTTGCAGTGGTGGGCAGTAATATGAATCTATTTTCTGGGTGTATGATGAAATTTGTTTGGCCATGATAAATATTGGGTCATCCGTGATTCCATCAGATTTTCATCACGCCCAGACACTATTGTCTCGGCTGTCGATTAGTTGGTCTACAGCCATCGTCTGCGATGGACGTTACTCCAAGGAAGTGTACGAAAAAAGCCTTACCAGTGAGCAAATCAAAGTACTATCGACTGGCTTGGAAACTCTCCTGATTTAAATCCATTCGAGAATCTGTGGTCAATCTGCAAAAAACTTCGTGGAATGGACATGCGAAGTACGAATATTTGCACTGGGTCATATTTCATTAGAAAAATACAAAAAAAAAAGTAAATAATAACGTAATTATTCGTTTACTTTCAATTAATTTGCACAAGGATGTAGAAATATCGATCAGCGCCTCTGCTCTGTTCTTGATAAGTTCTGCAGGAATGTTGTAAGTTTTAGTGATATGATGGTTGCTTCTACTTATCTTAAAATTGGTATGTCATTATCGTTTCACGATTCTTGACCCTTTGGTCACTAGGGTCGGTGAGTACTACCCACGAAACCCCCGACCGAGGAGAGTAGTCTGACTGGGGACCCAGGAAGCGCCATGACCTTCACAATGTTATTGAACATGAAGATGAAGGTCGTATCAATGATGAGAACAATACCAAACCGACTGAAATAAATACTGGAAAAGGCGGAAATTAGAGGAAGAGTTGCAGCTATCAAGATGTAGAACATAATTATGATACTGGAAAGAATGCTGGCGCATCGAGAAGACCTGCTCTTACTTAATTTGCTTCTCTATCCTCGACTCCCCCTGACAAAGGAGATGGGGATGATTTAGGGATCCCGGGCAATGTTTTGTAACCCTTGCTATCTTATCAACATTTTCTATCTATATATACGTTACAAATTAAACTAAGCACAACTGGCTATTAACACTTTCACTGCTACTCATTTGCCCAGTGCTTCCCCCATCCGGCCAGCCATTTTAAAAGAAAATGCCAAATTTCAAGCTACATATTTTATTACACAGAAAACTGGCACCAGTGTGTTTTACAGCATTCCATTTTCATGGATATACCTGGGAATGACTTACCAGATCAGTAATGGGTATACACATGATATCTTTTGAAGCATTGTCCTTTGTGATTTGACGATAGATGGCGCAACGGGACACTCATACCAGAGGTATGCAAAAAAACGTAGGTTTCCGTACTTAGCCAGCTGGAACAAGATACGAAAAACGATCTCCGTAGTTAGCAGCCGAAGTGTTAAAGAATAAAAGACTTTCGCGGATTTTGACGTCAATCTGAGGTCTTTTTTTGTCCAAATCCGTGAATTTATTTTGCTCATGATAAGTCACGAATGTATTAAAATTTTTTAACAAGAACAATCTCAAGTTGATGTTAAAAATTGCCACTAAACATGGTTGATTGATTAAAGATGATCTTTTATGACATGACTGTAATTTGTATTCAGATACATTGTGCTTTTTCAGTTTTTCTAGTTGAATTGTTCACCAATATTGCATACGATCCATTATTGTATATACAGTGAAACCTTGGTTCTCTAACGTCTCATATGTCGAACAGATCGGTTTTCGAACAGAATATTCGAGAAGAAAATGCCTCGGCTATCAAACAAAATTTTGGTTCTCGAACAACATTACCGAACCGAGCCGAATCGAATTAACCCGAACGGAATCATTTCTTAGTCGACCGCCGTATTGTATACATTCGTGTGTTGTGCTATGCTTTTCTTTTCTAATTTTATTGTACTGTCCCTTTTTTTCTCTTCATTAGTCCCCAGAAAGCTCTAAAGAAAGCTAGCAATGATATTGGTAAAGGAAAAAGAAAAGTTAAGAGAAAAGCAATTGTTGATGATATTGTCTCTTTCTACTCAATTTCATATGGAAAAATCGATGATCTATACTATTCTTATAAATAAAGAGACGATCATGTCTTTCCTTCCCCTTTTCCAAACAAGAACATCTCTTACCTTCTCCTTCCATTTACGCCATCAACTCTCCTATTTACAGTTACGGTAAAATTAAAGTGTTCGTCTATATTTTATCTGTTTAGTTTTTGTTTTTTTTCTTAGATTTAATGGTTTTCATTAGCTTTGTGTATAAACTTAAGCACGAAGTACTGTTGTTAAAATTTAAATAAGCAATCATCTTGGGACCAGAAACCGATTAATCCATTTTACATTGATTCCTATTGGAAAAACAGTTTCGGTTTACGAATATTTCGGGTTACCAACGGGCTTCAGGAACGAATTAAATTCGTGAACCGAGGTTCCACGGTAATTAGGTTACAATAAAATTTGTATTTTATATGAATACTACCTTATGAAAATTGAGATGTAGTAGGGTGGGGGAGCCAAGTATCATAGATTTGTGGGGATCACAAGACCCTTGCATCGGCCCCTCCCTTTGTTACACTGGGTTCACCTCTGTGTTTGTAATATGAGCAATACTCTGTCGATTCTTTTCATTATGTCATCTTCCCAGAAGTGAAACAGTTATTATCTTTGTCTTGGATGGTGTTGACCCGTGCTTCCTTTGGTTTCGTTAGGGCCCTCACAATTCGGAACGCTCATTTTACTCGTGTTCTTATCCAGACTTATCTCCATCTCCGAACATCGTTTTCCAATCCAGTCTTCTTTGGTTTTTCCCATGATCTTCTAGATTTTGTTTACTGATTTCCTTGCATGCCGTAGATCCTAAATCTCCTTATTCTTCTTCAAGTCTCTCCTTGTGTCTCCCATCTGAAGAATTTCATCTGTTACCCATGGCTGTTTTTTTCTACGTGTCTTTCTGGTGATATCTGTTTGGTATTTCCTACACCGACCAAGCCACAAATGCATACATGCTCAGAAGAGTGACCCGTCAGATAAATGGCTATAAAAACGAAGAAGTTGAAGCAGCGTGACCACGTAACCAGACCACGAAGCCTCTTGAAGACCATCCTACAAGGAACAGTACAAGATGGGGACGCCAATGAAAAAGATGATCAGAGAACGTCGGCGAATGAACCGGGAAAAGTTTTACCCAAATTCAGGCTGTTGTGGAGGCGGAAATGAATACTTTGGAATGTTTAAATATTTACATATATAAAAGACTAGCAAGTGATATCTGTTGCTAAGGCAAAAAGGAGAATGAGTGGTGAAATTAGAAGTGATCGATGGCGTCTCTCTCTCTCCCTCTCTCATAGCGAGTCAGTGTCGACATCAACCGCTGGTCTGTGCTGATCCTTTCTTTCAGCATGTCGGCGTTGACAACAAACGCTGGTCTGTATTGGGTCCGTTTGAATTTGGGTATAGATAGCTTTTAGTCGGCTTGAAATTAAGTTTTCGGTTTTTAAACGGGAGTGCATCTGACTGGTCATAATATATTATTAATTTTATTTTGGTTAAAGCAGATGTATGCGTGGAACTGATGCGCAGAAAACTTATTTACGCAGTCTGCTTTGGGTCGTAAACTGGCCAACATCCGACGCGAAATGGCCCTGGTCAATAACCGCATTAAATAGAGGCTTTTTGTTGAGCAAGTCACCATTCAGCACCTCTAAGACCCTGGAGGATTATAGAAAAACAACAACAACAACAACAACAAAACATAAAAAGTCAACAATAACATTTTTAAACGATTATTCCGCAGTGTAGTCACTATCTACTTCAATAACTGCTTCCCATTTGATTGGAAGACGGTCGATTCCACGGGTAAAGAAGTCATGGTTCTTGGAGGCAATTCACGCTTTGTCATCGGCCACCAAGTTATCCAAATCGGCATAAACTTTGTTCACCTCTCAATCTTTCAGAATCGATTGACGTAGTAGTCCGTAGGCGCTTCTGTGGAAGAATATGGTGAATGTGGAAGCAGTTCCCAGCCCTTATTGGCGATACATTCGACAACACGACGATCAACATGTGGACGCGCATTATCCTTGGTGGAAGACGATATGGTGCTTTTTGCGCGGTTTTTCGTCTAGATTGCAGCGTGAAGGCGGTCAAGATAAACATGGAATCCTCCACTGTTTAAGCTCATCGTCGTCATTCCACCAAAAAACAAATGCCAATGGATGATTCTACCTTCTGTCCCACCAAACACACCACGTTGTCTTCATACAGTACACGTTTTTTGGTATTCCATTCGGTGGAACTCCTGGCTAAATACAGGCCTTCTTTTTTTTGAATTTTCTCAAGAGAAGCCATGATTCATCCCCAGTGACAAGATTCTTCAGAAACGGAGCTTGCTTGCTTCGTTGCAGCAAATCAGTGAAAATTCAGACATGTTCAGCTTTATTGTTGGCGGAGAGTTCATGAGGGACCCCATCCAGCTAATTTCGATACATTTCCGAGTTTTTTGAGACGACGGACGATGGTTGAATGGTCCACATTGAAGTCTTCGGCCAGCATTCTAGTTGTCAAGATTTCGTCCTCTTCCAGGGCTGTCAAAAGTGCCTGGTCGTCGAAATCCGATGGTCGACCTCTTCCTGGCTTATTTTCCAAACTAGTGTCACCAGATTTGAAACGGGCAAACCATTCCTCGCCTCGCCTTTCGCCGATTGTTCCTTCGCACAAGAAGTTCCTTGAGATCGCGAAATGACTACGCTGCTTTCCATCTTTCTTGGAATTGGTAAAACATAATATGGCAAATATAAGTATGATTATCGACACGCATTTTTATAACCTGAAAACAAAATAATATTTTTATTAAAAAAAAAAAATAAACAAAACAGCAATTATCATTAACAAATAACTCGCCCACAAAAACGACTGATAATTATGCACCAACCCAATATGTATCTTTATTAATATATATATATATATATATATATATATATATATATATATATATATATATATATATATGATAAAATAACGAAATAGAAACGTATATCATTGTTCTTTGTTTTAGCATTATGTCGGATTTCAGCCGATCCATATTTGATCTGAATTTGATATTTAACTCATATATATATATATATATATATATATATATATATATATATATATATATATATATATGTATGTATATATATATATATATATATGATTACAAGAATTATATACGCCTAAGAAAACACGTCGATCAGCAGATTACTAGATCATAACTTATTCAGTTGTAAAGCTTCTTCATAAATTGAAAAGAATTATCTTACATTGTTAAAATGAGATGCCAATGTTATTTTTCATTTTTGCGTAATTTAGACGACAATTTATTCATCGCACGCTGTATGTGTATGGGAATGTGCATGTGCATATCTATCTATCTATCTATCTATCTATATCTATATCTATCTATCTATCTATCTATCTATATATATATATATATATATATATATATATATATATATATATATAGTTTATATTATCCACATACAGGCCTGTTTTAACATGATTCCTACATTAGGTGACATTGGGCAATGTCTATTCGACCTAAAACTACACGATTTCATATTCTCTATCATTCACTTCTTCATGGTCAGCCTATAAACTTTTCAGCCCACCCTCGTGCTGAAATTTAAAAATAATAGAAGTAGAAAGAAATTTAAAAATTAATTTAAAATATAGAAAGTATCGAAAAATGTATTTATTACTTATTGGGTTGGTGCATAATTACCAGGCATTTTTACACAACATTTATTATGAGAAAAGCAACATAACAATAACATTTTTGAATGATTTTTTCCGGAGCCTATGATTATCGACACGCATTTTTATCACCTGAAAATAATATTATAATATTTTTATTAAAAAAGTAAAAAAAAACAGAAATTTTTATTAATAAACAACGCGCCTACAAAAACGCTTGATAATTTTACACCAACCCAATATATACCGATATACAACATAACCTTTATTATAACTTGACACAACTGGCAACCCTGTTAGGAAAGAAAAAATATCCGCCAAAAAATCGTTATTGACACCATGACTGGAAATTAATCTAAGGGAGGAAACTCTTAAATTTTCCTATTCCTAAAACTTTGAGAATTACTGTAGGAAAGTTTGAAATAAAAAAAAAATGTAACAATTAAATCCTGATTCTTTCTAGATAAACTCCTCTTTCACAAAGTTTGCGGATCAGTTGATTCACTAACTGATCCTTGGATTGAACTCATGACTACTACGTGGCAGCAATATTTGATTGCACAACGACTATAAGTGACTACCTACTATGCCACCGGTCTTAAAAACACTTCCACTATTTTTTTCAGCACGAACGAACAAGTACCAGCAACGCAAAGACAAAATAACACAATAATCAATGCATATAAGATATTCCAATAATAATGAATGCTTGGAGATAGCCAGATGGTATTTTGCTGAATCGTTTTTGCTGAAACGTATTATTGTTGTTGTATGCTAACAATTTCTCGTCTCAAAAAACAAATACTCACGAGTCTCGTGTACTTTTGTTAATGTACTATTACTTATTCAATTCATTCAAAATATTGTATCTATCTTTAATTGTTATGGATATTGTTATAAACACACTGTTTCAGCCAACTATTCACTGGTCATCTTCAGGTCTCCATTATTTTGTGATTAGGAATTAACAATATACTTTGACTTATTCTCATTTTTTTAGTTATAGGTGTTATTATAGATACAAGGTTTCAGCCAAGTAATTCATCTTCAGGTGTCCATTGTTTTGAATGATTGGGCATTTCTCGGCGCCGTCTGAATATATCTACGGGAGAGTGCCTTTTCACGAATGCTGAGTAAGATGCCCTTCGATTGGCTGACAATTTTACATGAAGCTCGAGCACCTAGTTCTTCAAATATGCAAAATGGTTAGAAGCGTTCTCGTATATAAGAAAAATATCGAATAAGAAAAGGGACGCGAAGGGCGTCGCTTCTGTGGGTAGCAAAGTAAGTGGGGGAGGGAGGAAAGGATCAGCAAAAATTTCGGCTGAAAGATACGCCTTTACTTAATGCTTAGTTTTCGGGGTTTTTTTTGTCTTCCTTTTTTTTTTGTTTTATTTTAGATTCAGCAACGACATTGAGCTGATGACTGGCCGCCGACCTGGTTACTATATGCTGACTTGTTGGAAATGCGTGTGTCCTTTGATCATTGCCTTGTTAATTATCGTTGTGTTGGTCAATCTGAGTACCGAGTACAAAACATACGAGGCCTGGAATCGTGAAACGGTCAGTAAAGGCTTTCAAAGAACACGCGCGCATACGCGCACAGATACGCGCACACATACGCACACACTACAATATTTTTACATTACATTAGTACAGTAAATTAATTTAAATTTATTCTTATATTAAAATCATTTGCAATACATTCTCATAATAAAATCATTTACAATTCATTCTTATAGTAAAATAATTCACAATGAATTCTAATAGTAAAATCATTTACAATGCATTCTTATTATGAAATCATTTATAATGCATTCTTATTGTAAAATTATTTACAATGCATTCTTATAGTAAAATCATTTACAATGCATTCTTATTATGAAATCATTTATAATGCATTCTTATAGTAAAATTATTTACAATGCATTCTTATAGTAAAATCATTTACAATGCATTCTTATTATGAAATCATTTACAATGCATTCTTATAGTAAAATCATTTACAATGCATTCTTATAATAAAATCATTTACAATGCATTCTTATATTAAAATCATTTACAATGCATTCTTATAATAAAATTAATTACAATGTATTCTTATACTAAAATCACTAACTATGCATTTTTATAGTAAAATTGTTTACAATGCATATTTATAACAAAATTGATTACAATGTATTCTGACACTAAAATAATTTACAATACATTTTTATAATAAAATCATTTACAATGCATTCTTATAGTAAAATCATTTACAATGCATTTTTGTAATAAAATTAATTTCAATGTATTCTTACACTAAAATCATTTACAATGCATTCTTGCAATAAAAATATTTACAATGCATTTTTATAGTAAAATCCTTTACACTTCATTATTATAATAAAATTAATTACAGTGCATTCTTTTACTAAAATCATTTAGAATGCATTTTCATAATAAAATTATTTACAATGTATTGTTATAATAAAACCATTTACAATGGATACTTATAGTAAACTAATTTACAATGCATTTCTGTAGGAAAATCCTTTGCAGTGCTTTTCTACAACGAAATCCTTTACAATTCATTCTTAAAATGAAATAATTTCCAATGTATTCTTATAGTAACATCGTTTATAATGCATTCTTAAATTCATTTATAATGGATTCTTATTATCAAATGACTTACAATGCATTCTTATAATAAAATCATTTACAATGCATTCTTATAATAAATTCATTTACAATGTATACTAATAGTAAAAACACTTACAATGCATTCTTATAATAAAATCACTTACGATGGATTCTTATAATAAAATCATTTACAATGCATTCTTATAATATTAGGTTGGTGCAAAAATAATGACGTAATAATGTCGTTTTTTGACGTTAAGAAATACGTCAAAAAACGACATTATTACGTCATTATTTTTGCACCAACCTAATAAATTCATTTACAATGTATACTTATAGTAAAATAATTTACAATGCATTCTTATAATAAAATCATTTACAATGCAATTCTATAGTAAAATCCTTGATAATGTATTCCGTAAATGAATCATTTAAAACGCATTCTTATTTCTTATTACACAATATTTAATATAAAATTATAATTGTAAGTTTTAAATCTTATTTTTTTAAATCTTATAAATTGTGTTGAATACAACCATTTAAAAAAGGATAGACCAATAATTTTGACTATTATAATTAGTATAGTTTATATTAAAAAATATTTAGTTGCATTTACACTATTTACATTATTCGGACTCATCTTCATCTTTATTGTCATATCCACGACGTTTTAACTGTTGTACGCCCCGGCCTTCTTCAGATAATATACGCTTGAATTTCGAACCGAACCTTTTATTTAGTCCACTGGGGTGAATTGTTCTTGTTCCACGTGTCGTGCCTCTTCTAGATATCTCAGTTTTTAGTTATTTCCCTTTAGTAAGTCAACTCTCCAAGTTTTCGTTCGCCTCTTCTGTGACCAGGTATTGAACTTGTAAACACTTTGGGCCAAGTCACTTTTAGATTACTTCAACCAATGCTTTTATCCACTGGATCATGTGTCCTTGAGAGCATATAAATAACGGGTTCGATTCAAAATTCCAACGTATATCACCTGAAGAATGCCGGGGCGTACAACAACTGAAACGCCGTGAATATAACAATAAATATGAGGGCAAGAGTTTGAACAATGCAAATAGTGTAAAAAGATACAATTATTATAAATTAACTGATTTAAAATATGGTTCCTTCGCTACACAGGAATTACCATGTTTCAAAAACCGAAGCTAAAAACTTCAAATTTAATTATATAATTAAATTAAAATCATTAGTTCTGTTTCATCTTCAAGCGAATTTTGGAATGACTTATTTTTAAATTTACATTAAGTTTTAAACGCATATACAATTCATAATTTTTTCCCCCAAGGATACAGAGAAATCCAATCATTTAGACAGGGGCGGTAGCGTGTTCATTTTTATTAACTCTTATTGTATCAATTATGAGTTACGTTCGAAAAAGAGGTTAAGTCTAGGGATGGTAGGGGTTTATTTTTCAACGAATTTTGATACCCGTTCAACGAATGTCGTCTGTTTTTTGTTTTTTTTTTTTTTTTTTATCAACGACAAAAAGTTTTTCGACATTTTTTCCGTTAAATTCGTATTTGTATATTTAAAGATGTTTTCTAAAAGTGGTGTTTGGATTAGATTACGTTACATTGAACTACAATTATAAAATATTATTTTTACTCTTAATTACGAATAGACTATATTTCTTTTTAAATCAAATAAATGTAATAGAATTACTTAAATTATTTAAAAATTATTATTACATATCAAATATAAGTACCAGCTCCCATTTTTTATTTTATTTTATTTTATTTTTAAATATTATTTATGGAAAGTTTTTGACAATGTCGGCAAAAAATAGCTATTTCATTTCTTTGATTCAGTAATTTTTTATTTTTTATAAACTTAGTAATATATACTTTCTCATGTATGCACAAAGGACATGGGTCATTTAATGACCTACATATTCTAGCTTTTCTTATTAATTTCCATTTTACTATAGGTGTTTCATTAGTTTCTTTTAAGTGACAGGAATATTTCGATAGGGAGATCATATTGCAGTATTTATTTATGGATACAATTTTTGCAATATATTTAGTTGTATTTTCCACTCTGTTGTAAAATCGACAAACCATTGTCATCTCTTTTTGTGTTTTCCTAAATATTATTTCCTGGGGTAATGGGTAACGTCCACAGTTGGCAAATTACAGATTTTCTTATATACTAATTTATTTTCTTATTCTTTTTTTTTTTCTTCCGAACTCCAGGGTAGCCTCTGGCGCCTACCGTGGCCTGCTTGGTGCATGGGCTTGGCTGTTTGTCTCATTGCACTTTCCACAATTTGGATACCATTCGTGGCGCTTCTTAGAAAACTGAGACCATCCAGTTGGCCCGGGCATTCACCAGCATATTTCCCCACCAAGTTGATCCAGATAGAACGAAACCTGAAACCTTATGAGCCAACCAAATGTGAACGCTGTCTGCTCTTCAGGTGGGAACCGAACGTCCCGCCCAGTAAGACACGGTCCGATGAAAAGCATCTTTCAGAGCTCAATTCTGTTTTTATATAAAAGATTGATTTTATAGTTAAAAGATTCAATTATTAGATACATCAGGGTGTAAGGAAGGATTTGCCATTTAAATTAGCCATGAGGATATCTGCCATGATTATCTCCCTTGGGTTTGTTTTCACTGCCATATATTTATCTCTCCGAAACCTTGTTCCGCCATCCATATACTCAAGCTCACTAAGTAGGTTATGCGTTGTTTTCTTCTGTCCTGTGAGTATCAAATTTTCTATGCCCTCTTTCCTCATTATGTAACATAGACATTTCAACAGTCTCTTCATGATGTTAAGTGTAAGTGTCCTTTTTCGTTTCCATTTTCTCTAAAACTTCGCCACTGTTCGGACCATGGTATTGTCAGCATCTTACCACATTTCTGTTGCTTCAAGTTCTCTTCTACATCCGTGAGGAGGATTGTCTAGCTTTCACTGCCATAGAGGAGAACTGATATTACATTACAGTTCAGTTCTTTTTTCTTTTTTTTCTAACAAAACTTTTCTTTTTCTTAATATTTTGTTTAGCTTTTGGAAGACATCTTTCGCTATCCCAATGCGTCTTCGGCTTTCAGTGTCACACTTTTCATCCTCTGTTAAAACACTTCACATATATTGTTGTACGTATTTGATTTTGGTTTCTGCTATTTGTAATTATGGGGACGTGGCCAAGTGGTTCGAATCTCACTATGGTCGATTTGTTAAGAAGAAGAATCCCTGATGTCATCCGACTGGAGTGGCCGATCTCAGCGTGTGGCACTTTTGGAAAGTGCCTGAAAACCATACCACGGGTTGACCAAGCCTTGTGAATGAAATTGGGTAGACGGAACCCTTGGGTGCTGTCGATACCTGTGCTAGCACGAAGTCACAACTCATCGTGGCCGAAGGGTTGAGCGTGCTGGCCTTGTTCAAATTGTTGATCATGCTAGATAACACGCTCTTTCTCAGAAACTGTAACTAAGGTCTGCTCAGCATAGCTGAAGTATAAAGCACAGGTGGGCTCTGTGGGTGTTGAATAAACACAAATATGCCTGAGAAAGCGTCGGCAACAGGGATTGGCTAGCTAAAGTGGCCAGCTATACATTTGTAATTTGCATTTTGGACTTATTTTTTCTTCTTTTCTGAAAACAATGCATTCTTTCTTTTTGAAATTAATGTTTAGTCCTTTCTTCACTACCTTCTATAGGAGTTCTTGTAGTTTCCTTCCTGTGTCTGCTATCAACATTGTATAATCTGCAGGCCTTATGTTGTTAAGATCGTGGCCGCCAATAATGAATCCTGTTAGTACTTATAATTATCTCAGAATCGCCTCACTTTACCAATTCAAAATACGACGAGTAGCATTGGTATGCCTGCTTAATGCAAACAATTATACCAGAAATTGGCAGTGTACTCTGTAGAATAGCGAAAGCCATAACAAATATTTTAACACCATTTCTAGCAGCATTTAACTTTTCAAATATGAAATATACCGGAGATTTGGTTGAAGAACTAAGGGAGATAAATATGACAGAAAAACTAAGGGAGATAAATATGACTGAAAAACTAAGGGAGATAAATATGATAGATAAAACTGGCTATTACATGACAAATCCGTATGAAATGATGTATATAATAATTAAATATAACCAAAGATGCAGATAAAATAAAATAAAAAAAATAAAGAAATAATAAATACAGTAAAAAAATTAAATGTTTAAATTTTGAAGAAATTTATTTCATTAAAAAACAAAAACTTTTTGCCTTTTTTTAATAAAAAATATACTGTTACTATGCAATTTGGAAAGTGTAAAAGTAATTTAAATTTGAAGATTTCGGATTTTCTGTATATATGAATGATTAAAGAAATGTGCGTATTATACGAATGAAAAAGATCTTTTATTAGTTTTGATGTTGCGTTTGGATTTATTCAACTCCTCCGGGAACTGCTATTTATCAATTGTTTTACTGACAGTGTGTTCTCACTGCAGATGTTGTGTTTGTAGATTTATTTTAACCATTTCACTCCAAGCATGGCGGGAATGCTACTAGCACGCATGGGTAACAGAGAGTGAAAAGGAGAGAAAAGACTTAATATAGCGAGGATTGAAGAAATGACAAAAGATGAACGGGATTCAAGAAGATAGAAGATGGCGATTGACGTTGTATTTAAATTTTTGAAGATTGCAGTTGCCAGGGAAGCGAGTAAACGGAAGGGAATTCCACAGGCGGGAAATGCGAAAAAAGAAACAGTTGGTGTAGAAATGGCGGTTGCATTTAGCTATTTCAACAGTAAACGGGTGTGACCTGGAAGTCAATCTAGTAGCCCGGTTAAATTCACGTAATCCGGGCACCAGAGAAAAAAAACTTGTCAGAGCAGTTGTCATGAAAATATTCGTAGAAAAAACAGAGAGAAGCCACGCCAACGTCGGTGAGAAAGTGAGTGAAGTCGAGATGTCAAGTCAGGATCGATTACATTATAGATCTTTCTTTGGATTTTGTCAACAACCTCGAGATGGAACTAGACCAAATATAGCAGCAGTATTCAATGCGCGGACGAATGGTAGATTTGTAAATGTGCAAGTTGCATTCTGACGAGAAATATTTTGCGGCACGACACAATGACCCAACTTTCCTTGCATTTTGTTTCTGTTGTGTTTTTCACAATAAAGCTTTTCCTTTAAATAAACGGCTCTTTTTAATTCAGATAGCTGACATCGCAATAACAGGAACCATATTGCAATATGGCAGTTCCACTATAAAAAAAAAAAAAAATGACCGTTCTTCACTAGATGAGGTTTGCAACTAAACGGCACCAAACGATCATGGGTTCCACTCGTTCTAATCTCAGCCCCGCCATGCCATGCACCAAAGTCATTCCCTTCATATTCTATTGGTAAGATATAACTTCCACCCGAGACAAGTTTTTCCAAGAAACGCTTCTTTCTGGAACCGACTCCCAAGAGAATGCTTCCCCGATCACTACAATGTTAACTTATTCAAATCTATGGTCAACTGTTATCTTCCCCACACATCTCTACAAACTGTGCCTCTTATTCTGTAATCCTCTACCTCAAGTGGCTCTTTTCTCTTGTACAGGGTGAAAATTATTGTAAAAAGACGAATATGCAAGATGATAGGTCCTGATCTGGCATCTAGTCTACAGTCGTTATCCCACAGACGTGCCGTGGCTTCCCTCTGTCTCTTCTACAAATATTTTCTCGACAACTGTTCCGACGAGCTACTTTCGCTGGTTCCTAGACTGCATGAATTTAAGAGAGCTACCAGGCTGGCATCTCGGTTCCCTTTTTCACTGTGGAAACGGTTAAATGTAACTGCTTCTTCTACTTAAACAACTTCTTTCCGTACTTACCGTCTGTGGAACTCTCTTCCTATTGCTTGCTTCCCCGATAGCTATAATCTTCAAATATTTAAGTGTAATGTCAATTGATATCTGATACTTTGATCTTGTTCCGCGTCCTTCTCTGTATCCTTTCCCCAAACACGCCGCTTTATTCTTGTTCTCAATCCTCCGTAACCCCTTGCGTGATACTGGCACTCCCGTCTTGCTTGGGGTGAATTGCTTTAAAAATAGAGTATATAGGACATTCATATTAGCCATTTGTCAATAAGGTTTTGTTTTTTTTAGTTTACATATTTGTAGTCTTGTAAATTTTGACTGGACAATCGGTTGTGCTCGCAAAAAAACGAAACCAAAAAATAAAGGTGTATCAAAAGGACGTTTATTCCCTTGACACCGCTATTACAATATACAATTTCTACTCCCTCGGCAATGTTTACTTACAAGATTATAGTAAATATGTGATCAAGTACATTGTGAGATTAATTATTTACCTTTTATAAAGATTTATTTACTTTTTAATAAGAAATAAATTTTGAAAAAATTATTTTACTCAAAAATTTATAAAAAAAACTACAAAACTATGAAAATTTGTAAATCAACTTAAATGCAATATTTATTATTTAACATTTGATAAATAACTATGAAAAATATTTTTGTATTCAATCTAATAAATAAAATAGTGTTTAACATCTTTGCTGTAAATTCTCAAGAAAAAAAGAAAATGTATAAATTTATTTTCATATGTTTAGGTTCTATTAAAATTCTAATCATCGCTTTTCAAAAATAATAAACGTTGCCGAGGGAGTCAAAAGTGTATACAGTAATAGCGGTGTCAATGGATTAACTGTCCTTTTGACACGTTTTTTTTTTTTTTTGTTTGTTTCTCAGGCACGAAGATTAAACATTGCCGGACAATCTGTCTTATAATACCAAGAGAAAATTTGCGAGGGAAATGACAATCAATATGACTACACAAAGAGAACCGTTTATATATTTCAAACCATATATATATATATATATATATATATATATATATATATATATATATATATATATGGGGTTAAGAATAAGGAATAAGGAATTGAAATGGTACACCTAACCCACTCATATCTTATTTTCTCTCCCACCTTACTTCCCCACTTCGTTAATTTTACATATGCTTGATGAGGTCCATCAAAAACGTGTGAATTTTTTTTCATTTTTCATTTCAACCTTTGGAAGTAAAGTCTGATGATCCAGAGCTCTGTTAAAGGGGTTGTGGTGAAATAACTTATTACATAGAACCTTAAAGTGGACTGTTTTTATTCAAACAAATATATATATATATATATATATATATATATATATATATATATATATATATATATATATATATGGTTTTAAATATGACGGAACGCCCTCTTTTAAAGGATCTTTTATGCCCAACACTTCTTCTTCAGAAAGATTTGTTAAAACAACAAGAATCAAAACAACAAAATTGACAAAGGTAAACAAGGGGGTCGGGATAAATAAAGGGCCACGACAAAAACAAATTTATTAAAAAAAGCAACAAATCTGTGTAAATAAGCTCCGAGTAAGTATAAAACAGAAAAAATAAAAATAAAAATAATTGATTATTGTTTTTCCAATGAATCTTTCTGAAGTAGTGTTGGACGAAAAAGGTCCCTTTAAAAGAAAGCGTTTCGTCATTTTCAAAGACATATTTAAATTCTGTGTTATAAAATGTTTGTTTAAATATATAGCCTGTCTAGGAAAAAAAACCCGAAATCAAATGGCAACAATTGAAAAAAAGAGGTAAAGAGAAAAAAGACAGAAATAATCACGACGTTCCCCACCTACCCAAATTCGTGCAAACAGGTGCATGCGCGCTAACACGCACACGCACACACATACACACACACACACACACACACACACACACACACACACACACACACACATACACACAAAAAAAACAAAAAAACTCTAACACCTGAAAAGAGCATATAAAAAGATATAAGCAATCAATTTCTGATACTCACTGACAAGTTAACGGACGTGTCCGTCTACGAAACTCTGGAGTCGGTATGATGAAGTTAACATCAATCAGCTAATTGTCGCCATTTTATATTTTTAATTTCACGTATGCACTTTGTTTCTCTTTGATTTTGTCGACTGCACAGTATAGTAGGGTCAGTTGGACACCGTCTATGAAAAAAAATTACCATGACGCAATCGACTCCTCCAGAAATTTGGAAACGGTATGCTGTATTGCTTGACATTCGCGCCGGATACGAACATTCCAGTCAATCTGAGGACAGTGCAGAAGATTCGGAAAGAATTGGATGATATATCCAATCAACCTCATGGTGTTTCGTGTGATCGCTAGTGATGACAACGCTATGCCTCCATTCATTTTCCGACAGGCCTCAGACTCAACATGGAGGCCTATATTGAGTGCCTTGAGGAGGTAGTGCTTCCCTGAGTCAAGAGGGTGGCTGCTGGAAGACCTTATGTCTGGCGACAAGAGAACCCAGTCATGGCTGTCAGACAATTTCTGCGACCACACACACACACACACACATATATATATTATATGTATGTATATATATATACTCGACACTCCCGTCGAATTCGACGTATGAGGGTCAAGCAGATCAGTTCCCAGGAAACCGACAGCCCGACAACAGCACATGAGATTTGATTATAGTGGTGAAGGTTTCGTGCAGGACCAGCCAAACCGAATACTAAGTGCCACAAGGTCACCAAACGACTCTCCGCAGGTTTCAGAATTCAGAGTTGTCCTTCTCCTAGACCAGTTGCCATCCAAAGCTATAGAACCTAGTCTGTCCTGCTATTTTACCCATAGCTGGAGGGATAAGAAGAGGATTCGCACCTTTCCCAAGGGTATTAGCACATAAGTGAATGTAATGGATTCGACTGGAATTCGAACTCGGCTCTCCGATTCCTCAATATATATATATATATATATATATATATATATATATATATATATATATATATATATATATATATATATATATATATATATATATATATATTTTGAATAAAAACAGACCACTTTAAGGTTCCATGTAATAAATTATTTCAGCATAACCCCTTTAACAGGGCTCTGGATCATCAGACTTTACTTTTTACATGGAATTTTAACGTGGTCTGTTTTTATTCAAACATATCTGCTCTGAATTTTACATTGAGCTCTCTACCCATACGGATTACCTAAGTTTGAAAAAAAGAAAAACCGAGTATGACGTTAATCATAGTTTAATGCTTAGTTTAATTTGTAACGTATATAAATGTAGGTAGAAAAAAAGCAAATATTTATATCGAGAGGCATAAAGCAATGCCTATAACCCCCCAAACTAACTATATATATATATATATATATATATATATATATATATATATATATATATATATATATATATATATATATATATATATATATATAATATTTGGTGCAGTTTATATTACAATTTATAATTTATATTACAATGTACTTTATATTATAATTTATATGCAGTTTGTAATTTATAATATTTGATATATTATTCATTTATATGCATTATATTTATAATATAATTATATTTAACATATTAATTTATATGCAGACGACTTCAGAATCTGGATGGTGTCCTTGTTTAAGTTGGTGAATACTACCACAATCCTTGCCTTCAGTTCATTTTGGTGTTACAAGAAATTTTTGGCGTCTCTCACTGGACTGCGACCCACACATAATATTTAAGAGTAGTTAGTTGTGATGTTAAAAAAAGACATGACACAAAACGTGAAGAATCTGCTCATGGTGAAATCGACGGTCATAGTGGTGCACAATCCTTCAGCTAATATTAAACGACTATCGACTGTGGGACAGGACAAGTTCATATTCATACATGCCCAGTAAAGTGCCCCCTGATTCAGGGTCGTTTCAAGAGCCTCATGCCCCCCATCCAAATCTATGATACGCCCCCTTGCTCTACTTCATCCAAATTTTCATAAGGTAATATTCATATAAAATACAATACAACCTCAGTTCTCGAACGTCTCACATGTCAAACAAATCGGTTTTCGGACAGAAAATTCGAGATGGAAATGCCTCGGTTATCGAACAAAATTTTACTTCTCGAACTACATTGCCGAACCGAGTCAATCCGAACGGAATCATTTCGTCGTGATGTATACATTCGTGCGTTGTGGTATGCTTTTCTTTTCTAATTTGATAGTACTGTGACTTTTTTTTTTTCTACATTGCTTCCTATTGGAAAAATAGTTTCGGTTTACGAACATTTCGGTTTACGAACGGCCTTCAGAAACGAATTGAATTCATGAAGCGAATGTGCAAATTTTATGGTAGCTTAATTATGTCCAATAATGCAATATAGATGAACAATTCAACTAAAAAAAAAAAAAAAAAAATAGAAAAGAAATATAATGTATCTAAATACAAATTAGAGACATTTCATAATAGATTATTCCATCTAAAATAAATCTACACTGTTGGCGGCAATTTTAACATCAGCTTGACTTTTTTTTCCTGTTAAAAAGTTGAAACACATTCAACATTATGGATAAAAAACTGAATTTTACGTAGTTTTTTTTTTTTTTTTCAAGACTTAGTATGAGCAAAACAAATTCACGGATTTGGACAAAGAAAAACCGAGTATGACTTTAATCATAGTTTAATGCTTAGTTTAATTTGTAACGTATATAAATGTAGGTAGAAAAAAAGCAAATATTTATATCGAGAGTCTTAAAGCAATGCCTATAACCCCCCAGTCAGTATTGCTCCTCCCCACGGTCGGAGGGTTTCATGGGTAGTACCTGCCGGCCTTGGTTCATATTCATATTCATGGCACAATGAAGTACCCTCTGAGTGATTGCCCCCAAAATACATTAACGCTACCCCGTTGTTAAAGATATAAAAAATGGCTGGATATATCTCGGACAATTTTTACGTACGGTCAGATTTTTTTATCAGTTGTTTACTCAAATAATGATTTTTTCAGATTAAGAAAGACCTCCTTATTCAGAAGCATGGCATAATATAACTTTTTAATACGCATATTGCCCTTAATTAAATTAAAATTAAATTAAATTAATACGAGAAAGAAATTATTAATACGAAAAGGAAAACATGTAAAGATCGTTATTGAGTTCAAGGGAGATAATTTTAAAATGTTAAATGCTTACCAGAGTAACGTACCTTTAATAATGTTTATATATATATATATATATATATATATATATATATATATATATATATATATATATATATATATATATATATATATATATATATATATATATATATATATATATATGTATATATATATTTCTCACCCACACAAGACAGACATGCTTACGGAGGTGTGAAGGCCTCACACTTATACACTCACCCACACGAATATACACACTTACACACATCATACTCACTCCCTCCCTAATGAGCCAAATGATAACACACACCCACAACAATACACACGCTTATATCATACTCACTCACTCCCTAAGAACCAAATAACACACACACACAAACACTAAACAGAGACACATCCCCTCGCCAGGTCCAATAAAACTGTCAAACTGACCAGAGAATTCAGAGCAGCATGTATCTATCCAGCTCTTATCTCAAATAACAACTTAAAAGAGACTGTTTGACCAACACAAGGAATGTTAAAAGATTCACTTTAAAAAGATAAAAAACAAATGAAAACTACAGACAAAAGTTCATTTTCTCCAGCAAAAGACTCATTTCTGTAGTTTAGTGCCACCAGCAAGCAGAAATATTTCTCCTCCCGATGATGGGCATTTTGGTCGAAACTTGTCTAGGAATCTAAATGGAATAATAATAAAAAAAATGAAAGAATATTAATCTACAACCCAGTGTGTCTACTCTAAAGATTTTAATTTTTTAATTTTTTTTATTGTTCAATATATATATATATATATATATATATATATATATGAAACTATATATAAGGTATCAATGTTAAATATAAATCCAGTTCATCGATATTTATTTGCTATTTTTTTGCAGTATAAGAATGAAAATCTTACACACAGAGAAATAAATAAACAGAAAAATTTCAACATGATGTCAAATAAAGTTATTTCCCCTTTACTAATAACCATTCGTATCTCATATTTTGTTTTTTAATCATTTCACTCCCAAGCAAGGCGACAGTGAATGCCACTAGAACGCAGGCGTGGTGGGTATATGGGGGGGAGAGAATGAGAAGACAAAGATTGAGGAAAGGACCAAAAAGAACAGGGTTCAAGAAAACGGAAGATGGTCATTGATGTTGCACGTAATTTTTTTTTAAAGATTTTAGTTTTCAGGGAAGCAAAAAATCGGAAGGGAGCGCCATAGGTTGAAGGTGCGAGAAATGAAACTGTTAAGGTAGAAATGGCGCTTGCATGTAGCACGTTCAACAAAAAAAAAACGGTGAGACCTAGATGCCAATTTAGTAGCACACTTAAATTCATGTAGTCAGGATACTAGGGGAAAAAAGCTCCTCAGAACAGTTGCCATTAAAATATTTACTGAAACGAAAGAGATAACCTATATCACATCGGTAAAAAGATTCCTGGTCAGGATTGATTACATTACAGACCCTTCTTCAGATTGTGTCGAGAACCTTGAGATGGGCTGCAGGAGCACCAGACCAGATATGGCAATAATATTCAATGTACGGACGAATGGTAGATTTATAAATGTGCAAGATAGATTCTGATGAAAAAAAAATAAAAATTCTGGAACCATACAGTGAACCAACTTTCCTTGCAGTAAATGTAGCAACTGATTCCATGTAGCCGATCCACTTCATATCAGTGGAAAACGTGAGCCTAAGAAGACGTAAAGTGGATCTTCCCTGGAGTTTAGCATCAGCCATGCTGATGGCAGGCAGAAAATATTCTCCGGTCATTATATGAAAGCAGTTTTGTTTTTGAAGACATTAAAACATACAAGCCATTTTTTGTCCCAGTTCAACACCGATTAGAGAGGTCCTTTCCAAGAGCAGCTGCCAGATTTACTTTGTTGAATTTGTCGGATGACTCGAAAAGATCGTTTTGTATTTCTCTTTAAGTGGCATTTGAAGTTAAGTTGTTTTAACTAACTTTATTCTAAACTAGCTTTAAAGCCGCACCCCGTGCGAACTTTTAAGCTAGATCCTCTGACCCCAAACCATAAAAACAGCAATGATAATTTTGAGGAAATAACCTTGAATTTCTCAATTCACTCGATGGAAATTCAAAACCTTACTTTAACTCTTATCTGTGCTATAAGTCAAATTTCGGTCAAAAAACCGATTTGGACCGAAAGTCTGATTTGGGCCAAAATTTCCATTCAGGCGGAAAATTGAGTTGTTCCAATCACAAACTCCGTGGATATTCAAAACCTGGCGCCACAAAACCTTTCACTTTAACTCAGATTCCTTGGCATTTTGAAGAAATAAAATTGTTTTCCTTAATTCACAAAGTTTTGGAGATATTTTAAACTGAAATTGAAACAATTGTTTTTGTGTTACTTTAAACTCAATATAAATTAAAAACATTTAAAATCAATTTTTTTTCTGTTATTTTAAAATTTGAATTTTTAACTGTTCCCTCCTCATCCGAACACAAATCCCAATACTGGATGTTCAAGCACCAAATGAGGGGCAGATTTTCAATCCTGGGATCATCCTGATCCCAAAAAGGTATAATGTCTATGTAGATCAAGAAAAATGAAAGTTAGAGGAGCTTTAGTCAAACGGACGGACTGAAGTAATTTCCCGTTTATTTATTTAGAAAATCAATTTTGATCCTGTTGATTATAACAGAGATTATTTTCTAATGTCAAAGCTGCTGTTTAGTGATTCTTAAATTGAAAATGAAAGAAAATAAACAGAGCAGAGCAGTGTTTTCCAACCTTTTTTCAAGCAGCGCCCCGATTGAACCCAAACTTTTTGTCAACGCCCCCGCACCTGTTAAATTAAATTTCGAATATTATACTGAAATCATCTTTCATATAAAGACAACACTTAGGTATTAAGTACAAAAACAATTTTAATATTGTTTTCATTTCTATTAGAAATGCCCATTATTAAAATGCTATAAAAACCTTTAGCCTTTTATTTGATAGCTTATCTCAATGTTTTCAATGCGATGGTTGACTTTGGTGCTTACTAGCTAAGGCCCTTACTCTAAGTTAATTTGAGAGCTTATCAATGTTTCTATGCGATATTTGACTTTGGTGCTTACTGGCTAAGGCTCTTACTCTAGTTTCATATAATAGATTATCTCAATGTCTTAAATCCGTGGTTGACTTTGGAGATTACTGGCTAAGGCTCTTACTCTAGGTTCATTTCATAGCTTATCTCAATTTTTTTCAATGCAATGGTTGACTTTGGTGCTTACTGGCTAAAGCTCTTACTGTAGGTTCCATAATGCATAGAAGTAATCGTAGATCTCCTTTTGTAATTTTCAGATAGTTTCTTTGTTTGGGAAGAAGCTGTGTAACTGCGTTGAAAAAATATTCAGTCAGGTAACAAATTGGAAAAGCAATGAAGAAAATTTTGATAGCTTCCCACAGCTTTAGATACCTCTCAGAAATTTCCTTTTGTTACCAATATTCAATAATTTTTGAAAATTTGAAAAAAAGTGGATAAATGCCCCCCGCCCCCCTGAATATGTTCATTGCCCCCGCCCAAGTGTAATAAAAAATCCCAGTGACTCTTTTCAACATAACAAAGCAGAAAAGGTGGCGCTAGCGCCTCCACATTGGGAAACACTGTAGTAGAGACTTTGTAATCGCAGATACAACTATAGTAACGCCGTTGAACAATACTAGTGCCAGACGCCTTCGAATAGCACTCGCACTAATAGTATTTGCTCGATAATATTCGCTCGAAAAGTAACCACCGAATATCGATCCGAATAGAGAATAGTGTAGAGAAGAGAATAGAGAATAGCGGTCCGCATAATAATAGAGGATAAACGAGAAATAGTGATCCGAATAGTAATAGAGGATAGACTAGAAATAGCGATCATTTAGACGTCACGCGACTCCCTAATTAAGCGTTTCTCCTATGGTCACGTGGTCTACTTAATTCAATAATGGCATCACCTGTGCTTGCTCACTGGCGATCGATGTTCAAACTCAAGTGTCGGCAGAGACTCTTTATTCCTATATAATACGCACGAAGACAGAATACACGATTGTCAGCACAAGGAGCATCCCTAACATGCGAATGATAAATTGGAGATGACAAAATGAAGCAAGTACCAAAATTTAAATATCCTCGAAGTGTTTTAATAGAGGATGAAAAATGCAACACCGAAATCCGAAGCTAAGCAAAGTATTAAGAAACAGGAAAAATTTCATTGGCAACAAATAAAATACTAATGAACAGTTATCTAATATCGGTCCTCCTATATGGCAACGAATGCTGGGCAATCTCCTCACAGATAAAGAAGATTGATTCGTTTTCTACGAGTTATCAACTCTCTGCAGGTTATTTAAAACCATTAAGTATTAACTTTATTTTTTGAGATTATAATAGTTTAGTGATACACGTCTTACTAATTAACCCATATTTGGGGGAGAAGAGATGTTATTCATATTCGTATATCTGCGTAAGTGAATATAACGAACCCAACGGGAATTAAAACTCCGTTCCCCGATTAACAATTCTGAGCCGTTATCTATTATACCACCTGCACACCCAAGCTCACACCTCCGAGTATTCCCAAGCTCACACCCATCTAGGTACTGACCTCGCTCTGCGTTCCTTAACTTTGGTGATCGCACGTGAGCCGGTGTTTCAACGAAATGTGGCTATAAGCTACAGATGACGAAGAGACTTTAAGCAGCAGAAACGTGGTTCTACAGAAGGTATATGAGAATACATATCGGAATATATGAGAAACAAACGAAGTTTTAGAGAGAGTGGAAACAAAAAGGAGACTTAGCATCAGAAAGAGTTGAAATATCTAGGGTATATAATGAGGTAAGATGGCTTGGAAAATATAATACTCACAGGATACATTGAAGGCAAGATGGATAGAGGAAATCAGCGCATCACCTACCTAACGAGGTTTTGTAAATTGTTGGCAGAATAGGGATTAGGAGGGATAGCAACAAGAAAAACTTTACTAAGAGCTTGTAGAAATATTATTATTATTATTATTATTATTATTATTATTATTATTATAAATAAATAAATAAAAATAAAATATAAAATAATAATTATAATGAAAATTATAAATAAAATAAAACAGTAAGATAAAAATGTTGTATAGAATAAATTAAATAAAAATTAAAAATAATAAATATACTCCCAGCATGAAACAAAACTGTTACTACCAGAAATACGGACATCCCGTCAAAAGACGTTAAATTCAACCTCTTCACCACGAACCTTGGTACAGGCAACACGTGTCCAACTACTCTTTGTGATATGGCTTGTAATACTACGGAGTAAATTCTCCTTTTATCACATGTACCATAAAACAACCTAAAAAAATTACGCACACCACTACAAAAAAAAAAAAAAAAGAAAAAGAAAAGAGAAATTGTATGAAAGTAGAATAGAAATTAATCATCATGCCTTTCCTGTCATTTGTGTACGTTTTATATCCTGTCAGGTATTCTTTTCATCTCCATGAACAGAAGGCCAATTTCTGCTGCTATGATGTGAGTGAACCCTCACGACATTATAGAGAATGACGGCGTGCATAAGAAAAACAACCTATTCAACCACAAGCTACAAAGGATAAAAAATTGTGGTGAGCTATGATCGCCCACATTCTGAAGTGACACGACACAAAGATAGAGTGTTAGCTTGATTATCCGAACTTCGATTATCCGGAAGTGAAATGAAGAGAAAAATGAAACTATTACAACATTTTTTTTCCAGTTATCCGGACTAAACTTATTCTAATATTTCATCTCAAACGTTGCATGGTAATGACATTACTCAAGTCAAAGTTTAACAGTCCCCAAATACCAAAAGGAATGATCATGTTTGGCAAATGTTTAAGTTGGCTTCGTTTTCAAACAGAACTTACCATTACAAGGACGTTAACTTTAAATTAAAGTTCGGGGGTTAGAAGCAAAGTACCCCAGGCCAGGCAGAAACAGACAAAAATTGACGCTTTTTAAATAAAAAATAAAGTGAACAGGACCTTGAATAAAGCGTTTGAAAATAAATGTCATTTAATGATATAAATGTTGAATGTAATTTAGTAAATAACGTAAGAGTAATGGATAGCGGCTCGGATTGAGGAATCGGAGAGCCGAGTTCGAATTCCAGTCTAATCCATTACATTCGCTTAGGTGCTAATAACTCTTCTCCCCCCTCCACACACACCAGCTATGGGTAAGTAGCAGGACAGACTGGATTCTATAATCTTCGATGGCAACTGGTTCAAGAAAGAAATGGCAACCTACTGCGGAAAAAAATCTGCCTTGTCAGTCATATATCAAAAGATACATGATCGCCTAAGCGTGTATCACGCATGTTACATAACTGATCTATCTCGCTCGGTCTGTTTACATCTGTTTATCTATGTCAGCCTTTTCACATCTATCTATCTATCTATCTATCTATCTATCTATCTATCCATCACATTCACTTACGTATGGATAAATAGCAGGATAGACCGTGTTTTATAGCTTTGGAGGACAACTGGTCTACTGCAGAAAGAAATGTCAACCTATTGCGGGAAAAAAAATCTGCCTTGTCAGTCATGTATCGAAAGATACATGATCACCTATGCGTTTAAAACACATGGCACATAATCTATCTATATGTATCTATCTATCTATTTATATATCTATCTATCTCGGTCTGTTTACATTTATTTATTTATCGCAGTCTAATCACATATATCTATGTATTTATCTATCTATTGAATCCATTACATTCACTTACGTCCTAATACCATTGGGAAAGATATGAATCCTTTTTTTCTTCCATCAGCTATGGGTAAATAGCCGGATAGATCGCCTTCTATATAGCCTTGGGAACTGGTCTAACGCAGAAAGAAATGGCAACCTACCGCGGGAAAAATCTTCCTCCTCAGTCATGTATCGAAAGATACATGATCACCAAGTTTGTATCCCGCATGGCGCATAACATACTGAAATAACGTTTTCTTCTTTCTTTTTCGATAATGTAGTTATTCAAAGAAACCGAAGTTTTGAATTAGCCGAAAATATTTTTCAACCTCTGTCCCAAGTTGTTCCGATAGTCGAGGATTTACTGATTTTTTTTAATTAGTAAACAACTAAAAATCCGATTGAAACGCCTAAGTAGATTTGGCCTGTTTCTGAATAAGATACTATGAATTATCGAAGATGGATATTTCCTGCCGAACAGTGCTCCACCATAAAATAAAAATAAAACGATTTATATAGTATAAAATAAGATTGAACTGTATTTAAATTTTCTGTGATTTTCTAAAGAGGCGATGAACCGTGCATGAATTGCAACAATGAGTATTGCAAGAGAATGGTGATTAAATTGTATGACTTACGACTAATCGGTAACAGAGGGTGGACTTGAGTCAAAGATGATGATGGAAATGAAAAACCGAACAATTTATGAAACAGAAATAATGAAAAATAAGTGAAATTGAAGAAAGAAAAAAAGAAAGAAAGAAAGAAAGAAAGAAAGGAAGAAGAAATAAAAGAAAGAGATAAACGGGGTAAAACAGAAAGAGAGAAAGAAAGCGGTGTAACAGAGAAAAAGAAAGAAAGAGGAGAAAAAGAAAAATGAAAAAAAGAAAAAAATGAAAGTGGTTCTATAGAAAGAAAGAATAAACGAAAAAGAAGAAAGAACTAAAATAAAGAATTAAAACAGAAAGAAAGAAAGAAAGAAAAAAAGAAAGAAGAAATAAAAGAAAGAGATAAAAGAGAGAGACAGAAAGGAAAGAAAAAGTGGTACAAAAGAAAGAAAGAAAGAAAGAAAGAACGAAAGAAGAAATAAAAGAAAGAGATAAAAGAGAGAGACAGAAAGGAAAGAAAAAGTGGTACAAAAGAAAGAAAGAAAGAAAGAACGAAAGAAAGAAAAAAAGAAAGAAGAAATAAAAGAAAGAGATAAAAGAGAGAGACAGAAAGGAAAGAAAAAGTGGTACAAAAGAAAGAAAGAAAGAAAGAAAGAAAGAAGAAATAAAAGAAAGAGATAAAAGAGAGAGACAGAAAGGAAAGAAAAAGTGGTACAAAAGAAAGAAAGAAAGAAAGAAAGAACGAAAGAAAGAAAAAAAGAAAGAAGAAATAAAAGAAAGAGATAAAAGAGAGAGACAGAAAGGAAAGAAAAAGTGGTACAAAAGAAAGAAAGAAAGAAAGAAAGAAAGAAAGAAGAAATAAAAGAAAGAGATAAAAGAGAGAGACAGAAAGGAAAGAAAAAGTGGTACAAAAGAAAGAAAGAAAGAAAGAAAGAACGAAAGAAAGAAAAAAAGAAAGAAGAAATAAAAGAAAGAGATAAAAGAGAGAGACAGAAAGGAAAGAAAAAGTGGTACAAAAGAAAGAAAGAAAGAAAGAAAGAAAGAAAGAAAGAACGAAAGAAAGAAAAAAAGAAAGAAGAAATAAAAGAAAGAGATAAAAGAGAGAGACAGAAAGGAAAGAAAAAGTGGTACAAAAGAAAGAAAGAAGGAAAGAAAGAAAGAAAGAAAGAAAAAAAGAAAGAAGAAATAAAAGAAAGAGATAAAAGAGAGAGACAGAAAGGAAAGAAAAAGTGGTACAAAAGAAAGAAAGAAAGAAAGAAAGAAGAAATAAAAGAAAGAGATAAACGAGAGAGACAGAAAGGAAAGAAAAAGTGGTACAAAAGAAAGAAAGAACGAAAGAAAGAAAAAATGAAAGAAGAAATAAAAGAAAGAGATAAAAGAGAGAAACAAAAAGGAAAGACAAAGTGGTACAAAAGAAAGAAAGAAACAAACAACGAAAGAAAGAAAAAAAGAAAAAAAAGAAAGAAGAAATAAAAGAAAGAGATAAAAGAGAGAGACAGAAAGGAAAGAAAAAGTGGCACAAAAGAAAGAAAGAAAGAAAGAGAGAGAGAGAGATAAAAGAGAGAGACAGAAAGGAAAGAAAAAGTGGTACAAAAGAAAGAAAGAAAGAACGAAAGAAAGAAAAAAGAAAAAAAGAAAGAAGAAATAAAAGAAAGAGATAAAAGAGAGAGACAGAAAGGAAAGAAAAAGTGGTACAAAAGAAAGAAAGAAAGAAAGAAAGAAAAAAAGAAAAAAGAAAAAAGAAAGAAGAAATAAAAGAAAGAGATAAAAGAGAGAGATAGAAAGGAAAGAAAAAGTGGTACAAAAGAAAGAAAGAAAGAAAGAGATAAAAGAGAGAGACAGAAAGGGAAGAAAAAGTGGTACAAAAGAAAGAAAGAAAGAAAGAACGAAAGGAAGAAAGAAAGAAAAAAAGAAAGAAGAAATAATAGAAAGAGATAAAAGAGAGACAAAAAGGAAAGAAAAAGTGGTACAAAAGAAAGAAAGAAAGAAAGAAAGAAAGAAAGAAAGAAAAAGAAATGTTATGTTTTTGACAGAAATATATTAGGTTGGTGCAAAAATAATGTCGTTTTCTCACATATTTTACAATGTGAGAAAACGACATTATTTTTGCACCAGCCTAATACAATAAAAGCAAAAATAAAGAAGAATTAAAAGAGAGAATTAAAACCGAAACAAAGTCGTGAAATTGAAAGAAAAAAAAAAGTAATCATAGAAAGAAAGCATGAAAAAGATGAAATAGAAAGAAGAAAGTTAGGACTTGAACGATCATGGTTCTCCACAACTTCCTGTTCTTTCCTATATTAACACTTAGGCTTTTACTAGACTTCTTTGACCATGCAGTACCTGTTCTATTACCCATTTACCCAGTTTCTCCAAGTAGTTTACTCGATGCATTCCCCTGCTTCTCATGTCTTTAATGTAATCTGTAAGCATTCAATTCTGCAATCTTTCTTTCCTTATTGTGTGTTCACAAAATTTCAGCTGTCAATTTCTGAATGTTAATAGCAGTTTATTTATAGTTACAATTTCCCTTGAAACTAATCACGTCATTTGTCCATAGCATCACCAGCATTCATCGGTAGGACCACATTTGTCAATACTTGAATTCTGACGAAACTATCCAGTATTTAATGGGGTATAAAAGATTAGATTATAGTTCAGCAATATGTCCTCGCCTGGGACGGGGTGGATGGATCCAGCCAGTTTGAATCTTGAGTCATAAACATGACTTCTCCAGAAACACTGAAGAATCTTCATATTATATGTAAGAACCTCTCTTTCCGTTCTCCGTTCACTCTGCTAGCTGTGTAGATATATAGGATATTTTTCTCTGCGTGGGTCATGTGTAAATATGTATATATAGTTTTGCGCATGTCTTAGTGGTATAAAAGTCTCTGTGAGAACCACGGATATAATAATGCCTATAACAGGGAAAATAAAATAGGAGAATAAAATTTTCTTCCAAGCTCACCCACTATAACACCTATTTCAATTTCTAAAAAAAATCCTTTAATGGGAAGAATTTCAATTCTTTGGAACTTGGTTCAATAGACAATTTGAACGCCAGAATCTATCTTGCACGTTTATAAATCTACGATTCCTTCAGGCATTGGATATTGCTGTCACATCTAGTCTGGTGCATTCTGCTGTGTATTTAGAGATTCTTGGTGAAATACAAAGAAGAATCTGCAATTTTATTGGTCCTGACCTGGCATCTCGGCTTCAGTCACTTTCCCACCGCCGGTGCCTTTTCTATAAATACTTTCATGGTAATTATTTTGATGAGTTTTCCTTTTTCCTACCTAGACTTTATGATTTTAAGCGAAATACTAGATTAGCGGCAATGTTGAGATGGCTCGATGTAACCGTGACTTCTAAGCTAACAGTTTATCTCGCACTTCTCCTTTATGGAAATCAATTCCGGTCTCTTGGATGAAGTCTATTTTGATCTGTAAAATAATTTAATGCAACATTAATCATTATCTTCTATCTTTTTAATTTCTGTTCTTTTCGTGCTGCCTCTCCTTAACAATGCTTTCTTTTTCTCCTATTTTCTCACACTCTGTAATCACTTGAGTCTTAGTGGCTTTATTCCCTTGCTTAGCTGTAAAAGTTAATTAGAAACAGTTCATGACCTAGAAAAATGTGGAGCTCTATGAGGAAGGAATGCTGAAAGATGATGAAAGGTAGTGGAATATGTCGTAAAATATATCTACGTACAAATATATAAATATTTCCTCCTCCTTCTTGCTGCTGCTGTTGTCGTTGCTGTAGTAATAGTAGTAGTAGTAGTAGTATGTGCCGTGTCCGTTCGGGACATTGGCAATCCTCTCCTTTGTAATGCGTAATAAATATTGCCTTTTGGTTATCTCTCCTAATCCCTGTTCTGCCGCACATTTACAAAGGCTCTCTAGGTAAGCGACGCATTGCTTTCCGCTGTTCATCTTGCCCTCAATCTGTCCTGTGAGTATCGACATTTCCTTCTGGATCTTAGTAATCATGGCGCTCCGTAACTTCCTGTCTTTTGCAGCTCTTTGTAAAATTTATCATTCTGTAACATTTATGAGTCGTTCACTCACACTTCTTTTTCTCATGCTCTGAGCCATTACCTTGCAGGACCTTGGCGATCATGGGTCTCCACAGCTTCTTATCCTTTGTAGCTCTTAGTAAAATTTGTCATTCTATAACATTTATCAGTCTTTCATTTCTTCTTCTTCTTCTTCTTCTTCTTCTTCTTCTTCTTCTTCTTCTTCTTCTTCTTCTATGTACCATGCCCCTTTCAGAACGTTAGCAATCATGGCTCTCCACAACTTCATATGTAGCTCTTGGTAAAGCTTATCATTCTATAACATTTATCAGTCGTTCACTTCTTCTTCTTCTTCTTCTTCTTCTTCTTCTTTTATGTGTTATATCCTATCAGGACACTGAGGATCATGGCTCTCCACAATTTCTGTTTCTTTAGACTCATTACCAAAATTTGTCATTCGATTACATTTATCAGTTTTTCACTCATTCTTCTTCTTCTTCTTCTTCTTCTTCTTCTTCTTCTATGTGTTGTGTCTCATCAAGACGTTGGAGATCATGGCTTTCCACTATTTCCTGTCATTTGTCGCTCTTAATAAATTTTGTCTTTTTTTTTATCTCTTCCTAAACCCTGTTCTGCCATTCATTTATGTAAGCTCGATACGAATCTTATGGGTTGTTTTCCTCTGTCCCTCTTGTATTCAATACGCCTTGTGAGTATCAGATTTTCCAAACCCTCTTTCCTCATTATGTGTCCTAGGAATTTCATCTGACTCTTTCTGATATTCAGTATAAGTGTCCCTTTTCGTTTCCATTTTCTCTAAAACTTTATTATACATTTGCCCTACTTTTTCCCATTTGAAGGTTCGAATATCAAACCCGTTAAGTAAATCCTTCCACGCGCCAATGAATCGCTATGACTAAATGTATGAAGGAAGTTGCTCTCGATTCCAGTCGGTGGTAATTATTAGTCTGTCTGGCCTACTAGAATATAATTTAACAAAAAAAGAAAAAGACAATCGACGGCTGGACGCCTGTTAATCCTTGCTTTTGTATCAATTTCAGCAGTGATTAAATTACGCGCCACTCAAGATGAAGCTGACCATTCGGAAGGCTACGTGACTAGAAGCTGATGGAGCGAGAACGAATCTGAAATGGTCCTTCCAATAACGACAGGAAACCAGAGAAGAAATGGAGCGAAACATTTGTAGATTGATTATCGTGGGCGGCCCACCTGTTCATATAAAACCATGCTGTCATCAATAGGCGGTTGTTTTTATATTAAAAGAGGACAATCATATCACCCCATGTAAGGCAGTAAAGCCTCTAAGACACAAGGAATAACTGAGTGTGGAAGAACAAGAAAAAGAAAGAGAAACATTTGGGAGAAGGAAGAATAGATGAGTAATCAAGAAAGTAGATAACGATTGACAATGAATTTAAATTTTTGAAGATCAATATCGACTGGAAAGCATGAAGCAGGAAGAGAGATCCACAAGCGAGAAGTGCGAGAGAAGAAACTGCTAGCATAGAACTTACGGTTAGGTGTAGCCATTTCAAGTTTAAAATTACGCGAACTTACCGCTAATCTAGTAGTACGCTTAAATTCTTAAAGTCGATGTACCAAAGAGGAAAGTTCATCAGGAAAATTACCATGAAAAAAAAATCACTCTCTTTATTTACATTAGTTATAATCAGATTGATGATTATTCTTCATAATTTCACCTCAAGCAAGGCAATAAAGCCACTAAGACGCATGGAGTTAATGAGTATAAGAAAATATGAGAAAAGAAAACACTATTAAAAAGAGAGGACAATAAAAGAACAGGGGTTACGATGACAGAAGTTAACGACTGACATTGCATTTAATTTAATTATTTAATTATTAGAGAATATGAGAAAAAATTACTATTAAGGAGAGAGAGGATAATAAAAATAAAGAAAGAAAGAAGATAACGATTGACTTTGCATTTAAATTTTTGAAGATCAAAGTTGACTAGAAATAATGAAGCTAGAAGAGAGTTCCACAAGCGAGAAGTGCGAGAGAAGAAACTGTTAGCCTAGAACTTACGGTTACATCTAGCCAATTCAACTGCGAATTGGTGAGACCTTACCGACAATCTAGTACTGCGCTTAAATTCCTAAATTCTAGGAAGTTTCATTTGGGAGGCTTTAAAATGAATAAATCACACTTTGCACCAGTGAACAACAAACTGTAGGTCATTTTTTAGATCGCCTACCAATTTCACCTTATAGAAATGATCAGAAGTTAAAGCTGTTTTTCCGTGCCTTCAAACCTATTCTGCTGAATAATATTTAAAATTAATATTTGGGAGTTAAACTAATTTTTGAAGTTGTCCCATCTCTGAATAAGCTGGCTATAGCTCGGACTTCTGACTATTTCATATCCTAAGCCACTAAGACGCACGGATTTAATGAACACGAAAAAGTATGGGAAAAGAAAACATTATTAAAGAGAGAGGTCAATAAAAAAACAGGAGTTAAAATGACAGCTGTTAACGACTGGCATTCCATTTAATTTATCAAGATCAAAGTTGAATAGAATGCAAGAACCTGGAAGAGAGTTTCACAACCGAGAAGTCTGAGACAAGGATATGTTAGCATAGAAGTTACGGCTAAATCTAATCATTTCAAATGTACTGCTTTTAAATCCATAAAGTCTACCTACCAAATTTCCTCGTTACAATTAGCATAAAAATATTTATAGAAATGGCTCAAGTAGTGAGAAGGTAGCTACGATAATGAGAAATTGACTGAAGCCGATATGACATGAGAAATCAAATAACATTACAAATTCTTCTTTGGATGCTATCAATAACCTCTAGATATATAACAAGAGCACAAGACCAGATATGGCATCAATATTCAAAGCAAGGACGAATGGAAGACTTATAAATAGGTAAGGTAAATTATGACGTCTATGTTATTCTCTGAATAGCAC
>OZ010598.1:41361923-41369423 GCA_963932145.1 Acanthosepion lycidas | reverse complement strand
GCTCATCCCTTAATCGCGCCAATCCTCCGAAAGAACGCCATCGAACGAGGGCCAATAACCCTTGAAGTATCCACTGCCACAGGAGTAAAAAAAAAATCTAACAGCAAAAGAATATTTAACTACTTTTTATCTCTGCGTCCCAGGCGACGGATCCCGACTTAGTAAATTGTCTGCTCAAAACATGGAGGAAAATATGTAAAAGAAAAAGCAAACGAATAAAGTTAGTCATACTTTTATCAGATACCAACAAACAATTACAGTTTTATCCATAAAAGTTTCATGGCAAACAGACAGGGCTGCAAATAACAGGTTATTAAAGCCGCTATTTACAGATTGTAGAGGACTGTGAGTTGTTGAAAATCTGGATGATATCTTGTCATGGATGTAAGAATTCGCTCCGTCGGTGTTGGTCTGTAAAGAGTGCATAAGTCTTCGGTATCCCAAACTTCATTACAGAGTACAGTGATTCACAGATGTATGTTGTGCTGAAAATTGAGATGAGTCACACAAACACGCGTTTTTTTTTTTAATTCAGGATATTTTATTTCTGGAAATTTGATTGCAGGTGCTCCATCTATTGCAACGCGTATATTCAGTGGATTTTCAGCATTTGTTAAGATCCTTTCAAGCGCATTTTTTATGTCAACACCTCGAGTTATTTCATTTAATGTCAACATCTCTTATGGGAGGAAACCAACGGACTAATATTGACAGTTGTCGGTGGTTTTGTAAGTTTGTTGATTAGTCAAGATCTAAGCGGAGGGCAGCATAGTTTTTTTTTTTTTAAATCATTTTGCATTTTGACTGCAAAATCAGCACTGATCTGAGAGATACACTTCTCTGTAGTGTAGCGTGAAGCTGGTGTTTGTACTCTTAATCAGTGAACTTTTGTGGTATTCGGCTCTAACACTGCAACAACGTCAACTGTATTCTTCTCTAACAAATTCGCCATCAGAATATAGGCGTTTAGCACGAGCAATATTGCCAGTCGTTGTATCAGCTTTCTTACTGAACATTGTCAACAGCCTCCGCTGCCTATTAAGTGATGATTTTAACACAGTTAAATTGTTTTTCCTTAATTCTGTTTTAGGTGGATAATCATACGAAAAGATTTGTTTCATAGAGGCGTTTCAAGTTACTGCAATGGCCGAGTGGCACATGGCAGATAAAGGTCAAAGGTTTACACTTTTTAACGATGAATGTAAAATCTTCCTCCCACTCTGGTTTAAAAAATCTGTCTTCATATTTTTCATACTTTTCATCTTCATATTTATGTTTCTAACAATTTAAGGAGGCCATCTTCCTTCGCCAAATACTGACCGACACTTTTAAACAAAACTTGTATCCAAAGTGTGCCAATTACACCGTTGTGAAAATTAACTGAAACAACCGCCTTAGTTTCCTTTCTTTCAACATACGGTCAGTTTTAGACCCACTGGAGTGACAGGGTGTAATCAGTTTCTATTTTCTCCTCAGTTTAGGTCATTTGCAGGGGTGTGCAGTAATATGAATCTATTTTCGGGGTGTAAGATGAGTTTTGTTTGGCCTTGAAAAATATTACGTCATCTGTGATTGCATCAGATTTTTATCACGCCCAGTCACTATTGTCTCGACTGTCGATTAGTTGTTCTACGGCCATTGTCTGCGATGGACGGTACTGGAAGGAAAGTTACGAAAATTGTAACGCTGCACGAACACATTGGCAAACCTACCAGTAAGCAAATCAAAGTACTATTGACTGGCCAGGAAACTCTTCTGATTTAAATCCAATTAAGAATCTGTGATCAATCCACAAGGAAGGACTTCGTGGAGTGGACATACGAAGTACTAACATGTGCACTGGGTCATGTTTCATTGGAAAAATACGAAAATAAGTAAATAGTAACGGAATCATTCTTTTTGCTTCAATTAATTTGCACAAGGGTGTAGTTTTTGAGTCTGGGAACGCCGACGTTTTTTTTCCCTATTTGTTAATATTGATTGCTTCACCTTTTGCCATTTTGGCTGACTGGAGTTATCTTTTGAAAGCTCTGATTTCAGATAACGAGGAGGGGAAAGATACCTCGTCTTCCATTAACACCGAGGCCCGTAAGTTTTGGATCTTTTGTGAAAGGAGAGACTTGCAATCTTCCATTAGTTGAGATACAGCCTCTGCTGATATGTAGGCTGGTTTCAGATCATTTTACAAGGCATGAAGAATTGATGTGGCTGATGGGTTACAATGTTTATTTACTCATTCAACAATATCAAAAAAGCTGTTTCTCTTTCCATAATGAGTTAACTGGTAAAGGCGGAAAGAAAAACGCCATAAGGGATTAGTAGCACAAACAGGCGATTACTAATCTCGTACATATCATTGGTCCGTTGATTTTCAAACCCATCATGGACTGTAGTTGATAGTTTGATTTTACTGGTGTATTTTCAACAAAAAGATTCCTCTGAAATAAGAAAAGAGGCAAGATGGAATTTTGTGGGCGAAAAAAAAGAATAAAACTATTTACACATAATTACACACACATACACACACACACACATATATATATATACATATATATATATAGAGAGAGATAGATAGATAGATAGATAGATAGATAGATAGATATAGATATTATATATATATATATATAGACAGAGATCTTATATATACACACATATATATATAGATAAATAGATATAGATAGATAGATATAGATATTATATATATATAGATATATATATACACATTGTAACCCGGATATAAGAGACACAGATATAAGATAAACCCGGATATAAGAGAGATTTTTATCTGGTCTCAAATTAGAGCCTGTGTTAATGTATATAAAATAGACCAAACCCGGATATATGAGAAACCCGGATATAAGAGACTTATTCTCCGGTCCCGACAACTCTCTTATATCCGGGTTACACTGTATATATATATATATATATATATATATATATATATATATATATATATATAGAGTGGTTCAAAAATACTTTTTGAGACTTTGGTGACAGTTTTCTCGCACCAAGACAAGGACAAATGTTCATATAAACAGGTTATTATTCCACTGACAAAACAACAAACACAATATGCCCTTTTAAAGGTAGGTTGAAATATGAGCTTCGGTAAAGTTTCTATTCGTAAATAAGCTCACTTCCAATGCTATTTTATGTTTATATGACTAAATCGATCAAGCCAATTTCTTTGTAGTTAATAAATTTGAACCTGGCGAATTTAAAGATACACATGGCGAAATTTGAAACGAATTAATTTTTTCGCAATGCAAACGAATTAATTTTTTTGCAAAGTAAACAAACCACGGAAATGGTATTCAAAGAGAGGTTATGCTGAATTAATATGTTAAATAAAGATTTTATTTAGAAAATAACATGCCATTCGTTCAGATGCTGTCCCCTAGTTTTTTTTAAAAATCGAACAAAGATGCATATCTGTATGGAATTTTAAGCTTTCTAAAAGATTATTTTGCCACACGTGGATCTTAATTTCTAAAAAGTTTTCGAGACCGATTATCTCCCTTGCTTAAAAACATTTAAACAGCATTTTGCCCGGCGGCAAGCTACAATCCAGGGGACCTATATAGGGGGTCGCATTATAGATATTTATATATAAAAGAAAATAGCCTACTAACAAACTGGATGTTAGTGTAACATGTATACAAAGTTTTATCAACATTGGTTCACGGGTTTAGGCGGCAACTTGATTCAGAAAAACAGAAATTGTAATATATATATATATATATATATATATATTATTAGGATGATTTGATAATTTAATTAATTCATAAAGTCTGATAGAAACCTCAACAGAATGCACTGGACGGCCGTTTCGTCCTATATTTGGGACTCATCAGCAGTGCGCATCCACAACCGTGAATTGAAACCCGTACAGTTAGGTTACCAAGCAAACATCATACCAACTGTTCTAATGGGCCTCGGTGACGCAGTGATTGCAAATCACACTCAATACAGCGTCGCTCGCTCACATATCCCGTGGTGGAACTCTACTGAGTCCTCTGTAACCATACGACTGTGCCCCCTGGAGCTACGACTACTCTCACCAAGCCGCTCACTCTAGAGCATTAGAAGCCGGTTCAAGCGATGATATACACAGATAGTAATAATTAGGAGGATTTGATAATTATATTTAATTAATTCATCAAGTCTGATAGAAAACTCAACAGAATGTAAAAGAAATTATTAATGCTCCCAAGGAAATTAAATTTCGGCATTAGATGACACATAAGGTGTTGGTATGCCGTTAGATAAACCAAACTAAATAATAATAATGTTTTCTTTTCCTCATATCTCCTTAATAATGTTCGTTTTGGGTATGACGATAAACTACATCCGGCAGCCAGGTCTCTGGCAGGTTTTGAGGAATGTAGAACCACTTCTTAATTGCTGTTGTTCCCAGGTCCACCCTGAGCCGAGGTGGTAGCACCTGTTAGGGTCCTAGCTATGGGCAAATAGTGAACCCTAAAACTGTGGTCGAAACAATATGAAAGTATGAAAAATACATTTTGATAGTAAAACACTAGCAACGAAATTAACTTTTGGCATTAAATGACCCATAAGGTGTTGATATACCGTTAAACATACCAAACAAATTAAATTAATATGCCTTTCTATATGCCGTGTCACTTCCAGACATGGGCGATCACGGCTCGCCACATTTCCCTGTTCTTTGTAGCACTAATTTAATTCTGTCGTTTCGCTATCTCTCCTGATCCCTGTTCTGTTAAACATTTCCACAAGCTTGTTAGCTTCGTTAATCCCTTTTCCCCACTACTCCTCTTGTTTTCAATATGTACTGTGAGTGTCATATTCTCCAAGCCTCCTTTCTTCATTATGTGACCTCGCGGTAATCTTTCTATATTATTGTACCCTGTCTATTCAGGACGTCGGCGATCATGGCTCTCTACAATTTCCTGTCTTTTGCAGCTCTTAGTGAATGTTATCTTTTTGCTCGTTTGCTAGGATATACGCTGCATTCCTCTGGCCCTCTTGCCTTCAATATGTACTGTGAGTGTCATATTCTCCAAGCCTCCTTTCTTCATTATGTGACCTCGCGGTAATCTTTCTATATTATTGTACCCTGTCTATTCAGGACGTCGGCGATCATGGCTCTCCACAATTTCCTGTCTTTTGCAGCTCTTAGTGAATGTTATCTTTTTGCTCGTTTGCTAGGATATACGCTGCATTCCTCTGGCCCTCTTGCCTTCAATATGTACTGTGAGTGTCATATTCTCCAAGCCTCCTTTCTTCATTATGTGACCTCGCGGTAATCTTTCTATATTATTGTACCCTGTCTATTCAGGACGTCGGCGATCATGGCTCTCCACAATTTCCTGTCTTTTGCAGCTCTTAGTGAATGTTGTCTTTTTGCTATGTCTCCTAAACCTGGCATCAATTTACACAAGCTCGTTTGCTAGTACATACGCTCCTTTCCTCTGGCCCTCTTGCCTTCAATATGTCCTGTGAGTGTTATATTCCCCAAGCCTTCTTTCTTCATTATGTGACCTCGCGGTAATCTTTCTACTGTAATGTACCTTGTCTATTCAGGATGTCGGCGATCATGGCTCTCCACAATGTCCTGTCTTTTGCATCTGTTGTCTTTTTGCTATGTCTCCTAAATCTGGCGTCAATCTACACAAGCTCGTTAGCTAAGATACACGCTTGCTTTACTCTGACCGTCTTGCCTTCAGCATGTTCTGTGAGTGTCAAATTCCCTAAGACCTATTAATTCAAAATTGTACCTCTGCTGGACTGGCTGTCAACCATGGCTAACACATCTCAGTTTTCCGTTCTATTTAAACAATAGTTGAAAGTAGAAACGAAGAAAGGGAGCAAGAGGCACGACCGAGATATGGACACTTCGATAAACGTTACCCCACTACACATCACAATTAAAAATGTCGAAAGAAGATTTGACAAGGTTTAAGGGTCCAGTCTTCTATGTTATTTAACCTAAAGCAGGGGGTAGAAAAGAGAGGGATCCTGCCTTTCCTAGATGCAGAATTAAACGAAACAGATAAAACCGAGATTTGAACAGTTTCTACACCGAAAAATATTGCCCAACCACACATCACATTTACACATGGACAAAGTCACACCCTCAACGTTAGAGAGCCTAGTCTACTCTGCTATTTCACCAATAGCAGTAGACACGAAAGCTATGATTCATACCTTTCCTACAGGTGGAAGTGGATGCGACAAACAAGACCGAGATTTGAACAGTTTCTCCACCTATAAACATTTCGCCAACGACACATAACATTTACACATAGGCAAAGTCATCTCCTCAATGTTAGAGTGCCTAGTCTACTCTGCTATTTTACCAATAGCAGTAGACTCGAAAGCTATGATTCATACCTTTCCTACAGGTGGAAGTGGATGCGACAAACAAGACCGAGATTTGAACAGTTTCTCCACCCATAAACATTTCGCCAATGACACATAACATTTACACATAGGCAAAGTCACCTCCTCAATGTTAGAGTGCCTAGTCTACTCTGCTATTTTACCAATAGCAGTAGACTCGAAAGGTATGATTCATGCCTTTCCTACAGGTGGAAGTGGATGCAACAGACAAGACCCAGATTTGAACAGTTTCTCCAACGATAAATATTTCGCCAACCACACATCACATTTACACATGGTCAAAGCCACTTTCTCAAGGTTAGAGTGCTTAGTTAAATTCTGCTATTTCACCAATAACAGTTGACATGAAAGGTATGTTTTATGCCTTTCTTACAGGCTGAATTGGATGCGACAGACAAAACCGAAATTTGAACAGTTTCTCTACCGAGAAACTTTTCGCCAAACACACATGACCTTTATACATGGGCAAAGCCACCTTCTCAAGGTTAGAGTGGCTAGTCTACTCTACTATTTTATCCATAGCGGTAATTACAAAAGGATAATTCTTTCCTTTCCTAGATGCGAAAGTGAATCCGACAGACAAGACCTAGATTTGAACACTTTCATCACGGATAAACATTACGCCAACCAAACTTCAGATTTACACATGGGCAAATCCAACTTCTCAAGGCTGGAGAGCCCCGTCTACTCTGCCATTTCACACACAGCAGGAGTTACCACAGGGCAGCTTTATACGTTTCAATGAACTCGACAGACCAGATCGAGATTTTAACATATTCGGCACCGATAATCATACCACAAATTAAATTTACACATGGGGAAAGCCACCTTCTCAAGGCTACAGATCCCAGTCTGTCCTGCTATTTAATATAAACACACGGTTCCCTGATTTCAATTTCCGTATCGATAACCATTGCGCCAACGTCATATCAAAAATACGTTTGTGAACATCCGCCTACTCATCCTGCAAGCCATTGTTAGTGCTGTGACTTTATTTCCCGACGAACGTTTCCCATTTCGTTATTTAAATAGAACAGGCAAATCCCTTAAAGTTTTTTCTGGTGTCGAATTAAGCCCCAGATGGACGCGAATAAAGGTATTTACCGAAATTAGAAA
>OZ010598.1:41281923-41356923 GCA_963932145.1 Acanthosepion lycidas | reverse complement strand
AGTATGCGTTACTAAAGAATTCTAGCTTGAGAGCATAGAGCCGAAGAAGCAACCATACGAAAACCGATGTTTCAACGTGATATGACCGTAAGCACTCCCCACTTTGTTCTGTGGCTTTTTGACAGTACTTTAGTTATTTTATTATTCGTAACATTCATTCTTCGAATGCTCAGTGACGTTTTTCTGCCTTCATTAAAAGTTTCAGGTTCTTCAACATCAGACTCTACCCGCCAGGTAACCCCACTTGTATTGATTAAATACAAACTCCCATCTCGATAGACCCCCTGTTACGTATTATTCGAACGTGCATTTTTTTTTCGTTTTGATGGGTGTTTTTTAAGAGCTTCGATCGTTCTGTTATCAGTCAGTTTCTTCTGAATTCTTGAGAGATTATTTGGAATGATTTGCCTTCTTTAGCAACGACTCAACGTAGACCATATTTAGATATTTTCAGGGTTGATCTCCGATTTGATTTAATCCATAACAACTCAGACTAACAAAGACGTTTTGATCGAAATAGCCGCAATTCTTGACTAATAGGTTTAAGTATTTTGAGAGTTGATCTTCGATTTAAATTAATTCCTAACAACACGGATACTGCTGATTCACAAAGTCGTTTCGATAGAAATAGCAACGTTGCTTGATGAAAAGGTTTAGGTATTTTGAGAATTGATCTTCGATTCGATTGCATTTTATCCCTAACAACACAGAAGAAGTTGACTCACAAAGTCATTTTTAAACAGTGCTTGAATTGCTGCTTTTACATTCTATTGGTATGAGTTGGACACCCGAAAGCAACAACGCATAAACTTTTTCACAGAAAATCATTCCAATATAGATTTATCATGGTGAAGTTGCATCTGTTTCTCTTAGACATTAGTGGTCCTTGCTATGACAATAAACTGCATCCGACAGAAGGCCTTCGATTCGATCTATAGGAAGGTTTTGAGGGGCGTGAGACCACCTCTTAATTGCTGTTGTTCCCTGACCCATGGTGGAGACACCTGTTAGGATCCCAGCTATGGGAAAATACAGTGGAACCTCAATTTAACGGACTAATGGGGGGGTCATCCGTTAAAGCCGTTTGTCCGTGTTATGGGACCTACCTTTATGGACTAAATGGACTCGTCCTATTATTATATTATGCCTCCCAAGGGGCTGTCTACAGTTGACGAGTTGACTACGGTTGACTTCTGTCGAACTCTCTGCTTTGGAAGAGAGGAACCCGGACGAAGCTTTGCCGAAGGGCAAAATTTCGTCCGGGGAGGTAGACAGGCCCTGAACCCGTCTAGGCGTGTTCAAAGGGTATATTTTTTGTCCGAGCCTACGGGCTCGGAGAAACCCATGTTAAATCCGGCCTTGTGCCACATACATTCTTCGTGGGGGATCGCTAAATATTGTTAACGACTTGACTACGTGTACGTCTTCTGTGTACGACTTCTGTCGAACTCTCTGCTTTGGCAGAGAGGAACCCAGACGAAGCTTTGTCGAAAGGCAAAGTTTCGACCGGGGAGGTGGACAGGCCCTGAACCTGTCTAGGCGTGTTCAAAGGATATTTTTTTTTCCGAGCATACGGGCTCGGAGAAACCCACGTTAAACTCGGCCTTGTGCTACATACATTCCTCGTGGGAGGACTTTTAAATATCGTTGACAAGTTGCCTACTGTACTTTGCTGTCAGTCAGACGTGCAACACTTGTATTCGTTCTTTTTGTTAATAATATGTTTTCACTAAATTTCTGAGTTCGTGTTTTTTTTTGGACTTATTCTGGGTCCACAACAGTCCATTAATTTGAAGCACATTTTTCATGTGACATGTTAGACTTTCGGGTACTTTGAGACATGTTCGCTTTCCGGCTTCTTTTTTGACAAGGTTGCAGCAAGGTAAAGAAAGTCACGTATAAATGAAACCCAGATCAAATGGCAGCTAGGAGAGCTTCCAATGCTGTGAATATACAATGATTTAGGGACTTCCAAACTCTTGAAGAAGCCGAAAGCCCACGAAAGAGCCCTCTGCAGGAGCTAGCTTAAATGCCGCCCGATAGGGTGGATTTTAAGCTAGTATAATAATATTAATAATATAATTTTTCATTTCATATAATAATACTAAGAATAATAATTTATAGAGGTCATAGTCTTTCAAAACCATATCATAATAGTAATACTATAGTGAGGTTATAGTCTTTCAAAACCAAATGATAACAGTAATAATATAGTGAGGTTATAGTCTTTTAAAACCAAATGATAACTGTAATAATATGGTGAGGTTATAGTCTTTCAAAATCAAATGATGACAGTAATAATATAGTGAGGTTATAGTCTGTCAAAACCATATAATAATAGTACTAATATAGTGAGGTTATATTTTTCAAACCTAAATTTTTGTTGAGTGTCACATGTTTTTTGAAGCTAGTGCAATTCTGTACATAGGCAAGCTTTTGATGATCTTAACCTTTCTGAATGTTTTCGTTTGTTTATTTTGTGTGTTGCATTTTGAAGCAGCATAATCGACAACAAGATCTCGTCCAAGGAACAACTCTTCTAAAGTTCTAAACTAGTTTTGGGCCGTAAGATAAGATATGATACATTTTGTTTATTCTCATATCGGAGTAGCATTTAGTTACTCCTCTATATATTGTATCTTTGATTATCCTCCATATTGCGGAACTTTTCAAATTCAAATTTAATACTCTTCAACATTTGATATTAAAGAGACATAACCGTCATCTGATTGTCGTCCAACGCTGGGCATTACTTCTAATGAAAAGTCATCACTTCAGTCAGGTTTTGAGAGCCGTACGTTCAGATATTGTTTGATTTCTTTCACTTGCCACATTCTGTGAGAGGCTTCAATGGCCCTGAATTACAGTTGAAAAATCACCACAATCTCAATGCTTCCAGCCACCATTATGCTATAAATAAAATAATTAATTAACAGTAGTTTTATTAAAACTTGGATTATGCAACGGTCAGTCTCTACTCAACACCTGAAGATAGCGCTGTGCATGAAACTCCGAATCGGGCTAGCGTTGAAGAATAATATGTTTATTTATTAATATATACATAAGAGCTCTGATATATTACATCGATACACTCTAATATATATATATATATATATATATATATATATATATATATATATATATATATATATATATATATATATATACATATATATATATATATATATATATATATATGTGTGTGTGTGTATGTGTGTGCGTGTGTATGTGTGTGCGTGTGTGTGTGTGTACATATTATTTTAGGATATCAAAAACATGTAATAATCGCTACACAATTGCAGTCGTGTTTCAACGATGCGTCTCCTCAGGCGATTGTACCTGTATATATATATATATATATATATATATATATATATATATATATCTGAGGAAATATATTTTAAGGTGTGCTATATTTATGGGATAAAGTGCTCAAAATCAGAGATAGAGCGTATGTAAATATTTAATAGATATTCATAAAATATATATTTATATATATATATATATATAGTTGGATTGATGTTAGCTCTATCACTGATATTGAGCGCTTTCCAATACGTGCCGCGCATATATATATATATATATATATATATATATATATATATATATATATATATATATATATATGTATATATATGTAGTTATATTTGTATGTATACAAATTTTACACACACATACGAGCACACACACACACACACACACACATATATATATATATATATATATATATATATATATATATATATATATATATATATACTAGTATACCTGTGAAATCGAAAATGACGGCAACGGTTTGAAAGTAGTTTTAATAGTGAGATGCAACGAACCAAAAGTCTTGAAACAAAGCAGCGATAAAGAATTGACATCTGAAACAGAGATCAATGAACCGCTTAATTCCCTCTTTAATTTCTTAGAAGTTCAATGGTATCTAGGATTCCTGGTATTATGTAAACGGCTCTTTGCTCATTATCTTTTCATGTTAACAATTTTATGCGTTTAATATAAGAGCGAAATGGAAATATCTCTCGGGGGAAAAAAGAACGACGCCACAGACGTCAAAGCCTATTTCCAAACCAATTTGAAACTTAGCGTTCACTTAATAGACAAATGTATCTGAGTACCTCACATGAAAGTCTTTAACAAATAAGACTGCAATCTAAAAAAATAGACGTAATAGAACTGATTAATTAAATGATTCATTTTGCTCGGGAGATAATTTTGTTTAAATGCAGATTAATATTTTATTTGTATAGATTATTAAATCATATAAGGATAGTAATCACTCATAAATTTATTGACTCAAGTTGCTTTACCTCCCTTACCACTACATATGGGACAGGAAATATATAAATAAATAGACAATGATAATTATTATATGGCTTGAGTAATAATATAGTGGGCATATAGACTTTATATAGGAAAAAACTTTGTGGATAGATGTAGCATGATCTATATAACAACATATTGCAGGTAAAGACGTTGAAATGTTGGCAACTACTCAGCATCGAATTGTTGGTAATGTTCTATATATATAGCGTGTTTTGATGATACTTACACTTATGAAATTTTTATCACTGCTGGAGGTCCAATTTGTTTGTACACCTTGCAATTTAAATATTCTTAAACGACAACAGACCTTAGACCACTCAGTAAGAGGCACAGTTTATGTGAATAGGGGGCGGGGTAATATAACGGTTAACCCTACATTTGAACATGCTAATATTGTAGTGATCGGGTACGCATCCTCTTGGGAGACCGTTCCATTAAGCAGCGGTTACATCTTACCTATCGAATACAAAAGGGATGGGGGTGTTTCGCTACAATGTGGGAAGCATGGCGGGTTATAGCCGTGAGGATTAGAAATGGTGGAGCTAAAGAAGGCTTTCCATGGAAATAGCAACTCAATAGCGAACGGCATGCAAGGGTTCTTCTGTGGGAAAAGGGTAGAAAGTAATTCGTCACCCAAAAGGACGCAGAGAAGGTTTTGAACTCTATCGAGACTGGAAAGTGAAGGCTGGGCTCCTCTTTCCCATACGTAGCAGAAGTATTCCCTTTTCGGCCTGACCTGGCTCTTGTAACGATAGAGGATAGTATGAGGAGTTAGGCACTTACTTAAGCGCTCCAGGGCACCGACAATTTTCCAAGTATCTTTAGCGACGGATCGTATGTACGAGTTCCACCTGAGGTCTGGGTCGAATGTAAGTCCAAAAAGGCGTTCAAGGTACAAGGCTTCCACGAGTTAACATCCGTTCATTGCGGTTGGTGAAGGTTCTGGACCCGTTCGGTGATGAGGGATGTTCACTAGTTTGGTCTTTGAGGCATTGGATGTAATCAGTCAGATTTTTACCCATGAATTGCACAGGTTAGGTCAGGGGAGAGATCAGCTGCCAAACTCTGGTTATCGAGGGTTTGCCACTTCATGGTTAGCAACTCCTGCCCATATATAGCAGCTGGAATTCCATTTTCGACCTGATCTGGCTCTTGTAACGGTAGAGGATAGCATGAAGAGTTAGACACTTGCTTGAGCGGTACAGAGAACCGACCATTTTCCCAGTATCTTTAGCGACAGATCGTATGTACGAGTCCCACTTGAGGTCTTGGTTGACTTTAAGTCCCAATAGGCGCTCAAGCAATGGGCCTCCCTCGGAGAATATCCATTCATCGTGATTTGGATCTGATCAGCGATGATAAAATGTAACTAGTTTGGTTCAGAGGTATTGTAAATTTGAAGCAAGATTTAAAGATGACGCCCATAATGTTTGGAAAAGAAAGGACACTGCTAAAAAAAAAAAAAATTCACTACTTTGGAAGAAACTAGCGATAGAGCAGCGAGAGTCTTGCGATATTTTGTCTGTAGGAAAATGGTTGTAGTGTGCAAAATAATTCAACACTCGAAAAAACGCAGGGGCACTTTTGGACTCTATCGAGATTTGAAAGTGAAGCCTGGTCCTGCCCATGTATGACAGCAGAACTATATTATCGGCCTTATCTGGCTCGTAGAAGACAGTAGGATGAGTTAGGTACTTAATGGAGCAGCAGAGAGTACCGGCCATTGTCACACTATCTTTAGTGATGGATCGTATGTACGATTTCCACTTGAGGCCTGGGTTGAGTTTAAGTCCCAATAGGTGCTCAAGGAATGGAGTTTCCCTAAGAGAACACTCGCTTATCGTCCTAGGAGAACATTCGGTACTCCGTTTTCGGCATGATCTGGCTCTTGTAACTGTATCCGTTGAAAAGGTACCTTACGTCATCCAGCGAAATCATATAATATTGACATTGTCGGTGTGTTTAGAAGACTCTTTTCACCGTCAGTGATTTATTAGTCTGGAATTGAAATGTCCCCTTTTCAAGAACAATGCTTATTATTATGCATGGACATTGGGATGGAGTATCGCTCGCTCGCTCAGAATTAGCTTCGACAATAGACAAACCAAGGTATCAGCGCAAGTTACCCGATGATTTAATTGCCTGTATCTCTTTAGAATGAGGAAAGGTTACTTTGGTTTCCATTTAAACGGAATTATCTGCTTTGTATGAAATTATCTAATGTGCTCTTCTTTTTTTATGTGCAGTGGGCTTTCAAGATATTGACCATCAGGTTTCTCCACAACTTCTTTTCATTTGTATTGCTAAATCTTAATCCGTTGAAATTAGGGGCAGTAGGTAGAGTGGGTTCTTGTAGGTTACCAGCATGTGCCAGAACAATGAACGAAACAGTAGTCTTCCATCTGGATAGTGTGAGGTGGAAACACAGAGGATTTATCACTTCATCTAGCAATTCAGCTGCTAAAAGCAAGTTGCCAAAAACTCTATTGAAACTCTCCGGAATCTGAAAATGCACCCTTTTTTTTTTCACCACATTCGGCATTGTCCCGTTGGCCTCAGAAAATTCTCGTACTCAAAGAGGATTTTGTCCCCAACGCATAAAAAAATAATTAAAACGAACGAGTATTTGCTTCTGTCGAGAACTAATTTCTGTGTTCAACATATGTTTGGCGTCTTCTCTTTTGGCGTTGAGCAAAGAATTTCTAAAGAGATGTAATGGAATAACCAGTCACCCCTATGAATGATTACACTATAGGAATTAAGTACCTATAAAGTCAACTGTCTCCGAGAGACTCGAGGTCAGAGAGAAGGTGTGTCAGTCGCTCAACTCTTGAACGACAGATCGGTGGAACTCTCTGCCTTCGGGCGGGGAGGAACCCGAAAGAGTCTACGCCGAAGGGCGGTTTCTCTTTCGGGGAGGTAAACCGACCCTGAATCCGTTTATTCGGGTTCAATGGGCATATTTTTGGCCGGGCCTACGGGCTCGGAGATCCCACGTTAAAAAGGCTTTGTGCTACATGACGCCCTCGTCGTGGGGGGGGGGTGACTGAATATCGTCAGAGAGAAGGTGTGTCAGTCGCTCAACTCTTGAACGACAGATCGGTTGAACTCTTTGCCTTCGGGCCGGAGGAACCCGAAGGAGGCTACGCCGAAGGGCGGATTCTCTTTCGGGGAGGTAAACCGACCCTGAATCCGTTTATACGGGTTCAATGGGCATATTTTTGGCCGGGCCCACGGGCTCGGAGATCCCACGTTAAAAAGGCCTTGTGCCACATGACGCCCTCGTCGGGGGGGGGGGGTGACTGAATATCGTCAGAGAGAAGGTGTGTGAGAGAGAGACGACGTAAGCAAGTCCGACCTTCCAATTAGTGGCACTCACTACTAGATTGACCTGTGTTCATAACTCTACCGTATTTCATATTGTACTGGTTGTGTACAATAAACCTTCTAGTATCCACCTAGTGTTAAGTATTTATTCCCTTAGCACGGAATATAACACCATAATACCTCAAAGTCTACACGAAGTAACCAGTCCCAGTATGTACAATTTATTGTCAATGAGGTTGAGAGGTTTGAACAAAAATAGAAACCCAATTACTTTAGTGGGTTTTTAGTCATCCCCATATGGTGTAATGGAATAACCAGTCACCCCCATGAATGATTACAATATAGGTAGTAAGTACCTATAAAATCTACTGTCTACGAAGGAGAGACAGAGAAGGTGAGAGCGAGAGATCCAACCAGAGATCGACTGTCGAAGTCTATGCTTTAGCATAGAGGAACCCGGACGAAGCTTTGCCGAAGGGCGAGGTTTCGTCCGGGGAGGTAGACAGGCCTTGAACCCGTCTAGGCGTGTTCAAATAGGCTATATTTTTGGCCGAGCCTGCGGGCTCGGAGATACCCACATTAAACCGGCCTTATGCCACATTTTATCCTCGTGGGTGGATAGATAAATACAGAGAAGGTGAGAGCGAGACGACGTAAGCACGTCCGACCTTCAAGTTAGTGGCACTCACTACTAGATTCACCTCTGTATATAAGTGTACCGTATTTCATATTGTACTCGTTGTGTACAATAAACCTTTTTTCTAGTATCCACCTAGTGTTAACTATTTATTCCCTTAGCAATGAATATAGCATAAAGCTTGCATTCACTGCCATAAAAGAGGATTGATATCGCATTCTCTGCATCCTTCTGTAGAACCACAACTCTACTGCCTCAAGTTTTCTCTTCATGTGTGAGGAAACTGTTCATTATTCAGTCATAGAGGAAGATTAATATGACTAATCAGTTCAGCACTCCTTTTATTGTTTCTAACGAACTTTTCTTTAATATTTAATAATTTCTTTCGTTTTTACTTACACGCTGTTTCGGCATGCTTTCCATCGCTCTCGTGTGTGTCAAATTCTCCAAGCCCTTTTTTTTTTATTAAGCATCCCAGATATTTCGACTCTCTCCCCCAACTGTCATTTTGTACGCATTTTCATTAAAATTTGTACTCATGGTATTCTCAGCATCCTTCTGTAGAACCTCGTCTCTATTGTCTCAAGTCTTCTCTTCATATGTGAGGAAACTGTCCAGCATTCACTTCCATAGAGGAATTTTATTGTTTCTAATGAACACTTCTTTAATATTTTGTTTGGCTTTTAGAAGTCATCATTCGCGATTCCGATGCGATTTCTGATGCCTGTGTTAAATTTTCCGTCATCGATTTCTGTACTTGATGGAGACCTATGTGGCCAGTACTTAGCTCTCATCTTGCGCCCTCCCTCTTGCTAAAAATGAAAGAGAAAGAGAGGAAAACAAGGCGAAAGGAGTATATAATAATTGCCGTTGTGTACATATTTGTATCTTTCGTGTCACACCCTATTTTAGGAAGATAGGTAAATCAAACTAACGTAGTAAATTTATGAGAAGCTACTTCCCTTAGTCATTTCAATAATCTATAAAAAATTAAATATTTATTTTTATTTGTAAAAAAATAATACCCGATCAAAAAGAACCGTTTAATTAGTCCGTTCTCCTACTACTACTTTTCTTAGACTGCAGTCTTATTTGTTCAAGCCCTTCTTGCGAGGCACTCAGATATCTTTGTCTACTAAATGATCGTCTTGTTTCAGACTGGTCTTGGAATAGACTGGGTCATCGCCGTTTTTGTCGTTCTGTTGTAAATATTTTTTTCTGAGAGATATTTCCATTTCACTCTTACATTAAACATTTTAACATGAAAAGAGATTGAGCAAAAATTAACTCATATAATACCAGGAGTAATCAATGAATCTTAGACACCCTTGATCATCTAAAAATTTAATGTGAACGAATGAATCAAATTCTTCATTGGCTTCCATTTTAGTTGTGAATCTTGGATCTCCGCTTTATTGAATCTCAGTACATTGTTTCAAAACATTTATTTCATTGCATCTTAGTATTAAAACACACACACACACACACACACACACACACATATATATATATATATATATATATATATATATATATATATATATATATATATATGTATGTATGTATGTATGTATGTATATCCCCTCTCCAGGAACCAATAAAACTATTAAACTGACCAGGGGAATTCAGAGCAGCAATGATCCATCCAGCTCTTATCTCAAATAACAACTTAAAAGAGACTGTTTGACCAACACAAGGAATGTTAAAAGAATCATGTTAAAAAGATAAAAAAACAAAACAAATGAAGACTACAGACAAAAGTTCATTTTCTCCAGCAGAAGACTCGTTTCTGTAGTTTAGTGCTACCAGCAAGCAGAAATATTTCTTCTCCCGATGATGGCCATTTTGTCCGAAACTAGTCGAGGAATCTAAATGAAATAATAATAATAAAAACGAAAGAATATTAATCTACAACCCAGTGTGTCCGAAGATTTTAATTTTTTTAATATTTTTTATTGTTCAAAATATATATATATATATATGCATGCTCACACACACACACACATATTTTTTGTTTTTTCCCGTATATTTTTCTTCACACACACACACAAACACACACCACACAAACACACACACACATATATATATATATATATATATATATATATATATATATATATATATACACGCACAGAGATTATATCAAAAATATTTTACAAACTTCCTCACACCAAAACAAGGACAAAATTCCATGTAAACATATATCTTCAAATCCTTCGTTTTTGAGTTATTAAGTTTAAAGTTTACGGTAGACGCTGTTCGATTTAAAATCCAAGACCAAAGCCAAAAATAATTTGGTGATGGGTTCTTGACACCAAAACAAGTTGAAATGTCTTCATAAACATTTATCCAAAAGGCCATCGTTGTACCTCAACACAGCAACTCAAAGCAAATGTTCAAAATGTCCTCCGTTTGCTTCTACTCACGCATGCACCCGTCGGATCATTGACCTGCGGACCCTTTCAAATAATCCCACACGGTGGCGATTGGTTTTGCAGGCCTCCATGACACGTATCTGTATTATTAATATCTGTTGCATAAACCAACTGTTTCAGATAAAAATCAAAAGGATTGAGTTCGGAGAAACAGTTCTCATCTACCTATCCATCTTTCATGGAGTTGGTATGAACTTTTTTCCTTACTCCGGTGTGATTCCCCACCAATCTTTATAAAAGTATTTTGATACACTATATATATATATATATATATATATATATATATATATATATATATATATATATATATATAAAATGTTTATTATCTAAAAACTTTAAACTAATTGAATTTCTTTCTTCCAAGTTTTCAGATAAGACGTTTAGCCGTCTTGATAGCATTTGTAGTAAGAATCACTGCAAAATATCTCAGTCTGTCATATCTATCTATCTATCTATCTATCTTATCTATCTACTTCTGTTCATATCTCCCACTCTCCTTTCTTTCTTTCTCAGTCTACGCATTCTCTATGTATATATCTACTTTTGTTAATATCTTTCTTTCTTTCTTTCTTTCTTTCTTTCTTTCTTTCTTTCTTTCTTTCCTCATTCTCTCTACTCCCCCTCTCTCTGTCTATTTTACTCTGTTCACATTTCCTTTCCTTGGTCTCGTAATTTCTTTCTTTTTTTCTTTCTCTCTTTGTATACTCATTATCTATCTATCTATCTATCTATCTATCTATCTATCTATCTATCTATCTATCACAATTGCTTCATGTCCGACCCTCTGTTATCTTTGTAGACATTCGGAGCCGTTAAAAGTTGAACCAGATTCAAATATACGAATGGAACCTTCAAACTGGATCAACTTCCTACTGCCAAATAGCGACAACTGCAATAACAATGAGAGAAACACACACACACACACACACACACACACGCAAGACAACCATAATGTGATTTTGAAATTCCCCAGGCCACCGTAACTGGGCACGGACTCTGAAAATGATCCCCTGACATTAACTATAGGTTAAAATCCAACGTCAGACGTAAGACTTGTAAAGATTCACGGAGATACGAAACGTCTTGGAGTTGAGTGACTTGCCGCCATTGCGGTCTCTTAGGGAGAATGATGAGCGAGAAAGAATTCTGGGCACTTCTATTTGAAGTGTATCAAGGTGTTAAAAAGCTGCCCTTTGATCATTCGGCAGTAGGTAAAAGAGGGTTATGTGTGCGCACGCGTGTGCGTACATCTGTGTGTACTTCGGTTCGACAGTGACTATATAATTTCGTATGTATTTTCACTGCGTATTCTGGACGCGTTTGTGCGCGTAAATAGTCGTACGTTGATCTATGTCTTCGTTTTCATGTTGGTACGCAGGTGTGTAAATATGTATATCTGAGCGTATATATTACCTATGTGAAATATTTATTTCGATTTTAGTTTAGTTTTAGAGAGTTTTTCGTTAATTGAGGGTGAGAGGGGAGACAATATGATTAATGATTTTTAGCATATGGGAGGTATTCTTTGCAAATTCCCAACTAAATTCCTGAACACACACGCGCATATATATATATATATATATATATATATATATATAGAGAGAGAGAGAGAGAGAGAGATAGATATATGCATGTGAGAGTAACTGAAAGTTGTCGGTCCGACCAAGTATCTCTTCAAAAACACAATATTCAATCATTTGGTTAGCTTTTGGAAAGTAAATAAGGCCGGCAAGTTTTCATGAAATCCATAACGAAAAATAAAAACGGCAGTCAAAATCGCTGAAATCTCCTGATGAGTGGACTGAAAAATTAAGAAAAGATTGAGTCTACAAAACTCCGGAGTTGGTGTGCTGAATATAACATCAAACAGCTAAGTGACACATTTTATATTTGCATTATATAATATATATATATATATATATATATATATATATATATATATATATATATATATATATATATATATGTTTGCATTATCCAATATATATATATATATATATATATATATATATATATATATATATATATAGGATAATGCCAATATAAATATTTTATATTTGCATTATCCAATATATATATATATATATATATATATATATATATATATATATATATATAGGATAATGCCAATATAAATATTTTATATTTGCATTATCCAATATATATATATATATATATATATATATATATATATATATATATATATATATATATATATATATATATATATATATATATATATATATATATATATATATATATATTGGATAATGCCAATATAAAATGTGTCATATATATATAGGAGGCTTGGATTGAGAAATCGGAGAGCCGAGTTCGAATTCCAGTCGAATCCATTAAATTCACTTACGTGCTAATACCCTTGGGAAAGGTATGAATCCTCTTCTTCTCCCTCCAGCTATGGGTAAAATAGCAGTACAGACTGGGTTCTATAGCCTTGGATGGCAATTGGTCTAGGAGAAGGACAACTCTGAATTCAAAACCTGCGGAGGGTCGATTGGGAACATTGTGGCATTCGGTGCACCAGGTCTCTGTATTCGTCCCTCCAATAAGTGTGGATGGTCCTGCACGAGGCCTTCACCACTATAATCAAATCTCATGTGCCGGTGTCAGGCTGTCGGTTTCCTGGAAACTGACATGCTTGACCCTCATGCGTCGAATCTCGACGGGAGAGTCGATCAGTCGATCCTATATATATATATATGATACATTTTATATTTGCATATATATATTGGATAATGCAAATATAAAATGTGTCATATATATATATATATATATATATATATAGATAGATAGATAGATAAAGTAATTTATCGCGTCTAGAAGAAACTTCAACAGAATGCACTGGACAGACGTTTCGTCCTATATTTGGGACTTATCAGCAGTGTGCATCCACTACCGAGAATTAAAATACGAACAGTTACGATATCAGGCAAACGTCATACCAACTGTACCAACGGGCCTCGCTGACGAAGAGGTAGCGAATTCGACTCAATATAGCGCCGCTCGATCACGTTCTGTGGTGGAACTCATCCGAGTTTCCCTTACTCATAGGACTGTGCCCCCACGTGCCACGGTTACTATCCCCAAGCCGCTCCATCCGGAACATTAGAAGCCAGTTCAAGCAAGGATATACAAGTGATAGAAATTATTAGGAGGATTTGAGATAATCCTAATTAAATCATCGAAGGAACCTCACCAGAATCCAGAAGCACTGGATGGCCGTTTCTAGACTCGGTGAATTAATTATGATTATCTCAAGTCCTCCTTAATTTCTATCACACACACACACACACACACACATATATATATATATATATATATATATATAAGTAGATATTGAAGTCAACACACAGCGGTGATTGTTTCATGCTTAGACGCAATTTTTAGCCCATATGTTTTATAATTTTTCCTTAGTTCACGGAAAAGTTGTGGTAAATTTAGTACAACTAGTGTTTTGGAAAAAGACAACATTTTACATCACTTTAAATGTCCTTTTGGAGATTGTATCTCTGACAAAAAAAAGTAACGACATATGTTGGTTTGACAACGACAACATCATCAAAACGTTTCCTACTTCATTTCTCAGATAGAAGTTCTATTAAACAACATCTAAAAACACATTTCTGTCCGCCCTCACAATAAAGGAAAATACTTGTTGACAACACCAATAGACTACACCTCGAAAATAATAAAGAAAAATTCAAAATCTCGAGGCCCTCTATATGAAAATCAAGAAAGGCATAAATCTAGTAAAAAAGAAAGAAAGAATATATCAAAGAATAAATAAAGGAAAATAAAGGAAGAAGGTAAGCATTTAATTTTAGTAAAGAATTAATAAAAATAAAGGGAAAACACAAAATGCAATTGAAAAAAATATTTAGTTTAGCCGTCTTGATAGCATTTGTAGTAAGAATCACTGCAAAATATCTCAGTCTGTCATATCTATCTATCTATCTATCTATCTATCTATCTATCTATATATATATATATATATATATAGAAGGGGAGGAGTACTTATTGCCGGAAATAGAGCGTTTAGAGATATATGTGCCTACATCTTCTCTACCCCTTCGATATCAATATATAACTCTAACAGAGCGTGTTTTTAAAATCACTGTAAAAACGGAAAACAGATTTTATCGCAGTTGCAATAAGTTTGTCTTTGTAATTTATCCTGAAGATTATCTTGATTTAGATCGAAAGTAGTTTGGTTAAAAAAAAAAAAATTACGGAGCCTTCCTTGAGGAATTTCATCTTAACATCAAAAAACTGATGAGCCACCTGGAAAGGATCAGTATAAAAATAAGTGGAATCAATATTACTATATTATTCAATGAAAAATGTTTCAATGAAGATATGCTGTCTAAATGTATACATAAATGTATAATAATAATGCTTTACTTTGAAAGTGTTATTTTGGGGGTAAAGCAAAATAACAGCGTCTGTTTCTAGCTTTTTTTAGAAAGAAAATTAGCGACATCTTCTCTTCTTTTCTCTCTTAACTTCCTTCTCTCTTTTTCTCTCTATGAGTTTTTTTCTTCTCTACCCCTTCGATATCAATATATAACTTCCGTTAAGTTAACCGTTTAAGTGTGTCAATATCTGCTAACTCACTCATGTCTTCTCTCTCTCTCCAATCACTTCCTCACTTCGTTAATTTACATATGTTTAATATGTCAAAAATGTGTAAATTTTCTTTTCATTTTTTGTTTGGAAGTAAAGTCTGATGATCCGCAGTCCTTTTAAAAGGACTGTGGTGAAATAATTTATTACATGGAACCTTAGAGTGGTCTGTTTTTATTTAAATTATATATATATATATATATATATATATATATATATATATATATATATATATATATATATGTGTGTGTGTGTGTGTGTGTGTTAAAGATCAAATATAGATCAAATATCCGACAGGATGATATTCCTGTTCATATCTCTCGCTCTCATGAGAGATTGAGACAAAACAGACAAAAAGTCTGTTTTCTCTCAATCTCTGACGAAGCTTTAATAAAATTGAGACATGTGAGATTAATATACGTTTCCTATTCTTTTAATTTATAGTGTATATGTGTGTATGTACATATATATTTATATATATGTGTGTGTGTATGTGTGTATGCATGTATATATATATATATATATATATATATATATATATATATATATATATATATATATCGTTTGAAATATGCTGTATTGAAAGGGGAGGAGTACTTATTGCCGGAAATAGAGCGTTTAGAGATATATGAGCCTACATCAAATCACACAGGAAAAAAAACTGGTTCTCGTTCGATCACTCAAGTTAAGCGACGTCGAGTCCGGTCAGTACTTAGATGGGGGCACCGCTTAGAAACACCGGATGATGTAAGCAACCTCCCCTCTACAATCCGATATAATTTCTTCTTTAAATAAGCCTCAAATGATTAAAAAAAGAAACGAATGAATCAACCAAACAGTCGGTTTTACGGAAGAAGCCCGGACATAAAACAGTAGTGAATTCTTGATCATCTTTTGACTATAAAAATAATAAAATGCTGGATTGTAAATTATCGCATTACTACTGTATAATACGCAAGCGACAGTGACTGAGGGTGAAGCAAGAGAAATATAGTTCTACAGAAGGATGCTGACGATATCATGGGCCGAATTTAATGAGCAACGACGAAGTTTTAGATAAATTGAAAACCAAAAGAGAACTTAGAATCAGGAAGAGACAGTCGAAACTTCTATGGCACATAATGAGGAAAGAGAGCTTGGAAAATTTGATACTCACAGGACAGATTGAAGGCAAGAGGGACAGAGGAAAACAATGCATAACCTACCTAGTGAGCTTACGTAAATGGATGGCAGAACAGGATTTAGGAGGTGATAAAAAAGACAAAATTTATTAAGAGCGACAAAAGACAGGAAATTATGGAGAGCCATAATCGCCTACGTCCTGATGGAACACAACAGACAGAAGAAGAAGAAGAGTGACAGACTGATAAATGTTATAGAATGTTAAACTTTACGAAGAACTACAAAGGACAGGAAATGTGGAGATCCATGATCGCTAACGTCCTGAAAGGAAATGTCTCAGAGCATGAGAAGAAGAAGAAGAATGAGTGAAAGACTGATAAATGTGATAGAATGACAAATTTTACAAAGAACTCCAAAGGACAGGAAATTGTGGAGAGCCATAATCATCGGCGTTCTAAATGGATAGGCCACAAAGGTGAAGAAGAAGTGAAAGACTGATGAATGTGATAGAATGACAAATTTTAGCAAGAACTTCAAAGGACAAGATGTTGTGGAGAGCCATGATCAGTAGCGTCCTGAATGGATGGGGCACAAATGTGAAGAAGTGAAAGACTGATAAATGTTATAGAAAGAAAAACTTTACTGAGAGCTCCAAAGCACAGGAAGTTGTGGAGAACCATGATCTCCAACGTCCTGAAGCACAGGGCCCTACCAAAAAGTAGAACAAGTAATACAGTAATACAAAGCACATGCACTGGATTCAGTTTATTTACTCCGTCACACATCTGAAATAAAAAAAAAAATTATCAGCCATCTGAAATAAAAAAAAAAAAAATTATATCATGTAGGGGTGACAAGACTTTCGGACCAACCTGTAGAAGAAGTGAAAGACATAAACTTTACTGAGAGCTTCAAAGAACAGGAAGTTGTGGAGAGCCATGATCGACAATGTCCTAAAGTAACACAGCACATAGATGAAGAGAAAAACTGATAAATATTAAAGAATGAAAACTTTACTAAGAGCTCCAAAGGAGAGGAAGTTGTGGAGAGTCATCCTCGCCAACTTCCTGAAGGGAGATGGCACATACAGGTTGATCCGAAAGTCTTGTCACTCCTTACCAAAAATAATGAGAACAATAGAAGAACAAGTAATACAGTAATACAAAACACATGTACTGGATTCAGTTTAGTCATTTTCATTGACGCTGTCAAATATCGAGAAGGTCTGTAGGACACCATAATTTTTGTGGTACAAAATGATATGGCGCCATGTCCTGTGTGATATTTTATGAAGCTGGGCTTTGTTGATTGTTGTAAAGGCTCTTCAAATGGTGTCCTTGAACTGATGGGTATTCTGGTATTGTCCACGTTAAATTGTCTCCTTGATAATACCCCACATAGCGTTGGGATGGAGAATTATATTAAGCAGGGGTGACAAGACCTTTGGACAACGCTGTAGAAAAAGAGGAGGAATCACATAGAAGAGGAAGATTGATAAATGTTAAAAAAATCGAAAAAAAAAATCTTTACTAAGAATTCCAAAGGACAAGAAGTTGTGGAGAACAATGCTCACCAATGTCCTGAAGGAAGAGGGCGGTCCGAATATCTTGTCACACCCCTACCAAAAAGTAATGAGAGCAATGAAAAAAGAACAAGTAATACTGTAAAACAAAGCACATGTACTGAATTTAAATTGTCTCCTTGATAATACCCCACATAGCGTTGAGATGGAAAATTATATTATGCAGGGGTGACAAGACCTTTGGACAACGCTGTAGAGGAATGAAGAAGATTCCAATGGGATAATGTCTTTATCTTTGGTAAGGTATGCTTCTGTATTATTTACAGCATTTATGTATGTATCATTCTCATATTTTTTAATTATTTCATCATCAGTATCATGGATATATGTATATATATGTATGTATATCAGTATATATTGTTGACGTTGTTGTCGTTATGGTTAGGTTTCTGTCTCAACACACACTGGCATTTTCTCTCTACATTAATGAGTCTTTGGCTTGAGCTCGGAGTTAGCTTCAAGCACACAAGCCATCACTTCGAATTCAATAACTGAACGGACACAATAGCTTTGCAGATGTGGAAAGAAAAGAAAGAAAAAACATGAAAAAGATGACTTCCAAAAAAGATGGACGATGACATATTCAGCTTTTCGCCAATCCTTGGGCATAATCTCATTCGATTATATTCATTATTTCTTGTCACAGCGAATTCACAGTTTCTCTCTCTCTCTCTCTTTCGCTCTCTCTCTCTTTCTCTCTCTCTCTCTTTCGCTCGAGAGAGAGAGAGGGTGAGAGAGAGATTAAAGTGCTGTTCACTTGAAGTGCATTGCATAAAAGCTACTTCTTTATTCGCTTCTTTTTACAATGATGTTCACCCTGTACAAGGCCCGAGAACCCCTCGAGATAGAGGGTTACAGAGTAAGAGGCACAGTTAATGGGGATATGTTAAGGGAAGATAACAGTTGGCACTAGACTAGAATAGGTTAAGGTGGTAGTCATGGGGGAAGCATCCATATCTTTAAACAATGGGACTACTATTACTATTATTATTAGTATTAGCATTAGTATTATTACTATTACTACCAGCAGCAGCAATAGTAGCAGCAGTAATAGTAGCAATAGAAGTAGGAGCAACAGCAACAGTGGTAGCAGCAGTAGTAGTATTAATAGAAGTAGTAGTAGTAGCAGCTGCAATAGTAACAGCAGTAATAATAACAGCGGCAAAAGAAGTAGTAGCAGGAGCAGCAGCAACAGTAGTGACAGTAGTAATAGGAGTAGTAGTAGTAGTAGCAGTAGTAGCAATAGTAATAGTAACAGTACTAGTAGGAAAGTAGTATCAGCAGCAGTAGTAGTAGCAGCAGTAATAGTAGCAGCACTAGTAGTAAAGTAGTATTAACAACAGTATTAGTAGTAGCTGCAGCAGTAGTAGTACTATTAGTAGTAGTAGCAGCTGCAGCATTATCAATAGTAGTTCATGTAAGAAATGAAAGCTTTTTATCTAAATCATTTCACCCCAAGCGAGGCAATAATGCCACTAACGCTCAGGAGCGACAGAAAATGAGTAGAATTCGGTGAGAAGAAAAGGACAATAAAAGAACAGCATCCAAGAAGATAGGAAATGTTGATTGACGTTGCATTATAAAATGTCGAAGATTGCGTGTGGTGGGCAGACAAGAAAATCCCACAGCCTAGAAGCGCGAGTAAAGAAACACTTAGAATAGAATTTACGGTCGAATCTAACTATTTTAACAGTAAAACGATGAGAATTAGCAAATAATCGAGTGGTACGTTTAAATTCTTACGGTCTAGGTACCAAGGAGAAGGGCCAATTAGAACAACAGCCATGAAAATAATCGAGTGGTACGTTTAAATTCTTAAGGTCGAGGTACCAAGGAGAAGTGCCTATTAGAACAACAGCCATGAAAATAATCGAGTGGTACGTTTAAATTCTTATGGTCGAGGTACCAAAGAGAAGTGCCTATTAGAACAACAGCCATGAAAATAATCGAGTGGTACGTTTAAATTGTTACGATCGAGGTACAAGGGACAAGAGCTTATTAAAACAGCAGCCAGGAAAATAATCGAGTGGCACGTATAAATTCTTACGGTCGAGGTACCAAGGAGAAGTGCCTATTAGAACAACAGCCATGAAAATAATCGAGTGGTACGTTTAAATTCTTACGGTCGAGTTACCAAGGAGAAGTGCCTATTAGAACAACAGCCATGAAAATAATCGAGTGGTACGTTTAAATTCTTACGGTCGAGGTACAAGGGACAAGAGCTTATTAGAACAGCAGCCAGGAAAATAATTGAGTGGCACGTTTAAATTCTACGGTCGAGGTACCAAGGAGAAGTGCCTATTAGAACAACAGCCATGGAAATAATCGAGTGGTACGTTTAAATTATTACGGTCGAGGTACCAAGGAGAAGTGCCTATTAGAACAACAGCCATGAAAATAATCGAGTGGTACGTTTAAATTCTTTCGGTCGAGGTACCAAGGAGTAGTGCCTATTAAAAGAACAGCCATGAAAATAATCGAGTGGTACGTTTAAGTTCTTACGGTCAAGGTACCAAGGAGAAGTACCTATTAGAACAACAGCCATGAAAATAACCGAGTGGTACGTTTAAATTATTACGGTCGAGGTACCAAAGAGAAGTGCCTATTAGAACAACAGCCATGAAAATAATCGAGTGGTACGTTTAAATTCTTATGGTTGAGATACCAAGGAGAAGTGCTACTAAAACCACAGCCATGAAAATAATCGAGTGGTACGTTTAAATTCTTACGGTCGAGGTACCAAGGAGAAGTGACTATTAAAACAACAGCCATGAAAATAATCGAGTGGTACGTTTAAGTTCTTACGGTCGAGGTGCCAAGGAGAAGTACCTATTAGAACAAAAGCCATGAAAATAATCGAGTGGTACGTTTAAATTGTTACGGTCGAGATGGCAATGAGAAGTGCCTATTAGAACAACAACCATGAAAATAATCGTGTGGTACGTTTAAATTCTTACGGTCGAGGTACCAAGGAGAAGTGCCTATTAGAACAACAGCCATGAAAAAAATCGAGTGGTACGTTTGAAGTCTTACGGTCGAGGTACCAAAGAGAAGTGCCTATTAGAACAACAGCCATGAAAATAATCGAGTGGTAGTTTTAAATTCTTACGATCGAGGTACAAGGGACAAGAGCTTATTAAAACAGCAGCCAGGAAAATAATCCATTGGCACGTTTAAATTCTTACGGTCGAGGTACCAAGGAGAAGTGCCTATTAGAACAACAGCCATGAAAATAATCGAGTGGTACATTTAAATTCTTACGGTCGAGGTACCAAGGAGAAAGGCCTATTAAAACAACAGCCATGAAAATAATCGAGTGGTACGTTTAAGTTCTTACGGTCGAGGTACCAAGGAGAAGTACCTATTAGAACAACAGCCATCAAAATAATCGAGTGGTACGTTTAAATTATTACGGTCGAGGTACCAAGGAGAAGTGCCTATTAGAACAACAACCATTAAAATAATCGAGTGGTACGTTTAAGTTCTTACGGTCGAGGTACCAAGGAGAAATACCTATTAGAACAAAAGCCATGAAAATAATCGAGTGGTACGTTTAAATTATTACTGTCGAGGTACCAAAGAGAAGTGCCTATTAGAACAACAGCCATGAAAATAATCGAGTGGTACGTTTAAATTATTACTGTCGAGGTACCAAAGAGAAGTGGCTATTAGAACAACAGCCATGAAAATAATCGACTTCTACGTTTAAATTCTAACGCATTGGATACCAAGTAGAAGTGCCTATTAGAACAAAAACCATGAAAATAATCGAGTGGTACGTTTAAATTGTAACGGTCGAGATACCAATGAGAAGTGCCTATTAGAACAACAGCCATGAAAATAATCGAGTGGTACGTTTAAATTGTTACGATCGAGGTACAAGAGACAAGATCTTATTAAAACAGCAGCCAGGAAAATAATCGAGTGGCACGTTTAAATTCTTACGGTCGAGGTACCAAGGAGAAGTGCCTATTAGAACAACAGCCATGAAAATAATCGAGTGGTACGTTTAAATTCTTACGGTCGAGGTACCAAGGAGAAGTGCCTATTAGAACAACAGCCATGAAAATAATCGAGTGGTACGTTTAAATTCTTAAGGTTGAGATACCAAGGTGAAGTGCCTATTAGAACCACAGCCATGAAAATAATCAAGTGGTAGGTTTAAATTCTTACGGTTGAGATACCAAGGTGACGTGCCTATTAGAACAACAGCCATGAAAATAATCGAGTGGTACGTTTAAATTCTTAAGCATGAGATACCAACGAGAAGTGCCTATTAGAACAACAGCCATGAAAATAATCGAGTGGTACGTTTAAATTCTTAAGTTTGAGATACCAAGGAGAAGTGCCTATTAGAACAACAGCCATGAAAATAATAGTGGTACGTTTAAATTCTTAAGTTTGAGATACCAAGGAGAAGTGCCTATTAGAACAAGAGCCATGACAATAATCGAGTGGTACGTTTAAATTCTTAAGTTTGAGATACCGACGAGAAGTACCTATTAGAACAACAGCCAGGAAAATAATCGAGTGGTACCTTTAAATTCTTACGGTTGAGATAACCAGGAGAAGTGTCTATTAGAACAACAGCCATGAAAATAATCGAGTGGTACGTTTAAATTCTTAAGGTTGGGATACCAAGGAGAAGTGCCTATTAGAAACACATCTATGAAAATAATCGAGTGGCACGTTTAAATTCTTACGGTCAAGGTACCAAGGAGAAGTGCCTATTAGAACAACCTCCATGAAAATAATAGAGTGGTGGTTTTAAATTCTTAAGCATGAGATACCAACGAGAAGTGCCTATTAGAACTAAAGCCATGAAAATAATCGAGTGGTACGTTTAAATTGTTATGGTTGAGATCCAAGGAGAAGTGTCTATTAGAACAACAGCCATGAAAATAATCGAGTGGTACGTTTAAATTCTTAAGGTTGGGATACCAAGGAGAAGTGCCTATTAGAAACACATCTATGAAAATAATCGAGTGGCACGTTTAAATTCTTACGGTCAAGGTACCAAGGAGAAGTGCCTATTAGAACAACATCCATGAAAATAATAGAGTGGTATTTTTAAATTCTTAAACATGAGATACCAACGTGAAGTGCCTATTAGAACAACAGCCATGAAAATAATCGAGTGGTACGTTTAAATTCTTACGGTTGAGATAACCAGGAGAAGTGTCTATTAGAACAACAGCCATGAAAATAATCGAGTGGTACGTTTAAATTGTTATGGTTGAGATCCAAGGAGAAGTGACTATTAGAACAACAGCCATGAAAATAATCGAGTGGTACGTTTAAATTCTTAAGGTTGGGATACCACGAAGAAGTGTCGATTAGAACAACAGCTATGAAAATAATCGAGTGGTACATTGAAATTCTTAAGGTTGAGATACCAAGGAGAAGTGCCTATTAGAACAACATCCATGAAAATAATCGAGTGGTACATTTAAATTCTTAAGGTTGAGATACCAAGGAGAAGAGTCTGTTAGAGCAACAGCAATGAAAATGTATACAGAAAAATCAGAGGAAAGCCACATTACGGCGGTGTGGAAGTGACTCAAATCAAGATGCCAGGTCAGGATACCATTGCGATAACATTATGAATCCTTCTTTGGATTTTGTTGAGAATCTTGCGATATAAAGCATGAGTCGCAGACCAAATATGGCCGCAATATTCAATGCACAGACGAATGGTGAAAAATCACCAAAATCAATCGCAGTAATGGAAGCTTGGGAATCCAAATTTTAATATTGCCTGTCCGGATAGGGCCCGATTCTAAAATGGTATGACATGTTGTGCTACGGCCTCTAGGAGTAAAGTTGATGATGTGTGACAGTGACACACTGACTTTCGCATTAATTATATAGAAGACCCTAATATTGAAGCGTAGAAAATCACACGGCTGAATAGCGAACAAATATTGTGAAATTTTGAAAAAATTAATTTCTAATTATTTCAGATATAAATTGGACATCGCGTTATCCAGATCTAATCCTCCAGACATTTTTTTTTTTCAACTGGGGCTATCTTAACCGCTTTCCCGCCAATTCTTTTTGGAAAATCGTTTCATTTTTTAACCTTTAAGTGCCCGAACGGTGGCTAAAACCACTACCAGACATATGATTTGACGATTTGACACATTTTTGAAGCTCAGAAGGGCATAAAAAGAATCAAGATCAACGTGTAAACACGTCTTTAGATTGTTTTTTAACGTTTCGACTTGTTTATTCGTCCGTGTCTGAAAAGGAAACTTTTCATTAAAAACGTACGCCGGGGAAAGGGTTAAGGAAAAAAGGTTATGCCAACAAGTCCCAAACAATAGCACATCTTAAAAATAACATTAGAAGAGAAATTAGGTCATTGGAGCCACAAACATTAAGGGAAGAGCATATTAATGCGAATTGAAAATTGGACACTATTTACATTATTTATTTCCATTATTCAGACTATTGTCCTCATCTTTGTCGCCATATTTATTACAACGTTTCGGCCGTTGTACGCTCCGGCCTTCTTCAGATGGTTGAAATGTCGAACTGAACCCTTTATTTCGCTCACTGGGGTAGACTGTTCTAGTTCAACGTGACATGATTTTAATGGATGCCAGTTATCAGTTAGCTCCTGTTAATTCCCCTCTACACAAATGAGCAAAATAAAGGGTTTTTTTTTTGTTTTCTTTGCATGCACTGCCTTCTTTCACTTGGATTACAGATCTTCAATTAGTTTTAGATCAGGACTTTGACTAGGCCGTTCTAAGATGTGAAATTTCTTCTTACGAACCGATTCTTTGGTGGATTTGCTTTGATGCTTCAGATCATTGTCCTGTTGAAAGTTCCAGTTCCGACCTAAACCCAACTTTTGAACTGAAGACAAGAGACTATCGTTCAAAATTGCTTGGTATCTTGCAGACTCAATTGTGTCATCAATGCTTACTATTTTGCCTCTTCCGGATGCAGCAAAGCAACCCCAAATATGCTGTCACCCCATATTTAATAGCTGCTATCAAATTCTTCTTGTCAAAAGCCGTATTAGAACCTCATCAAATCTACCACATGTTGTTCCTTCCAAAATGCTCTACTTTGGTCTCATTGACCATAAAACCATTTTGCCAGAATGTTTCTAGCTTATTAATATGAGCTTTGGTATAGTTTAGACGAGCATGTTTGTGTTTAGACGAGCATGTTTGGGTTTAGACGAGCATGTTTGTGTTCTTTTATGAGCAGTGGCTTTTTATAGACATTCGGCCGTTCGGTGTTGTTCAGATATCGTCGCATTGTAGATGTACCCACATTGATTCTAACATTGGTCAGTGAGCATTGGATATCGTCAAAGGTCAGGGCAGAAATTACCCGGGCTTGCCAAACTAGATGTCAAGTTGCTATTGGCGTCACTTTTCGCTAACGGCTACTTCTTGATTGTAATGTCATGATACCAGTGGACTTACATTTATAAATGATTTGTTGGAGAAGTTTATCGTTGTGATAGCTTTTTGTAAACTTTCTCCATCATTAGCGGTTTCAACTATGCGATTTTTCAATGCTTCAGGAAGTTCTTTTGATCTTTGCATACATACATATATATATATATATATATATATATATATATATATATATATATATATATGTAAAGAAAGAAAGAACAGTAAGATATATAATCCGGTGTTCTTATAGATATTTTTAAGTTTATATAAAAAATAAAAGTTTACTAAATCAGTGAAATCAGTTAGCTATTTTTGGCGTCATAGTTATAAAGTTTACTTAAAAAAAAAATTGTTACCTAATAATATACATACTTAATGTTGATGTGAAAATAACTTTACATACTGTAAGGGATTCTAATACATTAAAAGAAATATAGTATATTAAAAATTAATACAGAAAAAATTTTTCAAATTGTAGTTAAATAAAACGTATTCTAACCGCAACACCCCCCACCAAAAAAAAAAATATCTTTAAATATACAAATAGAAAAAATGCCGTAAGAATTCTTGCCGTTAACAATAAAATTTAAAAAATACAGACGACATGCATTTAACGGATGTCAGATTTCATTGAAGAATACATCCCTACTCCCTACCAAAATGTAGCTAATAACGGATACATCAAAATACAGACATTAAGAACACGCAAACACCCCTGTCTAGTGGAAAGGAATTAATCTGTAACCTTGTAAACGTGAATTATGATTTTAGCTGTGTCTTTAAAACCCAGTAATTTTAAAAGTTACTCCAAAATTCGCTTGAGGATGAAATGGAACTAATGTCTTTAATTTAATTACCAAATTAAATGCGGACCTTCCATTTTTGAAACATGGTTAGAACTGTGTAGCGGAAAAACCATATTTTAAATCAATTAATTTATAATATATATATATATATATATATATATATATATATATATATATATATATATATATATATTTAGAAATGCACAGTACATGCTACGTAACAAAGTTTCCCCTACTGAGGGGTTTGGTTGGCTTTTGTGCTCTTAGAATTGTTTATTCTTCATTCAACATCATCATTTGATAAGATATCAACAGTGTCGAAACGAAATTTGTGTAGTCATCTGATAACATGCATATGTTATAAATTTGAATAAATATTAATAGTTCTACTCGCTATGGAGCACTCTTTTAAGAATAGTGTTTTTGGTTATTTGAGTTTTATTCCGTGTCTACCAACGCTGTACTTATATATATATATATATATATATATATATATATATATATATATATATATATATATATATATATATATATATATGTGTGTGTGTGTATATATATATATATATATATATATATATATATATATGCGTGTGTGTGTATGTATATATATATATATATATATATATATACATACACACACACAAATACACACACGCACATATATATTAAGACAAAAGGAAAATTCATCATTCGTTCTCTGACGGACTTTATCAAGACAAATGTGAGGATTTTATTTTTTAAGTATTTCTAAAAAACTTAAAGTGTTGTTGGTTTTTCAAATTTTTGAAATTTAAGAGTTGCTCATAAATATCCATCAGGATAACTGAAAAGTTTAGGTAAGTTATGGTAGATGCAAAGTGACATAATTTAATGTCTAATAAACGAAAGCGGATAAATAAAGTTGAATATGTTTTTGCGCGGGGGGAATAAATTTGTGTATTATATCTTTTTTTTTTATATTACAGGAGTTTATGAATAAAAAAAAACGGTTAGTTTTTTTTATTTGTATTCTTTAGCATTTTTATAATAATGTATGTTGGCTTTGAATAAAAGTAATTCTTTCAGGGGCGCAGATTTATATTTTAATAAAATTCGCTATCGGCACTCTCGTGAAATTTAATAAAATGTTATTAGCAGATTAAGGCTTTTGAATTCTTTTAAAATAACTCAATTATTAACCTTGTTGTCATTTGAAAATTCTAACGTCAAGTTGAGAAAACCTTAAAGTAGCAATCGTCTTTATGGTAAAAATATAAAAATGATTGATGTTAACCTCGATAAAGGGTACATTCGATTCAATATGGAGTCAATTGATTTTTGTAACAATAATAAGAACTAATTATATAGTTTAATGTGGAGAGTTGTCTGTAACCAGACGACAGCAGCATCAGTTTTTGAGGTCATAACAATGGGGATGCTACGAATCGCTGTTAATAACAAGAGATATTTGCTACTGACGTCAGAGAGCAACATTTCTGACTCCAATAGTCGTTCTTTATACAACTACTTTGACGTAAGTTTGCCTAAGCTGCCCGCTGTGTCTCACATACGTGCACAAGCAGGTATATATATTAAAACCGTTGTGCAGACATACGCTCACTTTCAAATACACAGTTGTTTTTTTTTTCTGCACATAAGCAAAATATGTGAGGCCGCCATGAATAAAATGATTACATGATAAACTCATCTCTTCAAAAAAAAAAAAAATAAAAAAATAAATAAATTCTTCTATTTTCAGGATTTCTTAGATTGGCATAATAAATATTTTTAAGACTATTTCGACATTTATATTATTTTAATGGCTTTTTCTTTCACAGAAAGTTCAGGTGTTTTTCATTCTACGACCATTATTTTAGATATATTTTTTTATTAATTAACCAGGAGCCTTGGTTAAACAAATGGACAAACAAGATAAGGGGGGGGGGTAAAATACATTTTCTTTTTTGCTATTATTAACCTGATAAAAGATACAAGAGCCGCTCAAGGTAGAGTGTTACTTTAAAATCTGATTCTAGAGCTGCCTCTCGAGGAAACCTACAAACAAACAATACAAGAATCGTTATCATTTATACAGGCTAATAGGTATTCCTATTTTCTTACTGTCAAATTTTAAAAAAATGTCGTATATTCCTCCAGTTCTCCCGACAGTCTTCCTTAAAATTTATGAAAAAAAAAACATTTTTTCGTCATTCCTCTAATTTTTCTGACTTTCACCTTTCTAACTTAAAAAAAAAAAAAAAAAAAAAAAAAAAAACTTTAAAAAAACATTTATTGGGATTTGCCATTGTTTTTTTTTTCCCGACTGATTCCCATAAAAGCTTAAATCCATTGAATAGAATTCCCTCAATTTTTTTTCCAACTGACTCCTTTAAAAATTTGTTTTTCTAAATTTAATGCGTATTTCGACATTTCTTCCCTAAAATGAAAAAAAAAATAAAACTTTTACTGGATTTTTCTCATTTTTTCCGACTGACTTTCATAAAACGTAAAAACATTTACTGGGAATTCCTCTAGTTTTTCTGAATGACACCCATAAAACTTAAAAAAAAAAAACCCCAAAAAACAAACATTTACTGGGTATTCCTCTGGTTTTTCTGAATGACACCCATAAAACTTAAAAAAAAACAAACAAAAAACAAACATTTACTGGGTATTCCTCTGGTTTTTCTGAATGACACCCATAAAACTTAAAAAAAAAAAAAAAACATTTACTGGGTATTTTTCCAGATTTTCTGAATGACTCCCATAAAACTTAAAAAAAAAAACTACATTTACTGGGTATTTTTCCAGATTTTTTTTCGACAGTCTCCCTTAAAGTTTAAAAAACTTTTACCGGGCTTTCCTCCATCTTTTTCCGACTGTCTCTCTTAACACTTAAAAAAAAAAAAAAAATTACTGTGTATTCCCCCAGTTTTTCCTCTGTCTTGGATGTGCGGGTGGTGTAATGGATAATGACTCGGAATCATTAATCAGAGAGCCGAGTTCCAATTCCACTTGTGTTCGTTATATTCACATACGCACAGGTAACATTGGAAAATGGATTAATCCATATCTTCTCCTCGTATAAGACTTGTGTCACTAAACAATTACTATTTTTTTTTAAATACAAAAGGAAAATTCTGACAATATGAAAATATTTTTTGGCTTTAAAAATCTCCAAGAATACACTGTCGTCGCCAACAAAGCGGCAGAATCCGTAGATTTTTTTTTTTTTTTTTTTTAGAAAGTTTCTTCATTTGCGTCTAATGAATATATTTTGCTTTTTTTGTTGTATAAACATAACTTTAGAAGCTGAAACATGGGCAAATGAATTATTGGCAAATAACTGCGCTGGGCAAACCCTTGTTAAAGTTTCTGTTGTCGGATACCCGTTGAGGAAATATCCTTGGCCTTACTTCCTCTGCATCAATGTGTGAGCAGAAATTGGAAGTGGTGATAGCATAAACAAGAAATACATCCGGCTAAAATAAACAGGGCGCACAGGTGTCCTGAGCGGAAGGCAATGCGAAGTTGCGAAGTTGCGAAGTTGCGTGGGCGCATACCGGAAGCGACGTGGCCAAACGAAGTTGCGTAGGTGACAAACCTGAAGAAGGCGTAACCATGTGAAGTTGCGTGGGTGTTCAAATGTTATAAAACCGGTTCTTCATGTGGACAAAGAGGCTGGCTAGGGGTTCACCGAAGATTTGTCTCCATCAATTCCTGTCTGCGCAATCCTAACCTCTTAGATTTTCCCTCACTCTACCCATTCAGTGCAACTCGAACACACACACACCCACACACACACACACACACACACACACACATATATATATATATATATATATATATATATATATATATATATAAAGATATTTTTTATCTTTATACATTATCGTTTTGTAAATGCTCTGTTTATAATAAACAATAATAATAAACTAAATAATATTTTCTATGAAAATTTCTCGGACATTCAGGCCGGTAAATGTTGTTAATACTGTTTATTATAAACAGAGCATTTACTTAAATATTTGTATCTATAAAAAAAAAAGAATGTATAAACATAAAAATGTCTTAAAATAATTGTCGGACTTTATCCATTTCATAATGTGGGACGTTATTTGTTTACATTTGTTTACACATCGAGCAGATATGAATGTATGCAAGAAAATCATAGAAAATTGTAGTTTAAAAACAGTAAAATCGACCTTGTTAACCGAAACGCTCCTCTGTGGCGAAATGGGTAACAATTTTTCGTGTCCGCTATTACCTGGATCTACTAAAAAAAACAAAATAATTTCCATGCCTGAGGATGGCTGAATGTACAGCCGAAAGTACTAGCAGAATAAAAAAAAAGACCTTATACAACTTAAAGTTATTAAAAACAAGGATCATAACATTCATCGAGTGGTTCGTAGGTTAATGTAACTTTAATAAATTTGTTTGCGAAGATGTTTTTCGCCATTTATATCATTAACTTTACTAATCTACTTTTTGTGTGAATGATTCACGTAATATATATATATATATATATATATATATATATATATATATATATATATATATATATATAAACCTCTGTGTGTATGTTCGTCGTCTCACTTGAGTCCATCAGCAATATACAACACCGTGAAAGAGTGTCCAATCTAAACGTAATAAGTAGTTGAAAAAACCTGTCTCGTTGAACTTCATGCTAGCACAAACATCAATGGCTATCCAAGAATTTTTACTCACAAGGCTTGGCCTCAACTCATAGTATGGTATATTGCAACGTTAACGCACGCTGGGATTGCCCCGAGGCCATCAAAAAGTCCATGTTTAGATACGGACCCGGGTCCCATGATCATAACGCGAACACGATAACCACTTCAACGCCCATCTATATACACGCACGTAAATCAGTTCTCTTTGAGTTTCAAATAGACGGGTAGGGACGATTATTCCTTTTTTGAGAAAAAAAACGAACATCCGGGATATCTTCAGCGGGTAACCTACCTGACGAACTCATGTGAATGGATCGCGAAAGAAGTGGGAAGGATGGTAAAAATAGAAACATTACTAAGAGCTACAAACGATAGGAAGTCGTGGAGAGCTATGATCGTCCAGCCACTGACAGGAAACGGCACACAGATTAATAGATACATTTGTTTTTTTTTACGTCGTATCAACATTTAACCATGTTATTTAAAGCCAGAAAATATTTTTAGATTGTAAAAATTTTTGGAGATAATCATGAGTTTATTGATATAAGTCCTACTAATTAGCCAATAGCTGGGGGAGACGAAGTGGCCTTATATCTTTCCCAAGGGTATTTGCGCGTAACCGAATGTAACGAACCCGACTGGAATTGGAACTCGGCTCACCGATTTCCAATACCAACTCGTTAGTCATTACCCGACCCGCACATCCACCTTTTCGGCATTTTGTATTCACAAGCGGTCAGCTATCGAGGTCCTGATCAAGTTCCACGTTGCTTAACTTCGATGGTCGTACGAGAACCGGTGTTTCAACGTGATTTATTCGTAAGCGATACCACTCACACATCCAAGCATAGAGCCGGTGTTTCAACGTGATATATTCGTAAGCGATACCACTCACACATTCAAGCATACAGCAGCCGGTATTTCCAAGCGGTCACCCATCTAGGTACTGACCAAGCTTGACGTTGCTTAACTTCGATAGTCGTACGAGAAACGGTGTTTCAAAGTGATTTGACCATATACCATACGATGCACACATCCAAGGATACAGCAGCCGGTATTCCCAAGCGGTCACCCATCTAGGTACTAACCAGGCTCGATGTTACTTAACTTCGATGGTCGTACGAGAACCGTTGCTTCAACGTGATATATTCGCAAGCCATACCACTCACACATCCAAGCATACAGCAGCCGGTATTCTCAAGCTGTCACCCAACTAAGTACTGACCAGGCTCGACGTTGCTTAACTTCGATGGTTGTATGAGAATCGGCGTTACAACGTGATTTGACCGTAAACCATATCATCCACACATCCAAGTATACAGCACCCGGTCCTCCCAAACGGTCACCCATCTAAGTACAGACATGGCTCGACGTTGCTTAAATTCGATGGTTGTATGAGAATCGGCGTTTCAACGTGATTTCACCGTAAACCATACTATCCACGCATCCAAGCATACGGCATTCCTAAGTGGTCACCCATCTAGGTACGAGAACCAGTGTAGAGTAAAGTGACGTAGGCGTCATTTCTATTTCTATTAGGTTGGTGCAAAAATAATGTCGTTTTCTCACATATGTTACTATGTGAGAAAACGAAATTATTTTTGCACCAATCTAATATTATGGCAACGAGATAAACAACGATTACAAGGCATGTTATAATCGAATAGATTGTTAGTGCGTCGTTCCTTCGTTGCATTTCTCGCAGCAACGTGATTATTTGGCGGTTCCTTCCACGTGTTTCAAAATGTGCCATGCTGGTATGGATTTACTGCACGACGAGAAGGAGTAATACCCGACATGATATATTGGTCCTTTCGATTAAAAATCCTTCGATTAAACTCGGTACACACAACGCCAGCCGGATTTCTCCCATTACTCTTCCGACCGGAAGAGACAGGCCTGACCCGCTGTTTAAATCTATTTTTATTTTTAACTTTTTTTTTTCTCAACCCACCTGCTTTTCACTATTTACATTATTCGGATGATTGTCCTCATCTCTGTTGCCATATTTATCACAACGTTTCGGCCGTTGTACGCTCCGGCCTGCTTCAGGTGGTAGTAATGTCGAACTGAACGCTTTATTTCACTCACTGGGTAGCCTGTTCTAGTTCCACGTGCCATGTCTAATGGATGTCAGTTATCAGTTATCTCCTGTTAATTTAAGGGAACATGGCACAGTGAATAAATGCATTGGTTAGAGCCAGTGACAGGACCCAAAGTGTTGTGAGTTCAATACCCGGTTAAGGCAGTGGAGAATATGGAGAGGTGAATTAACAGGAGATAACTGATAACTGACATCCATTAGATATGGCATGTTCAACTAGAACAGTCTACCCCAGCGAGCGAAATAAAGGGTTCAGTTCGACATTCCAACCATCTGAATAAGGCCGGAGGGTACAACGGCCGAAAATATGGCAACAAAGATGAGGACAGTAGTCCGAATAATGTAAATTACGTAATATCTAATCTCAGAAATATAGACAGATACCACCTGCTTTTATTCAAAGAAGTACCCATAGTGTATTGGACAGCGACGTGGAAAGTGAACAGGGCGCGCTGATTTCAATTCCTGTTCGATTCTGTTTCCTTCACGCCAATGCCATTGGGAAAGGCGCGAATCTATCAATCCTCCAGCTATGGATTAAAGAGCAGGACGGACTGGCTTCTTTTGATCTCGAGGTAGCAACCAGCCTAGGAGAAGAAAAATTCTGTATTCAAATCTAGCCCGAAGCGGGTTGGCCCCCGTGACGCTATCTTACCCTAGACATACCACTACTATTCTAACTGCAGTAAATCTAGTACCTCTACACCCTAATGTGTTACCAGCACACTTTTATTCCAGACTAGCAGCATGGCCCGGCGTTGCCCATGCTTGATTCCAAAATCATACGACTCATACAGCAATCGCTATCACACGACTTAAAATATTTTTGCCCTTTCTTGCCTTTAAAGGAGTGCCCTTTGACGTGCTGATGTTGCTACATGCCTTACTTCTTGCCTATCTCACACTGCGAATTTTTTCTAAGCTCTATACTAAACATTAAATCTGTTACGAAAAAAGAACTAAACAAAATGAACACAAAACGATCAGCTTTAAAAAAGGACTCGTAACTGGAAAAACCGAATGAAAAAAGAATGTTAACAACAAATACTTTTTCACACCCAACCCACTTCTGCGGAATCAGAATCAACGTTGAGTTTAAGCAAGCGAATGAGCCAATTGGAGTAAAGTACCATGCAGATTGAAATTTTTCTCACTTGTGACGAATGCAGCTATCGATTTCTTTTGCATGCTAGCATGCTAGTATGCTAGTTAACATTTATGTCAGTCAGCTGTTGGCTCTTACACTGGCCAATAGAATCTTCCTGCTATTCGTGGCAGCCAGCTATAGGCTCTCACTCTGGCCAGTAGAAAATGGCCGCAAACTACATGAAAACTGCCGTAGAAGCATGAAAAAATCGATTATTTCCACTACCGATGGGAGTTGGGAAATGCAAAGTCTGTGTTGGCCTTCCCGCTAACTTGGAGCATGTGCATGTAAATTTTGGTGCAAATCCGTCGAAAATTGTGGCTGTGCATTTGTTACACACACACACAGACACAGACACAGACACAGACACACACACACACACATCCTGCTTTTTATAGATAGAGATATCGTAAAGTTGCTTCCTTGCGCCTTTTCTATAAATACTTTCATGGTAATTGTTCTGATGAACTTTCCACTATGGTATCATTGGTGTTTCATTTTTAAATGTTGTTATTTTACCCCCCTACTCCCACCAAATACAAATTGTACATATGAGAACTAGTTAAGACTACATAGAGATATTGAGGTATTATGGTGACTGTAGTAAGAATGGCAAGTAAGAATGTACTGTTTTGATGTAAGGAATACTGTGGTATGTTTGGGTCAGTAATTGTGACTAGCTAAATTTAAGATAAGATATATTGGAAATCCGCCTTCACCTATCCCCCCTTTTGACCTTGTGCCACATTTTCGTATTATTCAAAATAAATATTATTTTATGTTATCTAGACTTTATGAATTTAACTGCAGTGCTCGATTGACGGCAAGGTCTCATGATTTTACAGTTGAATTGGCTAGATGTAACCGTAAATTCTATGCTGTTTCTTTTTTCATACTTCTCGATCGTTGGGCACTCTCTTGGCTTCTTGCTTCCCTGCCAACTTTGATCTTCAAAAATCTAAGTGCAATGTCAATCGTTAGTTTATGTTTTCTTAATTGTTATTCTTTTATTGTCTTCTCTCCTTAATTTCCATCATATTCTGTAGCGCTAAGTCACCCCTTGCGTCATTGTTACCTTGCTTATGGTGAAATGAAATAAAAGACTCACATCATTATTTTATTTTCTATTTTTTCCGCAACATATAAGTTTATTCAAAAATGTTTGTTTATTTCAACCCGACCCCCCCCCACATTTTTCGGATCCGAAAACAGAATTAATTTTCCAATCTATTCTGTTATTCCGTTATTCCAGCTTATCCCTTTATTCTGAACTTGTCCTGTTGACATGGAAAATCCGCCATGTCGCTATGGGAAGGATTTTTTTTTTCTTATAAAACTAAAAATGAAATAGAATTTTTCATTTTAGTTTTGGTTTAGTTGTTTTTGTTTAGTGATGTGACGATGTTTTCCGCTCGTTCATCGTTCACTGCACCTGTGATGAGTTCCAAGGCTATATGTTGGCCATAATCTAATTCAACAAACAATAAAAACAATTGCTTTTCAAGACTCTCTGGTTGAGAAATAGAACAATACGAAATTTCACTTAAGCGTCTATGTTTTCCTTAAGGTGAACTACTATCTCCCTAACTTCCACTGGTCCCTTCCTCGCCAGCCGCTGGGCACTTACTGGTCACCTACCTACTTTCCTCACTGACTGCTAGACTCCTTCTCCTTGATTTCTTACCGGTCTCTGCTTATATATATAATGGATGGGGTACCATCCCTTATCCATCAACTTAGGTTCCGGAAAATTTGAGGCCACCCGAAAGCCAGATAGGTGGTCAAATCTTTAAACAACTCTACTTTTATGATTATCTAAAATCATTAACCACCTTTTATGTTTGCCAATTCAAAGGCAGGCCTGACACAGAAATCCGGAAAGCTATTGGTACTTAAGCTGACTCAAAGGAAAAGGAATCTACATAGATTCCTTTTTCCTTTGAGTCAACTTGAGGTTTAGCCCTCCTTCCATTTTTAACACCTGGTTTAGCCGTCCTTCAAATTTGAACATGTGGTTTAGCTCTCATTCCAGTTTTAACATCTGGTTTAGCTTTCCTTGCACTTTTAACATCTGGATTAGCCCTCCTTCAACTTTTAACATGTGGTTTAGCCTTCCTTCGAATTTCAACATCTGGTTTAGCCCTCTTTCTAATTTCAGCATCTGGTTTAGCCCTCCTTCCAATTTTAACATCTGGTTTCCACTTTAAACATCTAGTTTAGCCTTCCTTCCACTTTTGACATCTGGTTTAAACCTTCCTTCTAATTTCAACATGTGTTTTAGCACTCCTTCCACTTTTAACATCTGGTTTAGGCTTCCTTCCACTTTAAACATCTGGTTTAACCTTCCTTCGAATCTCAACAAGTTGTTTAGTATTCCTTCAACTTTTAACATGTGGTTTAGCACTCCTTCCATTTTTAACATCTGGTTTAGCCTCCCTTCCACTTTTAACATCTGGTGTAGTCTTGCTTCCAATTTTAATATCTAGTTTAACTCACCTTGCAGTTTTAACATCTGGTTTAACCTTCCTTCCACTTTTCACATCTGGATTAGACCTCAATCCACTTTTGACATATTTTAGCCTTCCTTTCAATTTTATTATATGGTCCTTGCAGTTTTAAGATCTGGTTTAGCCTTCCTTCAAATTTTAATATTTGGTTTAACCCACCTTGCAGTTTTAAAATCTTGTTTAGCTACCAACTCTTAACATCTTATTTAACCGCAATCAATTTCTATTTTGCGGCAGCCCACTTAAAATCTGTGGTTTTCTTTTTCATTTTTTCCTTCTTTTACTTTGTTCCCGATCCCTTCAGGACTTTGACAGTCATGGTTCTACAAAATTTCCTATTTTTTTTGCTCTATATCCTAATCTCTCTATTGTCAACTATCCACACAAGGTCGTTAAGTAGTCTCTCCGCCATCCCTTTTACCTTCAATCTGTTTTGTGAGTGTCAAATTTTCCAAGCCTTCTTTCCTCATTATACGCCCTAGAAATTTTAAATGACTCTTTCTAGTTCTACATATAGGAGTCCTTTTTTTTGGTTCATGTGTTCATTCCATGGTATTTTCTCAGCATCCTTCTGTAGAACCGTATTTCTGTTGGCTCGTGTCGTTTATTTAACTGTGGTGACATTGAATATACTGGAGGAATAAAAGTTTAAAAATAAATCAAAACCTTTTCATTTGATATTTTCACTTTCGTCATACGATTTTTTTTTCAGTTCTTCGAATTGTGACAGAACAATAGATTAAAAAAAATCTCTCCGCAACCAATAACAATATGAAATCAAAAGGCGCCATATGTCTCTTCCTCTGTCACACGTACATATCACGTATATTTACGTACATGTGTGGGCGATGCAACTCGTACGCGTGGGTTGCTGCCGACGTCAATTCTGCGGTTTTATTTATTTAACTTTTACGAAAATTTAGAGGAATAATAATAATAATAATAATAATAATAATAATAATAATAATAATAATAATAATAAATAAGGGAAGAAGAAAAAAAAAAGAAATTTATCCAGAATATTAGAATCTATATATTTGTTTATTTAATTTCACTCGTCCTGGGTATGACAATAATATGCATCCGATAGCAAGGCAATCGGGAGATTGGAGGTTTTAAGGAGCGTGGAACCAACTCGTAATTACTGTTGTTCCCAGGTCCATCTTGACCCAGGCTGGTAGCACCTGTTAGCTGTGACAGCAATGGGCAAATAGTAAGCCCCCAAACAAAACTCAGTAGTACATTTTTATAGTGAAACTACCAACAATACATTTTATGATCTACAAAACATGTATCTAAAAAACAGCAAGATTATGTACAAATTATCCGTGGTTGAGGACATAAAATTGCATTCAAATTATTTAGATTACGGCATTAAATAACCCATAGAGGTGTTGATATGCCGCAAAACAAAATCAAACAACAAACACGAAAGAACTTTCATGATATTAATCCATATATTATTCTACAATTTCTTAAAGAAATCAAACAGGGAGCGTACAACGGCCGAAACGTTGTGAATATGATAAGGATGAGGACAACAGTCCGAATGATGTAGTGTAAATAATTATCATACCTCATCTCAGAAACATAGACAGATCCTGAAGAAGGCTGGAGCGTTCAACGACCGAAACGTTGTGAATATGATAAGGATGAGGACAACAGTGCGAATAATGTAGTGTAAATAATTATCATACCTCATCTCAGAAACATAGACAGATCCTGAAGAAGGCTGGAGCGTTCAACGACCGAAACGTTGTGAATATGATAAGGATGAGGACAACAGTCCGAATGATGTAGTGTAAATAATTATCATACCTCATCTCAGAAACATAGACAGATCCTGAAGAAGGCTAGAGCGTTCAACGACCGAAACGTTGTGAATATGATAAGGATGAGGACAACAGTGCGAATAATGTAGTGTAAATAATTATCATACCTCATCTCAGAAACATAGACAGATCCTGAAGAAGGCTGGAGCGTTCAACGACCGAAACGTTGTGAATATGATAAGGATGAGGACAACAGTCCGAATGATGTAGTGTAAATAATTATCATACCTCATCTCAGAAACATAGACAGATCCTGAAGAAGGCTGGAGCGTTCAACGACCGAAACGTTGTGAATATGATAAGGATGAGGACAACAGTGCGAATAATGTAGTGTAAATAATTATCATACCTCATCTCAGAAACATAGACAGATCCTGAAGAAGGCTGGAGCGTTCAACGACCGAAACGTTGTGAATATGATAAGGATGAGGACAACAGTGCGAATGATGTAGTGTAAATAATTATCATACGTCATCTCAGAAACATAGACAGATCCTGAAGAAGGCTAGAGCGTTCAACGACCGAAACGTTGTGAATATGATAAGGATGAGGACAACAGTCCGAATGATGTAGTGTAAATAATTATGATACCTCATCTCAGAAACATAGACAGATCCTGAAGAAGGCTGGAGCGTTCAACGACTGAAACGTTGTGAATATGATAAGGATGAGGACAACAGTGCGAATAATGTAGTGTAAATAATTATCATACCTCATCTCAGAAACATAGACAGATCCTGAAGAAGGCTGGAGCGTTTAACGACCGAAACGTTGTGAATATGATAAGGATGAGGACAACAGTCCGAATGATGTAGTGTAAATAATTATCATACCTCATCTCAGAAACATAGACAGATCCTGAAGAAGGCTGGAGCGTTCAACGACCGAAACGTTGTGAATATGATAAGGATGAGGACAACAGTCCGAATGATGTAGTGTAAATAATTATCATACCTCATCTCAGAAACATAGACAGATCCTGAAGAAGGCTGGAGCGTTCAACGACCGAAACGTTGTGAATATGATAAGGATGAGGACAACAGTCCGAATGATGTAGTGTAAATAATTATCATACCTCATCTCAGAAACATAGACAGATCCTGAAGAAGGCTGGAGCGTTCAACGACCGAAACGTTGTGAATATGATAAGGATGAGGACAACAGTGCGAATAATGTAGTGTAAATAATTATCATACCTCATCTCAGAAACATAGACAGATCCTGAAGAAGGCTGGAGCGTTCAACGACCGAAACGTTGTGAATATGATAAGGATGAGGACAACAGTACGAATAATGTAGTGTAAATAATTATCATACCTCATCTCAGAAACATAGACATATCCTGAAGAAGGCTGGAGCGTTCAACGACCGAAACGTTGTGAATATGATAAGGATGAGGACAACAGTGCGAATAATGTAGTGTAAATAATTATCATACCTCATCTCGGAAACATAGACAGATCCTGAAGAAGGCTGGAGCGTTCAACGACCGAAACGTTGTGAATATGATAAGGATGAGGACAACAGTGCGAATAATGTAGTGTAAATAATTATCATACCTCATCTCAGAAACATAGACAGATCCTGAAGAAGGCTGGAGCGTTCAACGACCGAAACGTTGTGAATATGATAAGGATGAGGACAACAGTCCGAATGATGTAGTGTAAATAATTATCATACCTCATCTCAGAAACATAGACAGATCCTGAAGAAGGCTGGAGCGTTCAACGACCGAAACGTTGTGAATATGATAAGGATGAGGACAACAGTGCGAATAATGTAGTGTAAATAATTATCATACCTCATCTCAGAAACATAGACAGATCCTGAAGAAGGCTGGAGCGTTCAACGACCGAAACGTTGTGAATATGATAAGGATGAGGACAACAGTACGAATAATGTAGTGTAAATAATTATCATACCTCATCTCAGAAACATAGACATATCCTGAAGAAGGCTGGAGCGTTCAACGACCGAAACGTTGTGAATATGATAAGGATGAGGACAACAGTGCGAATAATGTAGTGTAAATAATTATCATACCTCATCTCAGAAACATAGACAGATCCTGAAGAAGGCTGGAGCGTTCAACGACCGAAACGTTGTGAATATGATAAGGATGAGGACAACAGTCCGAATGATGTAGTGTAAATAATTATCATACCTCATCTCAGAAACATAGACAGATCCTGAAGAAGGCTGGAGCGTTCAACGACCGAAACGTTGTGAATATGATAAGGATGAGGACAACAGTGCGAATAATGTAGTGTAAATAATTATCATACCTCATCTCAGAAACATAGACAGATCCTGAAGAAGGCTGGAGCGTTCAACGACCGAAACGTTGTGAATATGATAAGGATGAGGACAACAGTACGAATAATGTAGTGTAAATAATTATCATACCTCATCTCAGAAACATAGACATATCCTGAAGAAGGCTGGAGCGTTCAACGACCGAAACGTTGTGAATATGATAAGGATGAGGACAACAGTGCGAATAATGTAGTGTAAATAATTATCATACCTCATCTCGGAAACATAGACAGATCCTGAAGAAGGCTGGAGCGTTCAACGACCGAAACGTTGTGAATATGATAAGGATGAGGACAACAGTGCGAATAATGTAGTGTAAATAATTATCATACCTCATCTCAGAAACATAGACAGATCCTGAAGAAGGCTGGAGCGTTCAACGACCGAAACGTTGTGAATATGATAAGGATGAGGACAACAGTCCGAATGATGTAGTGTAAATAATTATCATACCTCATCTCAGAAACATAGACAGATCCTGAAGAAGGCTGGAGCGTTCAACGACCGAAACGTTGTGAATATGATAAGGATGAGGACAACAGTGCGAATAATGTAGTGTAAATAATTATCATACCTCATCTCAGAAACATAGACAGATCCTGAAGAAGGCTGGAGCGTTCAACGACCGAAACGTTGTGAATATGATAAGGATGAGGACAACAGTCCGAATGATGTAGTGTAAATAATTATCATACCTCATCTCAGAAACATAGACAGATCCTGAAGAAGGCTGGAGCGTTCAACGACCGAAACGTTGTGAATATGATAAGGATGAGGACAACAGTGCGAATAATGTAGTGTAAATAATTATCATACCTCATCTCAGAAACATAGACAGATCCTGAAGAAGGCTGGAGCGTTTAACGACCGAAACGTTGTGAATATGATAAGGATGAGGACAACAGTGCGAATAATGTAGTGTAAATAATTATCATACCTCATCTCAGAAACATAGACAGATCCTGAAGAAGGCTGGAGCGTTCAACGACCGAAACGTTGTGAATATGATAAGGATGAGGACAACAGTACGAATAATGTAGTGTAAATAATTATCATACCTCATCTCAGAAACATAGACATATCCTGAAGAAGGCTGGAGCGTTCAACGACCGAAACGTTGTGAATATGATAAGGATGAGGACAACAGTGCGAATAATGTAGTGTAAATAATTATCATACCTCATCTCGGAAACATAGACAGATCCTGAAGAAGGCTGGAGCGTTCAACGACCGAAACGTTGTGAATATGATAAGGATGAGGACAACAGTGCGAATAATGTAGTGTAAATAATTATCATACCTCATCTCAGAAACATAGACAGATCCTGAAGAAGGCTGGAGCGTTCAACGACCGAAACGTTGTGAATATGATAAGGATGAGGACAACAGTCCGAATGATGTAGTGTAAATAATTATCATACCTCATCTCAGAAACATAGACAGATCCTGAAGAAGGCTGGAGCGTTCAACGACCGAAACGTTGTGAATATGATAAGGATGAGGACAACAGTGCGAATAATGTAGTGTAAATAATTATCATACCTCATCTCAGAAACATAGACAGATCCTGAAGAAGGCTGGAGCGTTCAACGACCGAAACGTTGTGAATATGATAAGGATGAGGACAACAGTCCGAATGATGTAGTGTAAATAATTATCATACCTCATCTCAGAAACATAGACAGATCCTGAAGAAGGCTGGAGCGTTCAACGACCGAAACGTTGTGAATATGATAAGGATGAGGACAACAGTGCGAATAATGTAGTGTAAATAATTATCATACCTCATCTCAGAAACATAGACAGATCCTGAAGAAGGCTGGAGCGTTCAACGACCGAAACGTTGTGAATATGATAAGGATGAGGACAACAGTGCGAATAATGTAGTGTAAATAATAATCATACCTCATCTCAGAAACATAGACAGATCCTGAAGAAGGCTGGAGCGTTCAACGACCGAAACGTTGTGAATATGATAAGGATGAGGACAACAGTCCGAATGATGTAGTGTAAATAATTATCATACCTCATCTCAGAAACATAGACAGATCCTGAAGAAGGCTGGAGCGTTCAACGACCGAAACGTTGTGAATATGATAAGGATGAGGACAACAGTGCGAATAATGTAGTGTAAATAATTATCATACCTCATCTCAGAAACATAGACAGATCCTGAAGAAGGCTGGAGCGTTCAACGACCGAAACGTTGTGAATATGATAAGGATGAGGACAACAGTGCGAATGATGTAGTGTAAATAATTATCATACCTCATCTCAGAAACATAGACAGATCCTGAAGAAGGCTGGAGCGTTCAACGACCGAAACGTTGTGAATATGATAAGGATGAGGACAACAGTCCGAATGATGTAGTGTAAATAATTATCATACCTCATCTCAGAAACATAGACAGATCCTGAAGAAGGCTGGAGCGTTCAACGACTGAAACGTTGTGAATATGATAAGGATGAGGACAACAGTGCGAATAATGTAGTGTAAATAATTATCATACCTCATCTCAGAAACATAGACAGATCCTGAAGAAGGCTGGAGCGTTTAACGACCGAAACGTTGTGAATATGATAAGGATGAGGACAACAGTCCGAATGATGTAGTGTAAATAATTATCATACCTCATCTCAGAAACATAGACAGATCCTGAAGAAGGCTGGAGCGTTCAACGACCGAAACGTTGTGAATATGATAAGGATGAGGACAACAGTACGAATAATGTAGTGTAAATAATTATCATACCTCATCTCAGAAACATAGACAGATCCTGAAGAAGGCTGGAGCGTTCAACGACCGAAACGTTGTGAATATGATAAGGATGAGGACAACAGTCCGAATGATGTAGTGTAAATAATTATCATACCTCATCTCAGAAACATAGATAGATCCTGAAGAAGGCTGGAGCGTTCAACGACCGAAACGTTGTGAATATGATAAGGATGAGGACAACAGTGCGAATAATGTAGTGTAAATAATTATCATACCTCATCTCAGAAACATAGACAGATCCTGAAGAAGGCTGGAGCGTTCAACGACCGAAACGTTGTGAATATGATAAGGATGAGGACAACAGTACGAATAATGTAGTGTAAATAATTATCATACCTCATCTCAGAAACATAGACAGATCCTGAAGAAGGCTGGAGCGTTCAACGGCCGAAACGCTGTGAATATGATAAGGATGAGGACAACAGTCCGAATGATGTAGTGTAAATAATTATCATACCTCATCTCAGAAACATAGACAGATCCTGAAGAAGGCTGGAGCGTTGAACGATCGAAACGTTGTGAATATGATAAGGATGAGGACAACAGTCCGAATGATGTAGTGTAAATAATTATCATACCTCATCTCAGAAACATAGACAGATCCTGAAGAAGGCTGGAGCGTTCAACGACCGAAACGTTGTGAATATGATAAGGATGAGGACAACAGTACGAATAATGTAGTGTAAATAATTATCATACCTCATCTCAGAAACATAGACAGATCCTGAAGAAGGCTGGAGCGTTCAACGACCGAAACGTTGTGAATATGATAAGGATGAGGACAACAGTGCGAATAATGTAGTGTAAATATTTATCATACCTCATCTCAGAAACATAGACAGATCCTGAAGAAGGCTGGAGCGTTCAACGACCGAAACGTTGTGAATATGATAAGGATGAGGACAACAGTACGAATAATGTAGTGTAAATAATTATCATACCTCATCTCAGAAACATAGACAGATCCTGAAGAAGGCTGGAGCGTTCAACGGCCGAAACGCTGTGAATATGATAAGGATGAGGACAACAGTCCGAATGATGTAGTGTAAATAATTATCATACCTCATCTCAGAAACATAGACAGATCCTGAAGAAGGCTGGAGCGTTCAACGACCGAAACGTTGTGAATATGATAAGGATGAGGACAACAGTGCGAATAATGTAGTGTAAATAATTATCATACCTCATCTCAGAAACATAGCAGATCCTGAAGAAGGCTGGAGCGTTCAACGACCGAAACGTTGTGAATATGATAAGGATGAGGACAACAGTACGAATAATGTAGTGTAAATAATTATCATACCTCATCTCAGAAACATAGACAGATCCTGAAGAAGGCTGGAGCGTTCAACGACCGAAACGTTGTGAATATGATAAGGATGAGGACAACAGTGCGAATAATGTAGTGTAAATAATTATCATACCTCATCTCAGAAACATAGACAGATCCTGAAGAACGCTGGAGCGTTCAACGACCGAAACGTTGTGAATATGATAAGGATGAGGACAACAGTACGAATAATGTAGTGTAAATAATTATCATACCTCATCTCAGAAACATAGACAGATCCTGAAGAAGGCTGGAGCGTTCAACGGCCGAAACGCTGTGAATATGATAAGGATGAGGACAACAGTCCGAATGATGTAGTGTAAATAATTATCATACCTCATCTCAGAAACATAGACAGATCCTGAAGAAGGCTGGAGCGTTGAACGATCGAAACGTTGTGAATATGATAAGGATGAGGACAACAGTCCGAATGATGTAGTGTAAATAATTATCATACCTCATCTCAGAAACATAGACAGATCCTGAAGAAGGCTGGAGCGTTCAACGACCGAAACGTTGTGAATATGATAAGGATGAGGACAACAGTCCGAATGATGTAGTGTAAATAATTATCATACCTCATCTCAGAAACATAGACAGATCCTGAAGAAGGCTGGGGCGTTCAACGACCGAAACGTTGTGAATATGATAAGGATGAGGACAACAGTCCGAATGATGTAGTGTAAATAATTATCATACCTCATCTCAGAAACATAGACAGATCCTGAAGAAGGCTGGAGCGTTCAACGACCGAAACGTTGTGAATATGATAAGGATGAGGACAACAGTACGAATAATGTAGTGTAAATAATTATCATACCTCATCTCAGAAACATAGACAGATCCTGAAGAAGGCTGGAGCGTTCAACGGCCGAGACGCTGTGAATATGATAAGGATGAGGACAACAGTACGAATAATGTAGTGTAAATAATTATCATACCTCATCTCAGAAACATAGATCCTGAAGAAGGCTGGAGCGTTCAACGACCGAAACGTTGTGAATATGATAAGGATGAGGACAACAGTACGAATAATGTAGTGTAAATAATTATCATACCTCATCTCAGAAACATAGACAGATCCTGAAGAAGGCTGGAGCGTTCAACGGCCGAAACGCTGTGAATATGATAAGAATGAGGACAACAGTACGAATAATGTAGTGTAAATAATTATCATACCTCATCTCAGAAACATAGACAGATCCTGAAGAAGGCTGGAGCGTTCAACGACCGAAACGTTGTGAATATGATAAGGATGAGGACAACAGTACGAATAATGTAGTGTAAATAATTATCATACCTCATCTCAGAAACATAGACATATCCTGAAGAAGGCTGGAGCGTTCAACGACCGAAACGTTGTGAATATGATAAGGATGAGGACAACAGTGCGAATAATGTAGTGTAAATAATTATCATACCTCATCTCGGAAACATAGACAGATCCTGAAGAAGGCTGGATCGTTCAACGTCCGAAACGTTGTGAATATGATAAGGATGAGGACAACAGTGCGAATGATGTAAATAGTGTAAATAGTTACAATATCTCATCTCAGAAATATAAACAAATAGTGTGTTTTTTGTTTTTTTTAATTTTTCAAGAACCAAGAAAATGTATAAATTCACTTTCATATATTTAGGTTTTATTACAATTCTAAGCATCATCTTTCCTCTACCTGTAGTGGCTCACGCACCTTTTACAGGGTGAACCCCACTGGAAAAAAAGGGTGGTTGTATAATAATAGCAGGGAATCCGTAGATCATTACAGTTTTAATTCATCTGCATCGGAGCAAATAGCAGGGAATCTGTAGATCATAACTTTCAATGCTTCTTCGTCAGAAAAATTCTATCAGATCATTGCCCAATTATCATTGTTAATATGAAATAAGCGCAACTTAAAACTAGCTTTTGGTATTGTTGCTGATTTCTGGTTTTTCGCAATTGAACAATAATAATAATAATTTCATCTTTTAGCTGCCAGTCAGACTGTGTGGGTTGGTGACCTTTTGTCCACAAATGGATGACTTAAAGATGGAGGATGAAAAGATGCACTTTTGCCATATTATACTCTAAGAATTTCAGGAAGGCGTAAGTGTCAGAGGATTTAAAGAAAAAAACAAAAAAAAACACTTCATCCCAAGCAAGGCGGGAGTGTCACTAGCACGCAAGGGGGTTACAGATGATAAAGGAGATATACATAGTCACTGAGAGAACTCGATTCGTTTTATTAGGTTGGCGCAAAAATAATGACGTAATAATGTCGTTTTTTGACGTATTTTTTAACGTCAAAAAACGACATTATTACGTCATTATTTTTGCACCAACCTAATAACAGAGTCTTCCATTATTAGCAGCAATAGTCAGTGTCTACAAACTCACACTTCCTCCCCATACACACACGCATATATATATATATATATATATATATATATATATATGTGTGTGTGTGTGTGTGTGTGTGTGTGTGTGTGTGTGTGTGTGTGTGTATATATATATATATATATATATATATATATATATATATATATAATGGTAACTCCGGGATCGGGCCTGTAGGGCTCAGTCCAAGCGAGTCAACATTCAATATATCTAATTCAAAGTAATAAATTCTTTCATAGTGCATTGTTTCATTTTTGACTTCAATCGAATCCAGAATTGTTTTAATTCCATGCCTCAACATATCGACCGTGAGATGAGCGAGAACAAGATGGTAGTTTGAGGAAAGGATATAAAGAAAGACGGTGACCAGGATCAAGGCAACAGAAGATGTCGATTGACATTACATTTGGATATTTGAAGATTATTCCTATGAGTGAAGCAAGTAGGCGGAAGTGCGAGAGAAGAAGCTGTTGGAGTAGAAGAGACACTTACATTTAACTGTTTCGCCGGTGATAGCGTGAGACCGAGATGCCAACCTAGTAGCGTGCTTAAATTCACGCAGTTGGATTACCAGTGAAAGTAGCTCGTCAAAGCAGTTGCCATCTAGACGAGATGCCAGATCAGGACCTATTACATTGCATATCCGTTGAATTAGTGCTCCGGCTTTTCCGGCGGTCAGAAAGTCATTTCATCAAAATGATTTTAACCTAAACGATCAACCACACTCCGGGCGATCTTCCGACGTCGATTAAGACGCTCTACTTGACATCGTGGAGAATTACTTCAACCATCTTCCAACAAAAATACGAGGTTTTCTCGAAAATCGAATCAGCAGGTTTGTGGAGCTATGGGAGACAGTTGTGAAAGCAAGAGAGATTATGTACTTGACTAATAAATATATTATTTTAAGTTTGAGAAATTTTGTTTTTAATTTTTTAATCGGGCACACACTTTTACAACGCTCTAATACAACGTAGGACACGTAAGAAATAAAAATAAATTCATTTGAAATTAATTAAAATAAAATATCTATAACATACAAATTAGAAGAAAAATATCGTTAAAAACAAAGAAAAGTGTGTTGAACTGCTATGTAATATCTAGCAATATGGCAGTGAATACTGGACAATCTTTTGCCTTTCAGAAAGTAAACAAAATATTACGAGATAGGAAAATGTCATTAAAAAAGAGTGCTGAACTGCTATGCAATATCTAATCTACTATAGGGTGTTGGGCAATTATTCGTACAATCCAAAATAGGTTTGGGATTTAAATAACCGACAAAAGGGTTGATACGCCGTAAAGAAACCTAATCAATCAACATTCTTCTATTCACTCGCCTCCCAAAAATAAGTCAATAAAATAAAACGAATTATCCTTAGAATTAAAAATATGGATTCAGCTTTAAATCAGCCGCAAAAGATTCTTCTGGCAATATCGAAATTGTAATTAATCAATATTAAATGTTATTCTTTTTTTAATAATTAACAATCAGGCAAATACAAATACTTAAAAGTATTAGGTAGGTGCAAAAATAATTTCGTTTTCTCACATAGTAACATATGTTATAAAACGAAATTATTTTTGCACCAACCTAATATTTTAATATACCACGGCGACTGCAAACAATATGCTCAAAGGAGTTGACCAATAAAATTAATCTTAAGACAATGCGTTTATTAAACTTATTTTTCTTTATGATTGAACCAGACAAGTCGGGTGAAAATAGAGCTTATAAATTAGATCCACTTGAAAGGCAGGTAAATGGTTGACTTCTTGTTCGGAATGTTTGGCTGGTGGCTTCCTGCATTCTTTACAGAAAGGGGAAAGTTGATGAGGGCTTCATATCACGCTTACTAAATGGTTTGCCTATAGCAGAATTGAAACAGGTGTTTCACTTGAAAAAGAAGAAGGCAAACAAAGAATATTTAATGAAAAGCAGAAGTGTATTATATATATTTATTTCTAATCTTGAAGAGTACATCATATATATATATATATATATATATATATATATACATATATATATATATATATATATATATATATATATATATATATATATATATATATAAATAAATCTTAGGGGGATTTATGAAGCAGGCATAATATCCATCTCACGCACGGTGAATGCTAGACCTAGCTTCTTTAGTATTTCCCTTTTTCTAGCGAGATTAATGCTCGACAAGCGTACATATAAATTTTAGATCAAAATAGAATTCTTTTCATTTTTCAATTTTCATTCAAAATACTCAAATTTAGGAATACGTTTTCACGGCGTCGCCCACGTGACGACAACGTGACCATGTTTAAACGGAACGCTGATCATATAAAACTTTCAGTTATCTGTTTGGATAAGTCTTGTTCTTATGTCCATCGTCTTTGTCATGTTGAATTGATAATGTTAATTATATTTTATGAATATGTCCTGAAGATGGTTTATTAGACCGAAACGTCCGACGTTGACATATTAACATTAAAACAGCATAATTGCATATAAGGATTTTTGTTTGCTTTTTCCGTATATTTTTCTTCATACTGTCGGATCTATATCCATACATTTGCTTATATATATATATATATATATATATATATATATATATATATATATATATATATATATTTAGGCAGCAATCCTTCCTTTATGCATGTTTCATTAAAAATGACAGACAAGGTACTACGGTTAAGATTTTATTTAATTTTTCTTGTGTTCTAACAAGAGCTTTCTTTTCTGGATGTAAATCTATTTAAACTCGGTGGGCGAAAAAAGCTGGATAGCACAATTTTCAAACAAATTGGCATCCAAGGAAAAAATTTTGAAAAAAAAAAAAGGAAAGAACCAGAAACTTCCGAACAGGGCGAAAGAAATCGTCCAGTACCTTAAATCTTTGATACAAAGAAAAACAAACAAACAGCGATGTTAAAACGCTAAGTAGAGCAAAGATAAAATAAATAAATCCTAATGAGCCAGGTACTACCTACCTATGTTACATCACATGGGATCATCAAGGTGAACTGGCCAGTTTATTAGGATTCATGTATTTAATATATATATATATATATATGTGTGTGTGTGTGTGTGTGTGTGTGTGTGTGTGTGTGTGTGTGTGTGTGTGTGTGTGTGTGTGTGTAAAACTTCAGGGATCTTTTCTGTTAATTTACTCCAAAATAAAAAGAATTTATATTTACTAAAATTCACATCAAATTCTCCCAGAGCAAAGCCTTTCCATTGCACACCAGTTGGGTTGACCTTTGCGATCGACCCAAATGGGGGGAGATTCGAATGCGCTATTTCTAAGTTAAGCAAGCCAAAAACAGATATTTTTCTTTTGTCTTTAATTGTAAAAAAAATTCCTTGTAACCCGGTGTAACCCGGATATAAGATACCCGAATATAAGAGAAACCCGGATATAAGAGAGATTTTATCTGGTCCCAAATTAGAGCCATACTTACCTAAACAAAATAGACCAAACCCGGATATAAGAGAAACCCGGATATGAGATAGATTTTCTCCGGCCCCGACAACTCTCTTACATCCGGGTCACACTGTACCTCGAATAACATCCGCACTTACAAAAGTCCCTGATTTATGGTAATCCTTTTTTTCATTCATTGTTGTGAAGCCAATAAACTTTGATTTAAAATTTGTAATTTCTTTGGATGAATTAATGATTGCGATAAGTAACTTTACATTATTTGGGGAGAATTAACGAAAAAGATCCAAATTCAGATATAAATAGAAGATATATCTATAAAAAGAAAAGTCAATATGAATAGCGACAAAAAGAGAGCTCTTCTTTACCAACTCATTGGTAATAAAAGTTGGTCATATCAAGGGAACCTATAATATAGTAACAACTCTAATCAGAAACTGTATTAGACTCATTCTTCTTTAATGTTGAAAAACGTTTATTCTAAAGACTTTTAAAACAAATGGAATTACTCAGAAGGTCATAGAATGTGATGGTTCGTATTTTGATGAATAAATACATTTAAGACTTCAAATATGCATCTGACATGTCCGGGAAAGGGAGATATTTGATCGAAGTAGCTAAGTGGGTTTGGCAATTATAACCAAGTAGTAAACGATAGCAGTAATCGACTGGTACTCATCGTAGTTGCAGGTAATAGGTGGAGACCAATAGGATAGCCAATGGCGTAGTCCATAGGGCGTCGTCATAGACTGAAACTCTGTCGTACCTACACGTCCGTCTGTATTTATGACGGACACCAACCAATCATATTCCAGTGAGGGGAAACTCAGGTGTATGCATATTCCATTATATCAGCATCTTTAATTTCCTTTATAAAAATCGGCAAAAACTTTTTTGGGGCAGCTGATAGTTTGTCCAGAATTCTTTGGCCTTCCTCATATATTTTGATGCATCTGGGAAATACCTGTAAACTCTAGCTGATTCATAATTTGTTAAGTAACGTATCTTGTTCCGTTGTACTATTCCTCCAATAAGTTTTCAAAGGTTCTTTACCAATGCCGCGGACTCTTTTCAGCGGCCAAAGAATTCTGATCTGTCGTTAGATTGTCTAGACAGAGTATAAGTCCCATCATTGCGAAAGGGAATTAGGCAAATAAATTGTAATATAGTAACAACTCTAAGTAGAAGCTTTATTTGACCAATTCAGATTTAATGCTGAAAAACGTTTATTTTATTGTGATGGATGGTTACAAGCGAGAGGGGAGATGGGATGTGTCTATTTTTTTTACCACACCAATTATAAAGAAATCTTTATTATTTACCATTTTATAAAGTTTGAATCAATTGATAATTAGCCGATGTTTTGCCAACCATTACAATAAATAATATAATAAAAAATAGTGTAAGTAGACAATCTGATAAATAAATAGTGTTGTCATTTCTCAAGAATAAAGAAAATGTATAAATTCACTTACATACATTTAGGTTTTATTACAATTGTAAGCATCGCTTTTTAAAACAATGTACATCACCAAAGAGTGAAGTTATTTAAAAATCAGTGTCGTGGAAAAGACATCGTTTTGACACTCCGTCTGGTTGCGAGCACAAACTTCAATATTTGCCGAAATTCAAATTATATTATTATATAATACTATCTGTAAAGATAAAGCAAGAAAAATTGTGATAGATGTTTACAGGCGAGAGGGGAGATGAGATTTGCTTATTTTATTACCACAGAACTCTTGCTCCTGGTCATTGTCTTCGATCTTGGGAGCCCTCCGTCCAGTGGTGCAGAGTTCTCAACACACTACCTGTAACTATTGGGCGCCGTTGTTGACACCTAAAAAAAAGATTCAATCACCATTTGACAGGTCTTGTTTTCAATCGTACTTTGAGTCTCGGCCTCTTCACAAGAAAAGCCTGGTGGGAGGACAATCTTAGTTACCGACGAGCAGCAAAGCCCGGCGTTGCTCGTGCTTGATTCAAAAATCGTACGACTCATACAGCAATCTCTATCACTCGACTTAAAATATTTTTGCTCTTCATTGCCTTTAAAGGAGTGCCCTTTGCCGTGCTGATGTTGCTACATGCCTTACTTCTTGCCTATCTCACACTGCGAATTTTTTCTAAGCTCTATACTAAACATTAAATCTGTTAAGAAAAAAGAACTAAACAAAATGAACACAAAACGATCAGCTATAAAAAAAGGACTCGTAACTGGAAAAACCGAATGAAAAAAGAATGTTAACAACAAATACTTTTTCACACCCAACCCACTTCTGCGGAATCAGAATCAACGTTGAGTTTAAGCAAGCGAATGAGCCAATTGGAGTAAAGTGCCATGCAGATTGAAATTTTTCCCACTTCTGACGAATGCAGCTATCGATTTTTTACATGCTAGCATGCTAGTTAATATTCGTGTCAGTCATCTGTTGGCTCTCACGCTGGCCAATAGAATCTTCCTGCTTATTCGTGGCAGCCAACTATAGGCTCTCACTCTGGCCAGTAGAAAATGGCCTCAAACTACATGAAAACTGCCGTAGAAACATGAAAAAATCGATTATTGCCACTATCGATGGGAGTTGGGAAATGCAAAGTCGGCGTTGGCCTTTCCACTAACTTGGAGCAAGGGCATGTAAATTTTAGTGCAAATCCGTCTAAAATTGCGGCCGTGCATTCGTTACACACACACACACACACACACACACACACACACACACACACACACACACACACATCCTGCCTTTCATAGATAGAGATATGTCGACGATTTTCAAAATGAAGTCCGCAACATAAAATAGATCATGCTTTTCTTCATTTTATCCCTCAAATGACACTAATTTCCAAACATTTCCCCTTCTTGAAAATCCTGTCTTGACTTCATTTTGTCCGTTAAGTTCCCACTATTTTTGGTTTACACAATCAACGAAAAAACTTCCGGAAATGTCGATTTACAGAAAAGACCCAATAACAAGCGGTAAGATTCATCATATAACAGTTCGTCTTGCAATGTCCTTATTATATGATATAAGTAATATCTAGATACATTGTAGAGAAAGAGTAAAGGACTGGAGGTTCCAGAGTGTGAGGTTTTATAATTAAGCCAGCAAGGTTTGTTATCAGATAGTTAAAATTCCTTGTTAAATTCAGAACAAGGCGGCATGTTACCTTCTTGTTGGGAACTGTTATATAGTTGATTCACAGTTAATACAAACAGTACCATTCCTCCTACGAGTGGCGAAGTTAAAAAGAACTCGCTTCAAATCGTATAGCCGATACAAAACGAATATGGCTGGCCCATTCTCATCTACTCAGCCTTTTGTATATATTAAGTAATAGCCAAATAAAGTCCAGCCACTCTAAGAAAAGTTTTTAAAAAAGAAAAGTTAAAGAAGTCTTGCTTCTTTTTTTCTTCCTTTTTTTGTAGTTTTTCCCTTCTCATATAAACAAAATTCCAGCGTCCAATTTTAAGTCGAATGAAGCGCCTCGGACGTCAAATACCTTAAATGCTAACACCTGCCAAGAATAAACAAAACTGATAGAAAATGTAGAGGAAAAAAGAAGGAGCAATATAAAAAAACAAACAAAACAAAACAAAGCTTATTAGAACGACCATGTAAATAATAATAATAATAATAATAATACGAAGAAGAAAAAGAAGAAATGTGAGATAAATTATTAATAGTAGTAATGATCATCAGAAAAAATGATAAAAATAAATACGTTAAATAATAAGAAAAAAATTAATAATAATAATAATAATAATAATAATAATAATAATAATGCAAAGAAGAATAATAATAAATGTGTGATAAATTACTAATAACAGAAAAAAGGATAAAAATAAATATGTTAAAGAAGAAGAAGAAAATTTATAATAATAATAATAATAATAATAATAATAATAATAATAATAATAATAATAATAAATACCAATGAGAGATGTTATGAGCACCACCCAGACACAGTTACCCAAAATAACGATGTAACTATCCTCTGAGAAAGGACAATTTAAACTGACAGGGAAATAAAAGCCAACAAACCTGATATTATCATAAAAGACAAGAAAGTGTATGGTTATTAACATAGCAGTAGCATCTGAGAGAAGAAGATTATCAAGGAACTGGTGATCGAGATTAACAGGATGTGGGGAATGAAGACTGAGACTATACCAATATTAATCGGAGCTTTGGGACTCGTGAAAAAAGGAATGGACAATTTTACTAACAGTGTCTCAGGTAACATCGACATATAAGTTTCCCAGAAAATCGTCCTACTAGGAACATCACATATACTGAGAAAAGGGATATCAATTAATTGATAATTCTCCTACAGGGCTTAAGGACCATAATATGGAAGGAAACATAACATACGCAAATAATAATAATAATAATAATAATAATAATAATAATAATAATAATAATAAGAAGAAGAAGAAGAAGAAGAAGAAGAGTTTGGTTGATATTGTCCCCACCTCTAATATATATATATATATATATATATATATATATATATATATATATATGAAGAAAAATATACGGAAAAAACAAACAAAAATCCTTATATGCAATTATGCTGTTTTAATGTTAATATAATGTCAACGTCGGACGTTTCGGTCTAATAAACCATCTTCAGGACATATTCATAAAATATAATTAACATTATCAATTCAACATGACGAAGACGATGGACATAAGAACAAGACTTATCCCAACAGATCTTGTATTTTCGGATAAGCTTGAAGTCTTCCATGTTATAAAGTGAATTTAGCTTTGTATTTCCAGTAGACAGTATGTAAGATCTGTTCGGATAAGTCTTGTTCTTATGTCCATCATCTTTGTCATGTTGAATTGATAATGTTAATTATATTTTATGAATATGTCCTGAAGATGGTTTATTAGACCGAAACGTCTGACATTGACATTATATTAACATTAAAACAGCATAATTGCATATAAGGATTTTTGTTTTTTCCGTATATTTTTCTTCATACTGTCGGATCTATATCCATATATTTGCTTGCATATATATATATATATATATATATATATATATATATATATATATATATATATGTATGTATGTATGTATGTATTTATATACATAAACATTTTATATATATATATATATATATAGAGAGAGAGAGAGAGAGAGAAGAACACTGAAACAAGAAGCCAAAAAAAAAAAAAAAAAAACGAACCTGCGAAGGCAGAGGGAAAATTTTTAAAGGGTTTGCTGTCGGATCTTGAATTCCTGAATGCACTTCGCCTCGTAACATAACTATAAATCACTTTATATGTCACTTCTTCTCTTCCTTTTCATTCTCTTCCTTTTCCCACTTTCTCAACAGCCAATTTCAACTCGTCTTCTTGATGGTTGAGAAAGGGGATTTTCAGTCACTCAGTTCTTATTTATTAGTTTCTCCCATGTTGTGATTTCTCGATCGACCAGACCACTCAAGAATTGGGAAAGGAAAACAAAATTCCCACTTTCCTTAAAACGAAAGTTTATTTTTTCTCTCTATGCATTTTGTCCATGGTCACTTCAAAATGGTAATTCATTTTTTTTTATCACTTGTATCCAAGGGAATCTGAATTAATATTTGGATATAAAATTTTCTCTGGACGAATGTTGCCGAAATTATAATGACAAACGCGTGAGCTTCTTTGCTTCTGGGTGGTTGATTTGAAACATACGTTTTTATTTTATCTGATCCAAGGGAATCGTGAATACAATTTCGCTAATTAGCCGGATTTCTCTTTCGACAACATACTTTTTGATTTTATCTGACATCTTTGCGGATACTTTAATAGTCTCTTTCTAATTTATGGGAGGTGGGGACCGACTGGATGTCTTGGGTTTGTTCAATCTTACTGAATTTCATCTAATTAAATCTGGGTTTGATTCTCCTTGGAATTATCTCAAAACAGGATTTTTCAACGCATTTCGCTTTTAATTTTCTTTCCAACTTTTCAATCCATTTTCCTGATATCTCAGTAGTTATTAGACTCCCTCTCCGATTCTTTCTTTCTTTCTTTCTTTATTTCTTTCTTTCTTTCTTTCTTTCTTTCTTTCTTTCTTTGATAAACCTCCAGAGATCTCATTGTCACGCCTTTGAACTTTACATCTTCTTTCCATTGTATTCTGAGCTTCTCCCTGTCTCTTCAAGTATTCTCTTCATCTGTGCAAAAACTGGCCAATACTCGTTGCCCTATTCGAAGATTGATATTGCACAGACGTTCACCATTCTTTTCTTTTTTTTTTTTAGTCATTTTAGTCAATATAATATTTCCGCTTCATGTTACCGGAAAACGTTAGCCAGAGCAGAGAAAGCACAATGAGTCACTCTACTCGAGGTTAGGATCAGCCTTTCTGATGGAAAGCAAAAAAAGAGGTTTTTCGTTTTGGAGGTTTTAAAATTATCAAACCATTTCTTGTCCCAGTTAACAACAGATTTTAGGCCATGTTTGTGATCAGCTGTCAATTTGACATCATCGAACCGACCAGACTTACCATCAAGACGGGAGAAAATATTTTTGTCTTCAGTATAGGTACAGAATTAAGGACTGATGATATCTGGAATGTCGTTGATGAAAATTAGGATCAACGTAATTCCAAGGAGTACCCTCATTAATACAGAAAGGTCCACAAGAGTGGCCATTGATAACAACTTTATTTCGCTTTTTGATAAAACCGATTTATTTAAATTTTCATTTTTCGCTTTTTTTCTTTTTCTTTCTTCTTTATTTATTCTCTTTGTTCTTCTCTTCTCTTTTTTTTTCACAGCCCCCTCTGTAATTTCCTCTTTCTCTTTTTCTTTCTCTCATTTCTTCATTTGTTCTCTTCCCTTGCTTTCTTTCTTTTTATAACTTACTTTCTAATTCTTTATTTCTCTTTCTCTTCTTCTTCTTCATTATTTCTCCTTCCTGCTCTTTCATTGCCCTTTTCTTCTTTCCTTATCTTTTTTTATTTTCTTCGTCTTTCTTTTTTCCTTTTTATCTCTCATTTTCATCTCTACTCTATTCTTATCTTCTTTCTTTTTACATAAACCCTTTTCTTCTCTCTTTCTCTCTCTCTCCTTCACCATAATTTCTCCTCACAATTCTACGTGTCTGACTGCGATAAAATTCAAAATTCAAAACCCTGGCCTTTACTAAGACTCGAAAACAAAATACCGGTTCCTGCTAGGAAACACAAACACTTTTACGAGACGGGCTTTTTCTTGCTTTCACTTTTTTTTAATTCACTTTTTTATTCCCCCTCCTTCTTCTTTTCCATCATCTTTGCATCCCCACCACTCGCCTTTTTTTTCTTCTATCACTTGTCCCTAGCCGTCTTTTATTCTCCACTGCCTTTGGTCTGCTGATTACTTTTCTACACTTCCTCGTGTAGACATTTCTCACAACATTTCTTGTAACGCAGATGCCATAAAGTTTTTCTCCAATTGACGATAGACATCTTGTTTACTCGGCACATGTAAGAAATAGAAAATAAAGAAAAGGGAAAGGGAAATCAGTAGAAAGCAAAGAAGTAAGAAAGGAAGGAAGGAAGGAAGAAAGAGAGAACAAAGAAGGAAGGATGAAATGAAGGAAGGAAAGACGGAAGGAAGGAACGAAAGAAAAAAGAAAGAACTGAAGGAAGAAAAGAAGGAAGGAAGGAAGGAAGGAAGAAAAAGAAGGAAGGATGAAATGGATGAAGGAAGGAACGAAAGAAAAAAGGAAAGAAAACAGGAAGGAAGGAAGGAAGGAAGGAAGGAAAGAAGGAAGAAAAGAAGGAAGGCAAAAAGGAGGGAAGGAAGGAAAGAAATAAGCAAGGAAGAAAGAAAAAAGAAAGAAAGGAACAAACGAATGAACGAACGGTGAAGAAAGAAAGAAAGAAAGAAAGAAAGAAAGAAAGAAAGAAAGAAAGAAAGAAAGAAAAGAAGGAAGGCAAGAAAGAAGGAAAGAAGTAGGTGAAGGAAGGCAAGAAAGAAAAAAGAAAGAAAGAAAGAAAAAGATAAAAGAAAGAAAGAAAGAAAGGAGAAAGGAAGGAAGAAAAGAAAGAAAGAAAGAAAGATAGTGTTGTGGTAAACCCTCCTACAGTGGAATATTTTTGGCCGAGCCTACGGTCTCGGAGAAGCCACAGTAAACTCGGCCTTGTGCCACATACAACCCTTGTGGTAAGGGCTGTTGAATATAGCGTAGACGAAGTCTCTGACTGTGTGTGATTTCTGTCAAATTCTCCGCTTTGGCATAGAGGAACGCGGACGAAGCTATACCGAAGAGCAGAGTTTCGTCCGGGGAGGTAGACAGATCCTGAACCCGTTTATACGGGTTCTAAGGGAATATTTTTGGCCAAGCCTACGGGCTCGGAGAACCCACAGTAAACTCGGCCTTGTGCCACATACAACCCTTGTGGTAAGGGCTGTGGAATATAGCGTAGACTAAGTCTCTGACTGTGTGTGATTTCTGCCAAATTCTCCGCTTTGGCATAGAGGAACGCGGACGAAGCTATACCGAAGAGCAGAGTTTCGTCCGGGGAGGTAGACAGATCCTGAACCCGTTTATACGGGTTCTAAGGGAATATTTTTGGCCAAGCCTACGGGCTCGGAGAACCCACAGTAAACTCGGCCTTGTGCCACATACAACCCTTGTGGTAAGGGCTGTGGAATATAGCGTAGACGAAGTCTCTGACTGTGTGTGATTTCTGTCAAATTCTCCGCTTTGGCATAGAGGAACGCGGACGAAGCTATACCGAAGAGCAGAGTTTCGTCCGGGGAGGTAGACAGATCCTGAACCCGTTTATACGGGTTCTAAGGGAATATTTTTGGCCAAGCCTACGGGCTCGGAGAACCCACAGTAAACTCGGCCTTGTGCCACATACAACCCTTGTGGTAAGGGCTGTTGAATATAGCGTAGACGAAGTCTCTGACTGTGTGTGATTTCTGTCAAATTCTCCGCTTTGGCATAGAGGAACGCGGACGAAGCTATACCGAAGAGCAGAGTTTCGTCCGGGGAGGTAGACAGATCCTGAACCCGTTTATACGGGTTCTAAGGGAATATTTTTGGCCAAGCCTACGGGCTCGGAGAACCCACAGTAAACTCGTCCTTGTGCCACATACAACCCTTGTGGTAAGGGCTGTGGAATATAGCGTAGACGAAGTCTCTGACTGTGTGTGATTTCTGTCAAATTCTCCGCTTTGGCATAGAGGAACGCAGACGAAGCTATACCGAAGAGCAGAGTTTCGTCCGGGGAGGTAGACAGATCCTGAACCCGTTTATACGGGTTCTACGGGAATATTTTTGATCGATCCTACGGGCTCGGAGAACCCATGGTAAACTCGTCCTTGTGCCACATGCAGCCCTCGTGTCGGAGGGGGCTGTGAAATATAGCGTAGACGCAGTGTTAACCTACCGTTCGTGCTTTGTATATATCTTGTTCAACCTACCTTCGTCTTCTGTGTTTTTCTTTCTGATCCCTAAACAGGCAACAACAGAAAGAAAGAAAGATAGAAAGAAAGAAAGAAGGAAGAAAGGAAGGAAGAAAGGTATTAAGAAAGGTAGGAAGGAAAGAAAAATGGAAAGAAGTAGGTGTAGTAAAGCAAGAAAGCAAGAAAGAAAGAAAGAAAGAATTTTTTTTAAATGTTGCCCGGAGTCGTCATCATTGCTGCATTTTCTAAATGATGACGCAACGTAGAATGGTTTGCTTGCTTTTCATACTTCATAAATTAGATTGCATTTGTGCATTGATTGCACTGCATTTTTTGCTGTGATCGGTGGCGGTGAGGTCATTCGATATAAATATTGCTCATTTCTTTGTTGGGATTGACGCCCCATTTTTATTTATTAAACAGTGTGTATCGCGTCTATCCGTCTGCGCTTCAAGAAGTCTTTTCTTTTAGCGTTTCCTCTTCTGATGGACTTTATCGAGGCAAATGTAAGGATTTTATTTTGCAACAAATTATAAACAGAATTAAAAATGTCTTCAATTTTTCAGAAGTTTTAAATTTAAGAGACTCTCATAAATATACATCAGGTTAACTGATGGTAACTTATGGAAGATGCTAAGTGATGTAATTTAATGTCTAGTAAGCGTTGCTGCACGAGCTAATTATCAAGGTCAGCAGCAACCGATGGGCAACGTGTAAAGGTGTGAATCATGCCCACACAGCATGAGCTACGAGCGGAAGATTATGTGTGAAAAAGTAAATTAAATTTTGCCTTTGATTTTTGCACAAAGTGTAAAAAATCAGTTTTTTAGATTTTTCATCTTTAAGGTTGTAATATTTTCCAGCCAATTTGGACTCAAAACCAGCATTGAAGAATTATCTATCAAACAAAAAAAAATCATTGAAATTGGATGAAAACTATGGAAAGGCATAAACAACATCGGGTCACACACACACACACCCAGACGAACACATTTTGAAAATTATAGTTATAGATAGTGTAATAATTAATGTAGGTACCTCCACTATTTCGGCATAAATTTTCTATATTTAAGTTTAAAATGAATTTTTAAAAATGAAAAAGCATTCTTGAAGATTTCATTTTAGCTTTAATTGAAAGTTTAATAATTAAATTTATGATTTCCATTAATTAAACAATTCTGGTGTATTTCAGATAGAAACTATATACATTTGATTGTGAAATTTTATTTCAAATTTTAAAATTTTCTTAAAATCGGCCATTTTCTTAATTTTAAGAAATTTGTAAACAAACACAAATTTATCGATTTTAAAAATATTTAAAAAAATTTCTCAAACGTTACTTTATTATAATTAAAAAATTTAAAGTTAAAGTAATCTAATTTGAAAGAAATATTACTTACATAAGAAATAAGTAATCTAATTTGAAAGAAATATTACTTACATAAGAAATAAGTAATCTAATTTGAAAGAAATATTACTTACATAGCATAAAAAAATAATATACAACCAATTATTAACGATCGGTCCTGTTCATCCGATGCAACTATTGATGGATTGTTGAATGACGAAGCGGTGACAGCTACTACGGATGACCATAAATGACATAATTTTTAAAAATCTGATTTAACGATTTTTGATGGGTTTTTAGTTACCTAGTAATTGTTAGAATGTTAGAAATGAACATATTTTCTGCAATTTTTATTGACTTTTATTTACCTTTCGAATATGCAAAAATAAAATAAAATACCATGATAGAAGTAATTTAATAATTTATTAAATGGTAATTTAATTATTTAAATCAAAATTAAATGTGACTTTACAATCCAATGTATATAGTTTATGTCTGATATACACCAGAATTTTTAATTAATGGAAATAATAAAATTTAATCATTAAGCTTTTAATTAATTCTAAATTTATGCTGAAATAGTAGAGGTACCTAACTGATTTATATTTTTTTAATATATTTTTCATTTTATTTCTAATTATTGTTAAAAGTAGGCGAACGCGGTTTTTCGTTTTTAACTAGTACTTTTTAAATATTAACATTTTTATTCAGCAATTATATACTATTTATTTTTTTGTTTCATACTTTCTTAATTAGACAATTGTTTAAACCCTAACACTAAACCTTACTTTTAAAATTTGAAAAGAATTTCTGGAAACACGTTAACGATGTGAATCTGAACTGGACAGAAGAGAAATAACCAGACGTCACAAATCACGTGACCTTTTTCAGGATTATGTCGCGTATACATTTCCATACATAGAAATTATGAACGTTTTTCAATAAAAATTTCTTTTTAAAATTATTTTAAAAATATTTGTGGTCAAACGACTGTTATGTGCTTTTCAAAGTTCGATTCGTAAATTTACATTTTCATTAACGTTATCATTGCATTGCGTGTTTGAAAGAAATAAAGAATTTTAAACGATTTTTGAAGTATTAAGACGTTAATGAAAAAAATTTTTAAAAATGGGGAAAAAATTTGCCAAAAATACATTATTCATCGAAAATTTTTTATTTCTTCACAAAATAATGTCCTTAGTATAACGTATATACAAAAACAGATGGAAGCTTTTCTAATTAATTAATGTCAGACTTTTTTACATTTTTTTTGACAATTCAAAGCAGATTTTCTACAAACCAGGTAATGTTTTACAAAAAAAAACAAAAAAAAACTGGTGATTTACTTTCTACAAAGATTCCTGTTTATAACTAATAAAAAAATCCCGTGATTTAATTTCTCGAAATTTCATGAAAATATGTAAGTGGGTGGAAACATGTTTAAAAAAAATCTATTTTTAACAAGATTTTCTGAAAAAAAATTTCAAAAATAATTTCATTTATTTATGAATAAGTCCTGAAAGTTTCATTAAAATCCAACAATTATTTGATTTTTGCAAGAATTTACTAATTAACGTGTGTTTTCCTCGGGAAAAGTGCAAAATAAAACAAACCCTTTTTAGTTTTTTCGCGCTGTCGTAAAAAAAACATAATTTTTAACCAAAATATGAATTGAAGGTTTAGTTGAAGCCACCAGTTGACGTTGGAGAGGGTGTAGACGAATCAACAGCGGATGATGGAGCTGTTTAACACAACGTGACCTGCCGCCGAGAATTTCAGATTTAAAATTTCTTATGAATGTTTAAACATTCATAAGAAAAGTTAAATCCGCTCCAATTTTAAAAGCAAGCGATTCAGTGTCATGATAGAGAGTTGAACGGGAACGGCTAATTCTGTTGTATCAACGATTATTTAAAAACCATTGAAAATTAATCTAGCGGCCTTTTTCGTTATTTGTTATATCTGTGTTTTCCCGGGCGGAAGCACTCTTGTCATTTTTCATAGCACTTTATTCAGAGGTTAAAGTATGGACGAATATTCGATCCTCCCTAGCCTTTGATCAAAGAACATAACGTGGGTAGAGCGGATAAAGTAACGAAGCGGTCAACAGATAACTATCAGTTGACCGGCGCCAGTCCCGACTAACGTGTGAACGACCCAGGATCGAGCTTGCACGGCCGTGTTATACTGAAAGTTTCATTAAAATCTAAAAATTATTTTATTTTTGCAAGAATTTCGAAAGCGCAAAATCACTAGTCGTAAATATTACGCTGTCCGCTGACGTAAAAAAATAAGATTTTTAACCAAAATATCGAACGTTCGAGAAAGAATGAAAAAATTTAGTAAAAATTATTTCGGTCTTTCTTCTTAATAATATCATAAACATTTTGATGATACATTTTTGTTTTTATTATGTTTGGGACCTTTTTACATCATTCTATGCTGTTTTTCAGCGAGCAAGTGGAGGTACCTATCATAATGCCATTGTATTATAAAGGGTGTTTCATTAAGACGGATCAAAATCAGCAGTAAATAAATCAGTGATTTTGGTGAAAATTTACTTATTTCTCTATTGGATCATGTTATTCAAGTCATGGGAATTATGTGTGAAAAATAGTAACGCCCAAATGTCCCCCAAGGTTTCGGCGGGATATATATATATATATATATATATATATATATATATATATATATATATATATAGGGAGAGAAACAGGCATACAGACAGACAGATAGAGACCATTGTATTGTGTGTTGAGACTGGGCCTGCGCTGCTCACGAGTATGACATTTTATATCATTTAAAATAATGGCAGGGTTTACTTAAATATAGGTAACCACTAAAATAACGTTTAATGTAACATATATATATATATATATATATATATATATATATATATATATATATATATATATGCTACATAATGTAACATATATATATACGCTACATAATGTAACATTATGTTACATAATGTAACATATCTATATCTATATATATATATATATATATATATAAGTTACGGTCACCTGCGTAGATGCGAAGCCCTTCAGTAAAATGAAAGGAGCACTTTGGCTGCTTGGCGTTTGTTTACGTTCGTAAATACAATACGCTACATTTGGATGATTTGTTCTGTCGAGTGTACATGACTCAGTAGTAGATCTGACTGACGCCGTATTGGTTGGGTTTCGATCCGGGCTTGAGGCATTCGGTTGTCTAGTCGCGCTGAGGAGCTGTGATACTGCGAAACAGTACTGTCTGCGAATGACGTTATGTAATTAAGTGATCAGCCGGTTTGTTAAATTTTTATTCTTTCATATGTGTATTGAGCATTTTTAATGCTACTGTCCCTTGTTTAATTCAACTCTGATCATTAATATTTTTATTACACACATACACACATATGTGTGTGTATAGGGAGAGAGAGAGAGAGAGAGGGGGGGAAGGGAGACACACACAGAGACGGTTGTATTCTGTGTTGCAATCAGGCCTGTGTTGCTCATGATAATGGCATTTTGCCAGATTGAATCTAGTAAGTACATGAATGTAATCATGCTACAAATTACAAGAAATCGACAAGATAGACAAGATATTTTATATGGTCACGCATCAGTTCATGTGCTTCGGACAGTTCAGGTCTAATATTAGCAAAATGAAATGAGAATAATTGCACCACGAGGGGAAGACGTGAAGTGGAAAAGGCACATCAGAAATGGACAAAAAGAAGTTGGAACGATCGCAGTACAAATTGGCACCACCAAACGCTGACGAATGGTTGAATTGATTGATTTCCTTCTTCTTTTTTTTTACGACTTATCAACCCTTTGTGGGTTATTAAAATCGAACCATATTTTGAATTGTAAAAATAATTCCCCCCCCCTTTTTTTTTTTACTAATATTCATCCCAATACAAGGCCAAAGAGCCGCTCAAAGCAGAGACTTACTGTGTGGTGTTATATTAGCATAGGAAAGGAGAAGCGTTATGAGTGTATACATGAAGTAGGCTTTAGAAGGAACCGGAAACCCAATCCTAAAAACAGAAAAAATGGAATAAACCTCTACTTCTGTTTAAAAGTGTAAACTGGAAAATGGGTGACCCTCTGAGAAAGATTTGCGTTTATAAGCCATGATATATATACATATATATATATATATATATATATGTGTGTGTGTGTGTGTGTGTGTGTAAATGGTATCAATAAGGCTAATATAAGGTTGGTGCAAAAATAATGACGTAATAATGTCGTTTTTTGACATATTTTTAACGTCAAAAAACGACATTATTACGTCATTATTTTTGCACCAACCTAATAGCTGTAAATGAAAACCTGATAAAAAGAAAATCATTTAGTTTAGTGTTTATTTTAGATATAAACATTTTGTGGGATGGATAATTATGATGTTACACGAGTCGATCAACTTTACTTACACCCGATATATATATATATATATATATATATATATATATATATATATTGGGTGTATACACGCGCGCACACACACACACACACACATATATATATATATATATATATATATACATACTCAACTTTCCCGTCGAAATTCGACATACGAGGGTCAAGCAGATCAGTTCCCAGGAAACCGACAACGACACATGAGATTTGATTATAGTGGTGAAGGCCTCGTGCAGGACCATCCACACTTTTTGACGGGCCGAATACAGAGACCTGGTGCACTACGTGCCACAAGGTTCCCAAACGACCCTCCGCAGGTTTTGAATTCAGAGTTGTCCTTCTCCTAGACCAGTTACCATCCAAGGCTATAGAACCCAGTCTGTCCTGCTATTTTACCTATAGCTGGAGAGAGAGGAAGGGGATTCATACCTTTCCCAAGGGTAGCACGTAAGTGAATGTAATGGATTCGACTGGAATTCGAACTCGGCTCTGCGATTCCTCAATCCAAGCCGCTATCCATTACTCCACCGTGCCTCCTCCCTCTCTCTCTCTCTCTCTCTCTCTCTCTCTCTCTGTATATATATATATATATATATATATATATATATATATATATATATATATATATATATATATATATATATATATATATATATATATATATATATATATATATATATATATATATATATATATATATATATATATATATATATATATATATATATATATATATATATATATATATATATATATATATATATATATATATATATATATATATATATATATATATATCGGGTTTCAGTAAAGTTGACCAACTCGTGTAACATCATAATAAACCATCCCACAAAATGTTTAAAACAAAAAAAACACTAAACTAAATGATTTTTTTCAGGCTTTCAGTTACAACTTTTAGCTTTATTGATAGCATTTATCTCAAGAGTCACTGTAAAACTCTTTGAGTAAACTAAGTAATGATGAGTGATAAAAGATCATTCAGGCCTTCAGTAATGCTACCAACATTCATACTCTAGCTTCTAGCTTCCATCTTCCATTCAAGAACCATCACAAGAACGGTGAATAAGTTTTAAAAAGAGGGAACAGTAGAGAGGAAAACTGGATCATGTAGTCACAACAGAAAGGGGGATAATCATTTCAACTTAGAGCTAAAGCGATCAATTAGAAAAGATCCAATTCAATCCATAAGACTTTTGATACGTGAGAGAGAAGTTTCGGCTATGACAGTTCAAAAAGCAGTGAAAAAAAAACTTGAAAACAAAATCGTACATGAAACCTGTGTGGCAACTTGTTACTCCAGTACAGAAAGTTAAACGGTTAGAGAGGATGAAGGTTATTTTGAATAAGTTGGAAAATGACCCTGGAATAATATATATATATATATATATATATATATATATATATATATTAGGTTGGTGCAAAAATAATGTCGGTTTTTGACGTATTATTTAACGTCAAAAACCTAATATATATATATATATATATATATATATATATATAGTAATTATTCATTCTTATTGCTCAGAGTAGAGTTCGATGGTGTTTTAAAAACCTCAGAGAATTTCAGTAAGATATGTTTAATCATTTCTAAGATACAACGGTTCAGAAATTAATCTAACGTTTGAACAATTTTCCTGTTACACCCGGTATATCGAGCCCTACATATATATATATATATATATATATATATATATATATGTGTGTGTGTGTGTGTGTATATATATATATATAGGACGCGATAGACAAATTGCCATCCAAATTACACAAATATGAAAACAACATCGACATCTCACTCGAATAGACGCATTCCCCAAAACATCTTGAAACAAGATCAAAGAGTAAATTTATTCAATTTTCGGGTTAATAAAGATATTAATTTTAGAGACAGCAATAAGTTTTCCAAGTCTTAGTATATGTCTCATAGCTTTAAGGGTGAGAAAAGATGGTTTTATACATTGCCCACTCGTGCTAAGCGAATGTAAGAAACCCGACTGGAATTCGAACTTGGCTCACCGATTTCCCTTTCCAAGCCGATATCCATTACAAAACTTGCACATCCTACTGACGAATGGAAATAAATTATTCATAGTTCTTTTTTATGTCCCGTATACCTTCAGGAATGGGATGGTCATGGCTCTTCACAAGTTCCTATCGATTGTAACTCTAAGAGTTCCTCCCAGTCCTTGTTCTACCTTACATTTATAGAAGGTCGCTAAGTATTTTACTACCTGCTTACTTCTCCCGCGCTTACCTTTATGTTGATGGGTTCTCCCCTTTTTACACAAATGGACTCACCCAGGGTATACATATACTACTGCTAGGGAATACACGGGAGAGGTACGAGAAAGAAGGACAAACGAGCGACGAAGCAGAACGAACGTAACGAGCAAGAGTCACAGTGAGCAAGCACGTAGACTCAATAAGAAGTTATGCAGTGATACGTCGATACCAAAGACTGTATATATATATATATATATATATATTGCTATTAACCCGCATTCCTAAAACTACTAATCTGCATTACCAGTTTGTATTATTACATTAATACATTTATTTTCCTATATTCCTTCTTGGTGTTTGTTATTTATTGGTACCGGATTTCATCCCGTAATCCACAACACTTCCCGCCATTTATTTTTAGCCTATAGACATGGTTCAGTTTTATATTATATAATATTTGTACAGGGCGTTCCGAAAATCTTGCCACCCCTTACCAAAAATAATGAGAAGGTCTGTATGAACACCATCGTGATTCGGTAACATGTCCTGTGTGTTATTTTATGAAGTGTTCTTTGTTGATTTCCGCAAAGGCTCTCCGAACGGCGTCCTTAAACTGATGGGTATTCTGGTATTGTTCATGTGAAACTCTCCTTTATGTAGCGGTGACAAGAAATTCGCACCACCCTGTCTATTTAGAATTAATATAAATGTATTTTTCCACTTAGCTGATTTATGTTATATTTAGTGTTTTAATGTATAACTCTGTCGGGATCATTTACCCAAAATTTATATATATATATATAGTGGTGTGAATGTTTTGTTATTACCTACCCAAAAAGTAATGAGAACACTAGAACAAGTAATACAGTAATACAAAGCACATGCACTGGATTCATTTTCATTGACGCTGTCACACATCGGGAAGGTCTGTATGAACACCATCGTGATGCGACACCATATCCTGTGTGTTTATTATTTCATCCCGGAATTCAAAATATGTCGTGTGTGAGTTAAATTCTCTAACCGCTCTTTTCTCGTTTTTTCTCCCAGAAATGTAAATTGTCACTTATTCGTACTGTACATTTATTTTAATACGAACTTCTATCAAAAAGTTCAGGGATTTTGATCTCGAAAACAAAAATTGCACAGCCTAATAATTGTTACCATTTATTTTGCCATTTCTGAAGTGTTCCTACTAACCCACTGTTAAGAGAATTTCTCTTTACGAATGAAAATCCTCGGTCATTTAAATAAAAAGACTTGATGTTGTCTGAATACCTGGTAGGGGCGTGAGGAGTCTTCATCCGGGCTTTCGTTGGTTTGCGCCCAAATTAAGCGAGTTGGCTCGCGAAGTCAGTTGTTGTAGAAATCTGCTTCACAGCAGTCCGTTTACTATTGTTCACTGTCTGGACGTGTAAATATGCCAACTAAAAGAAACAGGTTATTTTGAAATATGGTGAAATAAAAGAAATCAGGTTGACAGAAAATGCTGATTGACGCTGCATTTAAATTTTTTTCGATATGTCGGTAGAAAGGGAGCAAGCAACCCGAAGAGAGTTCCACAGGAAAGAAGTGCGAGAAAAGAAATCATTAAAATAGAACATACGGTTACATCTAGCTATTTCGACAGTAAAATGAGGGGACCTAGTTACCAAATTAGCAGTACATTCGAATTTATGCGGTCGAGATATCAATGAGTAGAGAATGAAATGTTATAGAAAAGACAAAGAGAAGCCATGTCCTGGTGATGGGAAAGTCACTGATGTCGAGATGCCAAGTCATGACCGATAACATTACTGAATTCTTTGGATTTTGTAGAGAATCTCGAGCAGGGACATCAGACCTGTTACGGCAGTAACATAAAAGTCAAATGCGAATGATAGTCTTATAAATATGTAAGATAGATTCCGGCGAGAAAAAATTGTCTTGTACGACACAGTGAACCAACTTTCAATAGCAGCAGACCTAACAATTGATTCAATATTATCTTTCCAATACATTTCAGCGAATGACATTATAGCTTGAGGAAAGCGCAAAGAATCATTCTCCTGGTACTTAGCATCAGATATTACGATTAAAAGTGAGCAGTTTCATTTTGGTGGCGTTAAAATTAAAAAGCTATTTCTTGCCCCTGTTAACAACTGATTGGAAGTCATTTTAGAGAGAAGCGCCTAGTTTTATTTTGTCAGATCTATCAGACTTACTACGAAGACAGTAGGAAATACTTGTGTCCTTTGTATAAATACCGAGTTGTGACCTGTTAATATTGGGAAGTTCATTAGTGAAGCTAAGAAACAACGTAGGTCTAAGGATAGAGCCCTGGGAGACACCTACCTTATTTTGAAAGAATTTGCTAGCGTGGCTGTCTAACATGACTTTCATTGCACAATGGATTAAATCAAATATTCGACCAGTGCTTCAGAGAATGTCAGCATGCCAAACCATATCAAACGCCCTCGAGATATCTAAAGCCACAGCCCGAGCCTCGCCGTTCTTGTCTCATGCTTGACCGACACATTCTTTGATAGCCATTAACACATCGGCTGTTGAACTAGAGAAATCAAAGCCACATTGTTTATTTAAAAGAAAGCCGTGTAAAGTGAGATTCTTAATCCTAGAACACTAACCATGGGTATATAGTACCCAGCGCAAATTTTCCTATTTTTAATTACAATTTTCAGTACCTGATTTTCTTACCTAAATATGTTTTTCAGTTCCTATTAATGTTAACTCAAAGTACAAAGTTTGAAGTGCCTGCATGTAAAATATTTCAAATAAAGATTTATATTTAATATTTTTTTTGATATTTTCAAAATCGGGTCTGATATACCCATGGTTAGTAGTGGTGTAACTTTAATTGATGGTTAGTGTTCTAGGTGTTGTGGCCTGTTTAGGGGCCAGAAAGAAAGACACGGAAGACGAAAGTAGGTTGAAAAAAGTGTATTGAAGATATATACAAAACAATAGTGTTAGTATTATAATAAGTAGATTTGCACTGCGTCTACTACTCCACTCCACTTCACTTCACTTCACACTCTGCGCCCTCATCCGACTCTCGTAGTTTGTATTTATGAGAGAAGGAAGAGTTCATTATACTGTCAGAAGGTTTACCACAACACTAGGGTTACCCAAATCCTGACTTGATTAGAGCTTCTAGTACAAAAAGACGGTAAAAGATAAATATGACGCAAATTTCTTAGATCAGAAGGTTCATCTTCTTCTTTATGTCCCGTTAGGACGTGGGCGATCACGGCCCTTCACAACTTCCTCTCCCTTAGAGCTCTTAGTATTTTTGATATTTCGCCTTAACCCTGTTCTGCCATCCATTTGCTCAAGTTCAATATATTATGCGTTGTTCTCCTTTGTGTCCCTTGCATTGAATTTGTCCTGTGGGTATCAGATTTTCTAAGCCCTCTTTCCACATTATGCGCTCTAGAAACCGCAACTGTCTCTTCTTGATGTATAAGTGTCCTTTTTGTTTGCATTTTCTCTAAAACTGATATAATCATTAGGAATAGGTAGAAAATAAATAAAAGATTAGTCTTTTTTTTTATAACTATGCGTTGTCCGTATCAACTGTACGTTACATAAATGGGGTATATGATACCAACTGAATCATTAATTCTCTCAACTCGGAAACTTAAAGCAAAAAACATAAATGATAACGACTTCTTTTTTTTTTTTTAAAGTAATGCATTATCTTTCTTTTTTAGTCACGAGCAAAGCCAGCATGGGAAAAAAATAATAAGATTTCTTTATTTCAATGTTGTGATCTCAACGAACACTCATTACCACTTTTGTACTGCCAACGAATACTCGTTGTCACTTTCGTAAAGCTCGTTGTAGTAGAGACTTTGTAATCGCAGATACAACTATAGTAACGCCGTTGAACAATACGCCTTTGAATAACACTCGCACTAGTAGTACTTGCTTGATAATACTGGCTCGAATAGTAACCACCGAATAGTGATCCGAAAAGAGAAATAGTATAGTGAAAAGAGTAGAGAAATAGTATACACTAGAAATGCAGATTCGAATAGTATAGAGGATAGACTAGAAATAGCCATCCGAATTAATAATAAACTAGAATGGCGATCGTTAATCGTCGGCTACTTCATCTATATGCGTTTCCTCTATGGCCACGTGTTCTACTTAAGTTAATAATGGGATCGCCTATATTTGCTAACTGGCGATCTATGTTCAAACTCAAGTGTCGGCAGAGACACTTTATTTCTATATAGCATTAATAAACATACACAAGTACACACACACACTAGTCATTTTGCCGCTTTTGATCTAAGCCTAAACGGCGAAATGTATAATACTAATTTTTTTCAATATGATTTCTAGAATGTTCTGTCCGATAAACGAATTCAAATATTACTTAAAATAATAGGATGGACTACTTAAATATAGGTAGCTGCTAAAATAACGTTTAATGTAATATATATATATATATATATATATATATATATATATATATAAGAATTTTTTTCGGATGATAAATTATATAAAAAATGACCCACCGGACACTATTCGTAACATACTTGTTGACAACACTAATATTAGGTTGGTGCAAAAATAATGTCGTTTTCTCACATAGTAACATATGTGAGAAAACGACATTATTTTTGCACCAACCTAATATAATAGCATCATCTACAAGCAAAAAAAGACTAAAAATAATGGAAACCTTATTAATAAAAAAAAATTAATATTAACTTTGAACATGGACACAATATCTTGAGCGTGTTTTGAAAAATGAACACATTTTATAAAACATACATGCAACAAACTATTTCTTATTTAACAGTTAAAATCTTTAATCCTTGAAAATGGCTAAATATATAGCCGAAAGCGCACGGAACATTCGAAAAGAAAAGAAAAAAAAATAGATCACATCAGAAATTGTATAAAAAATATATGTATATACATATCAAATCGAACCTGTATCCCATACGGAACTTAATCGTTTCGGCCACAGAGGAGCGTTCGGTTTCTATGAAAATTTCTCGGCCATTCAGGACAGTAAATGTTGTTTAATGCTGTTTATCATAAAACAGAGCATTTACTTAAATATTTGTATCTAAAAAAATCATACCCGCTCGGCCCGGTGGAGATACCCACATTAAAAAGGCCTTGTGCCACATTCGATCCCCGTGGGTGGATTGATAAATACCATCTATAAAAAGAATACCCGCTCGGCCCGGTGGCTAGGATCAAAATGTAGTATCTGTGCTTTGTGAGCTGCCGGGTGGGGTCGGGTGTCTGTCAAACTCTCTGCTTGCAGGGAGGAACCCTGACGAAGCTCCGCCGAAGGGTAGAGTTTCTTTGGGGGAGGTTGACGGAACTGGCCCCACTCGGGGGGTTTGGATGGTTATTTATTTTTGGCTGAGCCTACGGGCTCGGAGATACCCACATTAAAAAGGCCTTGTGCCACATTCAATCCTCGTGGGTGGATTGATAAATACCATCTATAAAAAGAATGTATAAACATAAAAATGTCTTGATATATATATATATATATATATATATATATATATATATATATATATATATATATATATATATATATATATATTAAAGCATATATGTATATGTATATATATATTAATCTTAATTATTTTATAACCCTTCACGCAGAACTTTTCACTTCCACTTCAAGAAAGACGTTTGGATCACTAACACAAAAAAGAGAATGTCTCATATCGAAAATATTTAACATCGAAAAACATAAAGGAAAAAATGAATTATTTTTTAATAATATGTGGAAACCTCCACCCTTTGCCTGATGATAGTTGCGAGACCGGAAACTCGTGTAGCAAAATTATGGAAAATAAAACAGAATATTTTTTTTAAGAAATCCACATTACAACCAAAAACGTTTGCGGTTTCTCTCATTTTTTAATATGCACACTTTTCTCTCGTTGGAACTACTATAACCGCTTCCTTTTATATATATATATATATATATATATATATATATATATATATATATATATATATATATATATAAACAGAATACAATTTTGAGGGAAAACGAATGGGCCAAGAATTTATCTTCATCCACTTAAGTGACTAATTATTAGTGTATTGATTGAGAGAAAGTCGATTTTGACTGCGAATTTTTCAGGCTCCCTAAGAAGTTCAGTGACTAAACATCAGAATATTCATTTCTGGAAAGGGTCAGAAAGATAACTTTTTAATCCTTACACTCCTGATATGATGACAGATTAAGTAATTCCAGTGGCAACGTCTCACTTCAGCTTTTTCCTGGGTGTATCAGGCTAGTAGGTGTAGGCGAGTGGTCAATGGCAGAAACGAATGATTCGTTTCAGGTTGAGTAAGAGTCAACATGCAGTCCTTCGATGGCTTCATCGTTCTGATCCAAGGAAGCACGTGTCTCTTTTGCATCCGGACTGAGCCGGCGACAGGTGGTCCATTGTGTCACGTGAGCTGTACGCAATGTATCGCGTAAAGTAACGTCGCCGACGGCTCAGTCAAACTACCATTGGTAGATTTAGTGCACCAGTTCACCATTCCGTCTACATCTGATACATTTTATATATTTAATGCCTAATAAACGAAAGTGAGTAAATAATGTTCTTTAATTTTTTATGCAATTAATATTTAAATTAATTTAGTATGGGATAAATTTATGCATTACACACACACACACACACACACACATATATATATATATATATATATATATATAATGAAATGGACAAAGTCCGACAATTATTTAAGACATTTTTTTATGTTCATACATTCTT